>JASDDO010000016.1:213853834-214174253 GCA_030015575.1 Agapanthus africanus
CCCAGTAGTAACTCTTACTCACAACGGGTATCGGGATCCAACTATATCATAGAAGGTATACAATCACATTGCAAATTTCAACACTTGAAATTCCCAATAATATTTTACCCCTATTGACTTATGATCTTAACTATGGTCAACAAATCATAAGCACTAGTCAAGTTCTACCCGTCATTTCTTGATTAAATAGACCCACCCACATGACCCTGTAATTAAGGTCAACAAAGTCACATAACTGTCCTAACTAATCGCATCATATGCTATATTGGAAGACATCACTTAGCTACCGTACACTGTGTCTTAACTAAGGTCAACAAACACGGCACGAATGCTAAGTATCCTACTTCCTAAAATGACGGAGGGTTACGACAGGTTTATAAGAAAACCCTTTGCGTAATGAACTTGATATCGTTGTAGAATCGCGTGATTTTAAAAGGAATGTTTTTGAGGCCTTTTCTAGTTTTGCTAAAGAGGTCACTCCCGGTGAAGGGATCGTCGGCTCTTTCCTCATCGAATAAGGTGCAGGATATTTCACAAATATCACTGTGCAAAGCAAGAACTATAGAAGCAATCAAAAGACAAACCGTGTTTGTAGCATCTGCTAGTTTCACTAAAGAGGTCACTCCGGTGAAGGGATCTCGGCTCTTTCCTTATCGAATAAGGTGCTGGATGTTCTACAAAGAACACCGCTATGCAAAGCAAGAACTAGAGCTACCGGCTTTTAAACAAGTTTCTACAACATCTTTAGGTTTCTTTAAATTTCATTAATCAAATTAATGAAGTCCCATTTTATTATACTTCACAAGCATCACATTTAAAACGAAATCTGCAATATAACGTATATCTCATATATATAATATAAACATTCGTCTCATACAGTAATATGATCTCATCACAGAACATTGTAGTACACATACATGAAAATATTGGATATACTAGGACATCCGTGTTTTAATACGAGCCTGTATAAAACACGGATTCCACGGTCGCGATGAATAACCAAACCCACATCCCTAGACCCCCACATGAGCGGCAAGCAACACTGCCAATTCTAGGGTTAGGAGACCCGATCTCGATTCCTCGAGATGGGGCTCCCACTGGACCCTACAACCCGGTTACTTATGCTCCCCGCCCTGGGTCTACCTAATGCGGAAAAGTAAATAATATACAATGGTGACATCATCCTCAGCCCGGAAGTGCCCCAATAAAAGAATATTACATACAAATGAATTTTACATGAATGAAAACGAAAAACCCTCATCTCACATAAAACCCCCGGCTATTCAGGGCACGACGATCCAATATAACATATCACAGCAACAAACATATATCTCATATCATCAAAGTAAGTAAATATGCGTATCCCAATTGTCGTTGATGTATAGCAACGAAACAGGCGATACACCACATATTACACTTACGGTCACAGAAAAGAAATTGTAAAACTACAACATTTGGAATCCACAGTCACTTTAGACATCGTAAATCTGAAATATCACATGCTTCGCATTTCATGCATAACTATATGAATTCCACATATTGTATCACATTCCAGATAAATAGACAGTATTAAACTTTCGGATCGGATAATCAAATACCCAAGATTTCCTAAAAAATTCTCAACACTTGAAATTAGTTTAAAAACATCCATCACATGCCATGGTACAAATGGTCCAGCCGTAGAAGGGTCAAGCCAACGCCTCATATGTGGCAAAGCCGTACTGCCCCAAACCCTAAGGTTTAAAGGCAGTTCAAGACGTCCACATAATCGAGTTAAGGTTTGTTTTCTTCTAGAGGGTCCACCGCGCTACTTGCACGACATAGAACATTCTTAAACTACGGAAAAATCCAACACATGGAAATTTTCCGGCAGGGGAAAAAGTGAGTTATTGATATCAGTTCGAACTTTTTAACACGTTCTAAAAATTACCCGGACAAACTAAACGAAGTTATACTTTCCGATCGAATCAACGAGCTCCCAATACAACCCAGAAAACTCAAAACATGAATAAAATTAAAAATTCCAAGAAGAATCAAGATGTTCCTACGGTTATTACTGTATAAAAACTATCCCTCAATCAAAAGTACTTGCCGCGGAACCGCCGCCAATACCCCGGTTTGGCCGCGGTTCCGCGGCACTTTAGTGGATTTAGGTTGTCGTTTTCCACAGTAATTCCTAAAATACCCTGCTGAATTTTTTGAGTATTTTTAATATGAAAAAATCAACTGTTTTGAAAAATTTCCAGAAACTAGGGTTTTCGGGTATTCGGAGTTCGATCGGACTTTAAACTTCGCCAGGACATCGCCTAAACCTCTAGCTTGGCTCTAATACCACTGTAGGGTTACTAGGCACTCTCACAAGGGTCTACAAGGCATCAACCATAACCGATTTAAAATTTAGACGTGCCGAACAACCCTTAACAAGATCTTTAAACTAGATATTAGGCGAAAACAAGCATACTAAACACTTTAGCACAAAGTGAGAGGGATTACAACACTTGTAGTTCCGGTCCTTCACTTCATAAGCTCCGTGTTGTTGTCCCTTCGCTGCGATCATCAAGTTCCGGACTCTCGAGAGACTAAATGAAGAGAAAGATGCAAGCTTGCTTCCGATCTTCGATAACAAAGATGATTTACCTTGAAGTTTCATTAACACAAGCTCTCACTCACTAAATGAAGTGAACACCCTCATCTAAATGGCAAGGATAGATAAGGATGATGAAGTGGGATTTTAGCTCTCATTTGTTTTCTATTTCTCACTCATTTTTATCACCTTTGAAAAAGCTAGAAAGCTTTTCCTTGAAGAACTCAAAGAAGAAGATGAAGAATCCTTTTGTGATGAATAATGAAAGTCGTGAAGGAGGTTAGAAATGCAACCATGGTCAATGTAACCTTTGTAGAGCTTTAACTAGGGCTAGGGTTTTGGTTGATGGATGAGTCACTTAAAATATCAAAACAAATATCTTTGCACAGAACAAAACAAAACCTTCTAGAAAGGTTCTAGAAAAGCTTAACCCAAATTAAACCGTAACCATGTTTAATCTCCACTAAACATGTTGCATTAATAACCATATCATGTTACAATATTATATTTCACGTATATAATATTTATTGTAACAAAATAAAATAATACAATTAACATATATCACATATATATCAATGTATTACCCGAGTGAGAAAAAGAATCTTTTAGTAAGCTTATATTAGTTAATGTAATTTAATATATCATATATATTATTATACATTAAATCATCGAATCAACACTTGATCCGACAATCCGGCTATATCGCATATAACTGACTAATATATCATTTACCGATTCATCGAATCAACACTCGATCCGATGACCCGGCTGATATCAAATATCATGAGAATATAGTACGGTATATCATATCGCATTATCCTTGGTCCTGCACATATCACATATATGCCCCTACCCCGTTTTGCCTGAGTCAAGAAACCTCTGTATAGGACTCTAAAGAATCGTCAATACGCCGGCTGTAAGTCCACGTTGCCCACCCCGGTGCTTGCGGGGAGGCGGAAAACGGAATAAAAATCGGATTTTTATCATGCTAGGCAACATGGACTAGACAAAGGAGGATCTTTGCTAAACAAAAACAAGCTAAAGCTAACAAGAAACTAGCTAATGGGTAGAATGGTTATACCTAGGGCTTTATGTCCTTCTCTCCTTGCTCAGTGGAGTAGTAGAAAGGGATCACCTTTGTCGTCTTCTCATGTCGAAGAAGGATCCACCCGAAAGCCTCAACCTTTGGCTTCAACTTCAAGCTAGAATTAACTAGGGTGCTAGAAGTGCTAATCCTAGAAACCTAGATGAGAGTAGAGATTATCAAGAAGAGGTTTTTCTCAAGCTCAAGTGTTTCTCAACACATGAGAGGGGAGAGCTTGAGGAAGAGGAAGAGCAAGAGAGAGAAAGTATATGGTAGAATGAGAGAATTATGAAGCATTCTCACATATATGTGTGAATTATTATAAATTGATAATTAGTAAGATAATTGTCATGGCTTAATCAAGACATGACCATTATCATTTCATTTTTAATGCAAATAGCAAGGATCAAAGAGCATCTTCCAAATGAAATGATGATGGTCAAAGTGTCAACCTAGGTCAACAAGTCAAGAATGTCAAATGGTCAACAACCATAACCATGCACAATTATATTAAACTAATATCAATTAACCATAATACACACATAAGCATTAGGGTTAATAAAATGACATTGGTCATTAACCCTAATCAAAGTCCTCTCCCTCTGTCTCAAGCAACTGTGCATACACACCCGTATTCGTGATCCGAGGAACACGAATACAAAAAGATAAAACCAATCCCAAATCATATACTAGGATCTGGTTTAAACCAAAGCCCGCTAGTATAAGCTGTCCGGACAGCAAACGTGCACAAGTGCGCGGATATGAACGAACCCTGTCGCAAAACCATGCGACCTCTACTCATTTTGCCTAAAGGCGAATAGCTCTCTGTGTGGGACTCTAAAGACTCGACACTACGCTGGCAGTGGGATTAACCACAGACCGCAAGCGGCACTAGATGTACGTAACGGTGCCCAGGTAGATGCCGATAAGAAGACTGACGAGGTGACCCCATCTGAACTCCTACTGAGCCTGTATGTGACAGTCTCCGTACAGTCCGGTCTGTTCGTCTGATACATCGCATGGCGGGCCTTGGGGGCGGTGAACGTCAGTCCCCTAATAGCGGTACAAGTCGTGTCGGAGTGTAGCCCAGAACACCCTGAGATAACACTGGAAACCTACCAGTATATCTCGCTTGCCCTGGCCAGGGACTACTTGTGTAATGGCTCTCCTGGACACAGCGCGATGTCAACCCCCAATACCGGGAGAGACGAATCCTGTCTAACCGTCACTGCCTCCAAGTTTTTCGGGACTGCACCCAAAAACTACCTGTTTGCACGACTCCTTTGAGCCGTGGTATTTTTAGTGTATATGCCTTAGAGGCCATTACTGTATCATACTAGTTTGTATATTACTTAATGGAAGCTTGGGATATTCACAGTTGTGTAAACAATCTTGCTCAAAATAGTAGTATGCTACTTGGTTTGTTTATACTTCAATGTGTACATGTGTTTATTTTAGTATATCACCAATACACATTAGTGGAGCCCTTAGGATCTTTGCTTGATTACCAGCGTTGTGATGGCAGTCACACTAGTGGGGGCTGGGTAATCTATAAGCACATCCTTATGCAGGTCCCTAGTCGCAGGACTTTTGAGACAGGGCATCGATACCCCGGAGTAGACTAGCGTATGCGCTTCTCATCCCAGAGAGGGAGACGGTCTGTCCCACAGCCGTCAATACGTCGTACTTGAGATAGTATGTTGGTGCTCGTTAGGTTACGAGTACACTGGACAGGACTCGTCGGGAACTGACTGGTTGGTATTATACCTATCGTTAGTTATCAGTTCCCAGGTGACATGAGTACAGCTTAGTCCGCCGACTTGACACTGTCACTTC
Organism: Agapanthus africanus; assembly: GCA_030015575.1. Taxonomy (NCBI): domain Eukaryota; kingdom Viridiplantae; phylum Streptophyta; class Magnoliopsida; order Asparagales; family Amaryllidaceae; genus Agapanthus; species Agapanthus africanus. The sequence continues at coordinate 213,859,339 of JASDDO010000016.1, forward strand.
GCTTCGAGTGTGTTCCCACTGTACTTTGATTACTACCCTACCATGGCTCAAAGGAGTCGTACAAACAGGTAGTAGTTGGGTGCAGTCCCGAAGCACTTAGGGGCAGTGACGGTTAGACAGGATTCGTCTCTCCCGGTATTGGGGGTTGACATCGCGCTGTGTCTAGGAGAGCCATTACACGAGTAGTCCCTGGCTAGGGCAAGCGAGATATACTGGTAGACTTCCAGTGTTATCTCAGGGTGTTTTGGGCTTCACTCCGACACGACTTGTATCGCTATTAGGGGACTGACGTTTACCGCCCCCATAGGCCCGCCATGCGATGTATCAGACGAACAGACTGGACTGTACGGAGATTGTCACAGTCAGACTCAGTAGGAGTTCAGATGGGTTTCACCTCGTCAGTCTTCTTGTCGGCATCTACCTGGGGACCGTTACGCACAGCTAGTGCCGCTTCCGGTCTGTGGTTAAACCCACTGCCAGCGTAGTGTCGAGTCTTTAGAGTCCCACACAGAAAGCTTTCCGCCTTTAGGCAAAAGAGTAGAGGTCGCATGTTTTTGCGACAGGTCGCATGGTTTTACGACAGGGTTCGGTCACATCCGTGCACTTGTGCACGTACAGTGTCCGGACAGTTAACACTAGCGGGCTTTGGTTTAAGCCAGATCCTAGTGTACGTTTTGGGATTGGTTTTATCCAGTATGTATTCGTGTTCCTCGGAATGCGGATGCGGGTGTGTATGCACAGTTGACAGAGAGACAGAGGAAGAGGATTCTCATTAGGGTTGTAGACTGTTGACTGTTGACCATTGACTTTTTACTCAACCCTAATGAGAATATGATATGTAATTAACAATAATATTAATTAAGTATTATAGTGACATGGTTGTTGATGGGTTGACTTTGTTGACTTGTTGACTTTGTTGACCGGTTGACTAGGTTGGACTAGTTGACCATCATGATGACAATGGCTATCATTTCACAGCAAAGACTTTTGCTTGCTTGTTCTCTTGTGCAAAATGAGTGCATGAAATGATATGGCTATTGTAGCTTAAACCATCACTAATACTTGATTGCTATTATTGGTTATGATGGTTTTGGATTATGAGAGCCAAGAGAGAAAAGTCTTGCTCATTCTTTTTTTTCCTTTCTCTCTCTTGTGTTCTTGAGCTCTCATCTTCTTCCTCTTGCTCTCCCTCTCTTGAGTCTATGGTTCACTTGTCTCATGTGTTGAGAAGCAAGAACCATAGAGTAAAATCCCAAATACACTCTTCTCTACTCACTTTAGTTCACAAGGTTTAGCAAACCGAGTGAACTAGTTTCTACAAAGCTCGAAGAAGAAGCCAAAGGTAGAAGCTTTCAGGTGGATCGATCTTCGGCGCAAGGAGACGACGGGGTGAAGCCGATCCGGACAACCATCGAGGTTTGAAGACGAAGGAGTTCAAGAAAGAAAGGTATAACCCCCTAACCGAGTAGTTAACAACTCCCAGTTAGGTTGTTAGTTAGATGTTTAACAAAGATCCGGTTTTGAGTCCATGTTACCGCCTTTAGAAAATTGTTTTTCATCAAATTCCACATGCCCGAAATTACAGGGAGAGGTAGCATGGACTTACAGTGGTATCAGAGACTAGTTAAACTCTATCTAACATGTTAGCATAGTAGCTAGAAATTCGATCGGATAAAAATTCCCGAAATTAACCCGAAATTCATGCTTGCTGTCGATTTTCAAAGTACTGTAAAAGTAATAAATCATGCTTTAAAAATCGACTCAGGGTTTTTATAGTCTACTGTAGAAAAACGGTCCAGAGATCTCACCAAACCACCGCGGAAACGTGGCAATAGCATGCTATTGCCGCGGTTCCGCGGCCGATTGAGCTTCTCTCTGGATCGTCTTCACTGCAGTTTGTTCTATGGGGTATTTTGGGAATTTTGGTATATGTTTTTTCAGCCCAGATTTTCAAGAAAGAAAAATTTGTTTTTGGGGCTCTAAAAACCGTATTTTGATCGAGTTTCTAAAGACTTAAGCTGACGGGTTTTTCTGGGATGTGATATTTGTATTGAACGTCTGCTAATCGCTATAGGTCGATTAGTGGGGGTTATCCAAATCCGTGATCTGTAATGTTGTTGGAATGTGTATATGAATTCATTGGATTGTCGCGGGTGAATAGCCGGGGGTTGTGAGACGAGAGTTTTCTTTTCTTTCAATTCATGTAAATTTGTAAATTGATGTAATAATTATTTATATGGCCGCACAACCGGGTCGGGGTTGTAGCCGTCATTGTATAATTTCTTTTTACTGTTTTTTCTTCTAGGATAGACCCATGGAGGGGGTGCACAAACTACCGGGTATCCCGAAGTGCCGAGTGGCCTACTGACGGAGTTGAGGGAGGTTTCTTCGCTTCGGGTACTTGGCGGGTATTTTTCCGCACCCGTAGGGGTCTTGGGTGGGGTATTGACTATTCACCGCGACCGTGTAAGCTACTTTTCGTTACAGGCTCGTACGAATTGCGGATTCCTAGTATATCCAATGTGTTCATCTGTGATCTGAAATGGCTATCATTGCAATGTATATCTATATATGATATTATTTAGGCGTTGCTTTTGTTTTACAGCCGCGCTAGCCCAGCCCCCGCTCTGTCGTTAGTTAAGTAACCTAACGGGTAATGACGGGGCCCCGTGGCGAATGTGAATGGCATAAGCGTACATCATATTTTGGTTGTTTTCTGCAATGGTAGGATTAAATGATGGGACGCATTAAAAGAACTAATGCAAGAATAACACGCATTAAAAGAACTAATGCTAGAAAATAAACCAAGTAAAAGTCGTTGGAACACTTTCGAAAAACCACTCGGTTCTTTTCAAAACTAACTTTTAAATGCGGAGCTTGAGCCACTCCTTTTAAAAGCTATTTCTTTCCTTCGATTATATTAAGTTCACTACGTTCAAGGTTTCGCCAAAACCATTCGTAGCCCTCCGTCGTTTCGTATGAATATTCTATAGTATTCAAGCTATGTTTGTTGACCTTCGTCAAGGCATAGTGATTGGTAGCTGTTGGGTGTTCATATGTAGCATAAATAGATGCGTTGGTTTAGGACCGTCGTATTACCTTGTTGACTTTCGTCAAGGGTATATACGGGTGGGTTCAAATTAACCTGGATAATGACGGGTAGAACTTGACATGTGACTTACGATTTGTTGACCTTCGTCAAGGTCTTAAGAGCATGGGGCAAAAATCCACATCGGGAGTTTCAAAAGAACTGAAACTTGCTAGCACTGCATACCATTTGGAGTGTGTTGATTCTGGTAGGATTCCTTCAGTTTTGTCAAGCAATGATATTTGGATCCCGATCCTACTGTGAGTATATGCTACTCCTCGGGAAATTTCTCACTTAACGATCAATGCTATAAACCAAGAAGGTGTCTAGAAAGGTGTTAGCGGGGCTACGCCCCCAGGGAAAAAAAGGTTCTTAAATTAAGGAACTTCGCGAAAGCGTTGGAAAACCTCCCTCGAAGTACCAACACCAGCCTGGCTGAATGGTTAAGCAAGAATTGTACGGTGAGATTGATCCTGACTAATTCTTCCTTTTTGGTTTGAGGAGGGATTCGAGAGACAATGGGAGCCAACCTGTTTAGACAAATTAAAAACCAATCTAAACTTGTAAGAGCATCATGCTAAGTGTATTCTTCTCTCTCTCTTAATTGCAGCGACCCTGTGACCACACCTTGGTTACATCTAGATAATAAGATGACTGAACCTGACTGTTATGACTGGCAAAGGTCTGTCCAGATGTCCATTGCCCATGACAAGCTGGGACACCTTTTAACTAATCAAACCCCTGCCGTCTCAGGTCCAGTTTCCCCTGTCACGGATGTTTACATCCGCAGGACATCGGAAAAGGATTGTGCGAAAGCCAAGTGCCTCGTGTTAGCCTCAGTTGATGGTAAAAACCAGAGGCAGCACGAGAAGATGGACTCAGTTTCTATCTTCCTCCATAACAAAGTTTTATATGGAGAGCAAACTCGTATCGCAAGATATGAGACCTCGAACGAATTGCTTCAAGCGAGGTTGGCTGTCGGGTCATCTGTAGGGGGCAACGTCCTTACAGAGACCAGCTATTTTGAGCTCACGGACCTGGAGACCACGTTGGAGAATGGGTCAAGTACTGACTTAATTCTATAGTCCCTGCCCTCTACTTATACCCTGAAGGAAACCAGGGAAGAAGAAGGAAAAGGAAGGGCAAAAGTGTCAGGACTGGATATGGTTAAAGAGGGACGTTCCTATTGTAACGGGAATGAACATTGGCAGAAGGATTGCAGGGCTTGCAAAGCCAGTAGCCAGAATTCGAAGCATGTTGTGGCTTCGGCTTCGAGTGTGTTTGTAATTGAGAACTGTATGTCAGTTAACCCTACTTCCTGGGTATTGGATACCGGATCAGGATCTCATATCTGTAATTCGTTACAGGCTCTGAGAAACCGTAGGGTTATCAGGAAAGGTGATATGACTCTCAGGGTTGCTAACGGAATGAGCATGGATGCTGAATCCGTAGGGGAATATCATCTTGGACTGACAACTGGGCAGATATTGATTTTGCGTAACTGTTTGTATATACCAGATGCGACTTGTAATATCATATCTGTATCCTTACTTTCTAAGGAAGGATATGAATTTACTTTTGTAAGCGAGGTAGTACACATCCACCTAAATCAAGTTCTGATTGGGTCAGGTACATTACAGAACGGAATATACGTGTTAAATCAAGCTCAGATTTTCAGTGTCCAGAACACACTTAAAAGAAAGTCTCCGGAAACAAATCAGGCTTTCTTATGGCATTGTAGACTGGGTCACATTAATGAGACACGATTAACTAAGTTACATAAAGAAGGGTACTTGAATCCGTTCGAGTATCAGTCTTTTGCCACTTGTGAATCTTGTCTGATGGGAAAAATGACAAAGACTCCGTTCACTGGACGCGGAGAAAGAGCGAGCGAGCTCTTGGGACTCATACACAGTGATGTGTGTGGTCCAATGTCTACACATGCGCGAAGTGGTTATTCATACTTCATTACTTTCACAGATGATTTCTCTAGGTATGGACATGTCTTCTTAATGAAGCACAAATCCGAGGCCTTTGGGAAATTTCGAGAATACAAGAATGAAGTTGAAAAACAAACCGGAAAAAGTATCAAGATTCTATGATCGGATCGAGGTGGAGAATACTTGAGTGCCGAGTTTCTGGGCTACTTAAAAGAGAATGGAATTCTCTCTCAACTTACTCCTCCATACACACCACAACACAACGGTGTATCTGAAAGGCGGAATCGGACCCTATTGGACATGGTTCGTTCCATGATGAGTAAGGCTGAGTTACCGCGATCTTTCTGGGGTTATGCACTAGAAGCAGCTGCATATCTCTTGAACAAGGCTCCAACCAAGACTGTGCCTAACACACTATATCAGATGTGGAGTGGGAAGAAACCCTGTCTTAAGTATCTTAAGGTATGGGGATGTCCAGCTTTTGTAAAAAAAAAGCAGCATACGGACAAGCTCGAGGCACGCTCAGTACTGTGTAAGTTTGTGGTATACCCAAAGAACTCCAGAGGGTATCTTTTCTATTCCGTAGAAGAACAAAAAGTTTTTGTTTCTCCGCATGCCCACTTCTTGGAAACTGAATTTTTGGAAAATCAGATAAGTGGGGGCGAAATAGAACTGGAAGAAATTCCAGAACCACAAGCTGTTACTGAAAGCTTGGATGAACCAGACGTTTCAGGAGAACCGGACATTCCTACGCCGCTCCGCAAAAGTAGTAGGCAGTCTCATCCGCCCGAGAGATACTTCAGTTTTCTCATAGACGGGGAAAGAGAGGATTGCACAGTTAATTATGATGAGCCTACTAGCTTCCAGCAAGCCATTCAGAGCGGTGACTCGGTAAAATGGCTGGATGCAATGCGGACCGAGATGGAGTCCATGTACACCAACAAAGTTTGGACTTTGGACTTTGCTCCAGAAGGGGTAAAACCCGTAGGCTGCAAATGGATCTTCAGAAAGAAGATTGGTGTAGGTGGGCAGGTTGAAACCTATAAAGCTAGGCTCGTTGCAAAGGGTTTTCGTCAAAGACCTGGTTTGGACTATAACGAGACCTTTTCTCCTGTAGCCATGCTTAAATCCATTCAGATCCTTCTTACCATTGCTGCCTTCCACGATTATGAGATCTGGCAGATGGACGTAAAGACGGCTTTCCTAAATGGAAATTTAGAAGAGTGTGTCTATATGGATCAGCCAGAGGGATTCATTCAGAGTAGGAGCAGCGGTAAAGTGTGCAAGTTGCTCAAGTCCATCTATGGACTTAAGCAGGCATCGCGGAGTTGGAACATCTGCTTTGATGATACAGTCAAAGAATTCGACTTTGTTAAAAACCAAGATGAACCATGCATTTACAGTAAGATTGTAGGGAGAAATGTGGTATTCCTCGTCTTGTACGTCGATGACATTCTCCTAATAGGAAATGATATTCATATGCTACAGTCAGTCAAAGGATTCTTGTCGCAGAGGTTCTCCATGAAGGACCTGGGCGATGCCAACTACATTCTGGGGATCCAGATCTATCGTGATAGATCTAAGAGGATGTTGGGACTTTCACAGTCAAGGTACATCGACACCATACTTAAACGATTCAGTATGGAAGATTCCAAGCGCGGTAATGTACCGGCTTGTCACGGAATCACCCTCTCCAAAGAGATGTCTCCCAAGACTGATTTGGAAAGGGCTCGCATGTCATCAATACCCTACGCATCTGCGGTAGGCTCTATTATGTATGCGGTGTTATATACCAGACCAGATGTAGCATATGCATTGAGCGTTGTAAGCCGGTATCAGTCGAACCCAGGGGAGAAACACTGGATTGCAATAAAGAACATTCTCAAGTACCTTAGAAGGACTAAGGAGATGTTCTTGATGTATGGCGGAAAAGACCTTCAGATTGAGGCCTTTGCTGACTCCAGCTTCCAGAGTGACAAGGATGACTCCAAGTCCATGTCGGGTTATGTCTTTACCCTCAATGGAGGGGCGGTTTGCTGGAAGAGTTCCAAGCAGGAAACCGTTGCTGACTCAACCATGGAAGCGGAGTACATAGCTGCTTGCGATGCCACAAAGGAAGCTGTCTGGATGAAGAAGTTCCTCACGGAACTTCAGGTGGTTCCTACCAGTGTTGATCCAATACCGCTGTATTGTGACAACAACGGCGCTATAGCTTTAGCGAAGGAACCCAGGTCCCATCAGAAGTCCAGGCTCATTTTGAGGCGGTTCCACCTGATCAGGGAGATCTTTGATCGCCGGGAGATCAAGGTAAAAAGTGTAAATTCAGAAGATAACACTGCAGATCCACTCACGAAGGCCCTACCCCAGACTTAGTTCGAGCGGCTGAACGAGATGATAGGTCTTCGATACGCCAGTACATGGCCTTAGTGCAAGTGGGAGATTGTTAGTGTATATGCCCTAGAGGCCATTACTGTATCTTACTACTTTGTATATTACTTAATGGAAGCTTGGGATATTCACAGTTGTGTAAACAATCTTGCTCAAAATAGTAGTATCCTACTTGGTTTGTTTCTACTTCAATGTGTACATGTGTTTATTTTAGTATATCGCCTATACACATTAGTGGAGCCCTTAGGATCTTTGCTTGATTACCAGTGTTGTGATGGCAGTCACACTTGTGGGGGCTGGGTAATCTATAAGCACATCCTTATGCAGGTCCCTAGTCGCAGGACTATCGAGACAGGGCATCGATACTCCGGAGTAGACTAGCGTATGCGCTTCTCATCCCAGAGAGGGAGACGGTCGGTCCCACAGCCGTCAGTACGTCGTACTTGAGATAGTATGCGGGTGCTCGTTAGGTTACGAGTACACTGGACAGGACTCGTCGGGAACTGACTGGTTGGTATTATACCTATCGTCAGTTATCAGTTCCCAGGTGACATGAGTACAGCTTAGTCCGCCGACTTGACACTGTCACTTCGCCTCGAGTGTGTTCCCACTGTACTTTGATTACTACCTTACCATGGCTCAAAGGAGTCGTGCAAATAGGTAGTAGTTGGATGCAGTCCCGAAGCACTTGGAGGCAGTGACGGTTAGACAGGATTCGTCTCTCCCGGTATTGGGGGTTGACATCGCGCTGTGTCTAGGAGAGCCATTACACGAGTAGTCCCTGTCCAGGGCAAGCGAGATATACTGGTAGGCTTCCAGTGTTATCTCAGGGTGTTTTGGGCTTCACTCCGACATGACTTGTACCGCTATTCAGGGACTGACGTTTACCGCCCCCTAGGCCCGCCATGTGATGTATCAGACGAACTGACCAGACTGTACGGAGATTGTCACAGTCAGACTCAGTAGGAGTTCCGATGGGTTTCACCTCGTCAGTCTTCTTGTCGGCATCTACCTGGGGACCGTTACGCACAGCTAGTGCCGCTTGCGGTCTGTGGTTAAACCACTGCCAGCGTAGTGTCGAGTCTTTAGAGTCCTACACATAAAACTATTCGCCTTTAGGCAAAAGAGTAGAGGTCGCATGGTTTTGCGACAGGTCGCATGGTTTTGCGACAGGGTTCGGTCACATCCGTGCACTTGTGCACGTACAGTGTCCGGACAGTTAACACTAGCGGTCTTTGGTTTAAGCCAGATCCTAGTGTACGTTTTGGGATTGGTTTTATCCAGTATGTATTCGTGTTCCTCGGAATGCGGATGCGGGTGTGTATGCACAGTTGACAGAGAGACAGAAGCAGAGGATTCTCATTAGGGTTGTTGACTGTTGACTGTTGACCATTGACTTTTGCTCAACCCTAATGAGAATATGATATGTAATTAACAATAATATTAATTAAGTATTATAGTGACATGGTTGTTGAGGGGTTGACTTTGTTGACTTGTTGACTTTGTTGACCGGTTGACTAGGTTGGACTAGTTGACCATCATGATGACAATGGCTATCATTTCATGGCAAAGACTTTTGCTTGCTTGTTCTCTTGTGCAAAATGACTGCATGAAATGATATAGCTATTGTAGCTTAAACCATCACTAATACTTGATTGCTATTATTGGTTATGATGGTTTTGGATTATGAGAGCCAAGAGAGAAAAGTCTTGCTCATTCTTTTTTTTCCTTTCTCTCTCTTGTGTTCTTGAGCTCTCATCTTCTTCCTCTTGCTCTCCCTCTCTTGAGTCTATGGTTCACTTGTCTCATGTGTTGAGAAGCAAGAACCATAGAGTAAAATCCCAAATACACTCTTCTCTACTCACTCTAGTTCACAAGGTTTAGCAAACCGAGTGAACTAGTTTCTTCAAAGCTCGAAGAAGAAGCCAAAGGTAGAAGCTTTCAGGTGGATCGATCTTCGGCGCAAGGAGACGACGGGATGAAACCGATCCGGACAACCATCGAGGTTTGAAGACGAAGGAGTTCAAGAAAGAAAGGTATAACCCCCTAACCGAGTAGTTAACAACTCCCAGTTAGGTTGTTAGTTAGATGTTTAACAAAGATCCGGTTTTGAGTCCATGTTACCGCCTCTAGAAAATTGTTTTTCATCAATTTCCGCATGCCCGAAAGTACCGGGAGAGGTAGCATGGACTTACAGGTAGGGTAGTAATCAAAGTGCAGTGGGAACACACTCGAGGCGAAGTGACAGTGTCAAGTCAGCGGACTAAGCTGTACTCATGTCACCTAGGAACTGATAACCGACGATAGGTATAATACCTACCAACAGTTCCCGACGAGTCATGTCCAGTGTACTCGTAACCTAACGAGCACCCGCATACTATCTCAAGTACGACGTACTGACGGCTGTGGGACAGACCGTCTCCCATGCTGGGATGAGAAGTGCATACGCTAGTCTACTCCGGAGTATCGATGCCCTGTCTCGATAGTCCAACGATTAGGGACCTGTATAAGGATGTGCTTATGGATTACCCATCCCCCACGAGTGTGAGCGCCATCACAACGCTGGTAATCAATCCAAGATCCTAAGGGCTCTACTAATATGTATATCAGCGATATGCTTAAAGAAACACATGCACATATTAAAGCAGAGACAAACTAAGTAGCATACTACCATTTCGAGCAAGATTGTATATACAACTGTGAATATCCCAAGCTTCCATCAAGTAATATACAAACTAGTATGATACAGTAATGGCCTCTAGGGCATATACACTAACAATCTCCCACTTGCACTAAAGCCATGTACTGGCGTATCGAAAACCTATCATCTCGATCAGCCGCTCGAACTGAGTCTGAGGCAAGGCCTTGGTGAATGGATCTGCAGTGTTATCTTCTGAGGCAACCCTCCGAACCTCGATCTCCTGGCGATCCACGATCTCCCTGATCAGGTGATACCACCTCAAGATGTGTCTGGATTTCTGATAGGACCTGGGTTCCTTCGCTAAAGCTATAGCCCCGTTGTTGTCGCAATACAGAGGTATTGGGTCAACAATGGACGGAACCACCTGAAGTTCTTTCAAGAACTTCCTCATCCAGACAGCTTCTTTTGCGGCATCAGATGCAGCGATGTATTCCGCTTCCATAGTCGAGTCAGCAACGGTTTCCTGTTTGGAGCTCTTCCAACACACCGCCCCTCCATTGAGGGTGAAGACAAAACCCGACATGGACTTGGAATCATCCTTGTCATTCTGGAAGCTGGAGTCAGCAAAGGTCTCAATCTGGTGGTCTTTTCCGCCATACACCAAGAACATCTCCTTAGTCCTTCTCAGGTACTTGAGAATGTTCTTTACCGCTATCCAATGTTTCTCCCCAGGGTTTGACTGATACCTGCTTACCACACTCAGAGCATAAGCCACATCCGGTCTGGTACACAACATCGTATACATTATAGAGCCTACCGCAGAAGCGTAGGGTATAATAGACATGTGATCCCTCTCCAAATCAGTCTTGGGAGACATCTCTTTGGAGAGGGTGATCCCGTGACAAGCCGGTAGATTACCGTGCTTGGAATCTTCCATACTGAATCTCTTCAGTATGGTGTCGATGTACCTGGACTGTGAAAGTCCTAATATCCTCTTGGATATGTCACGGTAGATCCGGATACCCAGAATGTATGAGGCATCACCCAGGTCTTTCATGGAGAACCTGTGTGACAAGAACCCCTTGACAAATTGTAGCATAGGAATGTCATTTCCTATTAAGAGAATGTCATCCACGTATAAAACGAGGAATACTACAGTTCTCGCTACAAATATACAATAGATGCATGATTCATCTGGATTTTTGATAAAGCCAAATTCCTTGACCGTCTCATCAAAACAGATGTTCCAACTCCGCGATGCCTGCTTTAGTCTATAAATGGACTTAAGCAACTTGCACACCTTTCCACTGCTCCCACTCTGAATGAAACCCTCTGGCTGGTCCATATAGACACACTCCTCTAAATGTCCATTTAGAAAAGCTGTCTTTACGTCCATCTGCCAAATCTCATAATTGTGGAAGGCAGCAATGGCAAGAAGGATCCGAATGGATTTCAGCATAGCTACTGGAGAAAAGGTTTCGTCATAGTCCAAACCAGGTCTTTGACGAAAACCCTTTGCAACCAGTCTAGCTTTATAGGTCTCAACCTGACCATCTACACCAATCTTCCTTTTGAAGATCCACTTGCATCCTACGGGTTTTACCCCATCTGGAGAAATGTCCAACGTCCATGCTTTGTTGGTGTACATGGACTCCATTTCGGTCCGCATTGCATCCAGCCATTTTATCAAGTTGACGCTCTGAATGGCTTGCTGGAAGCAAGCAGGCTCATCACAGTCTATGATGCAATCCTCTCTATCCCCGTCAATGAGAAAACCGTAGTATCTCTCGGACGGATGAGACTGCCTGCTACTCCTGCGGCGTGGCGTGGGAATGTCCTGATCATTCGAACCCTCTAGTTCTTCTAAGCTTTCAGTAATAGCTTGTGGTTCTGGAATTTCTTCCAGTTCTATTGCGCTCCCACTTATTTCTTTTTCTAAGAACTGATGCTCCAGAAAATGGGCATTACGAGAAACAAGGACTTTTTGTTCCTCTGCGTAATAGAAAAGATACCCCCTGGAGTTCTTTGGGTATCCCACAAACTTGCGCAGTACTGAGCGTGCCTCTAGTTTGTCCGCATGCTGCTTTTTGACATAAGCTGGACATCCCCAAATCTTCAGGTATTGAAGATAGGGTTTCTTCCCACTCCATAACTCATATGGTGTGGTAGGCACAGTCTTAGTGGGAACTCGGTTCAAAAGGTATGCAGCTGATTCTAGCGCATATCCCCAGAACAATCACGGCAACTCAGCGTTACTCATCATGGACCGTACCATATCCAATAGGCTTCGGTTCCGTCTATCCGATACACCGTTATGTTGCGGAGTGTATGGAGGAGTAAGCTGAGAGAGAATTCCATTCTCTTTTAAGTAACCCAGGAACTCGGCACTCAAGTATTCACCACCTCGATCAGATCTCAGTGCCTTGATACTTTTGCCTGTTTGTTTTTCTACTTTATTCTTGTATTCCTGGAATTTTTCAAAAGCTTCAGATTTATGCTTCATTAAGAAGACATGTCCGAACCTTGAAAAATCATCCGTAAAAGTAATGAAGTAAGAATAACCGCTTCGCGCATGTGTAGACATTGGACCGCATACGTCGCTGTGTACGAGTCCCAAGAGCTCGCTCGCTCTTACTCCGTGTCCAGTGAACGGAGTCTTTGTCATCTTTCCTTTGAGACAGGATTGACAAGTTGCATACGATTGATATTCGAACGGATCCAAATATCCTTCTGTATGTAACTTAGTCAACCTTCTCCCATTGATGTGACCCAGTCTACAATGCCATAAGAAAGTTTTATTGATTTCTGGAGACTTTCTTTTGTGTGTATTCTGGACATTGAAAATCTGTGGTTGGTTTAAAACGTATATACCGTTGTTTAATGTACCTGACCCAATCAAAACATGATTAAGGTGAATGTTCACTACATTACTTACAAATGTAAATTCATAACCTTCTTTAGATAATAAAGATACAGAAATGATATTACAGGTTGCATTTGGTACATAATAACAACTACGCAAAACCAAAAAGTGTCCATCCGACAATCCCAGGTGATAGTCCTCCACGGCCTCAGCATCCATGCTAGCACAGTTTGCAACTCTGAGGGTCATGTCACCTGTCTTCAAAACTCTACACTTTCTCAATGCCTGCAAAGAATTACAGATATGAGATCCTGATCCGGTATCCAATACCCAGGATGTAGAGTTTATTGATAGACAGTTTTCAATAACATACACACCTGAAGCTGAAGCCGCAACTCGCTTCAAATCCTGTGTTCTGGCCTTCCAAGCCTTGCAATCCTGTTTCCAGTGACCACTTTTGTGACAGTAGAAGCATTCTTTCTTCCCCACCAGCTTTCCCGCTATCTTCGTTGCCTTTCCTTTTCCCTTCGTATCTACTTTACTGACACCGCCTCTTGGTTTGGCGGGGGCTTTCTTCTTCTTACTCTTGGCTTTCGCCCTGGATCTAGAAAAGGAAGATCCTCCTACAAACAAAGTGGATGTTTCCCTACTATTCTGTATGGTGCCCTCAGTACTCCTCAACATGTTCAGAAGTTCGGAAAGTTCAACCTCCTTTCCTTGCATGTTGAAGTTTAAGACAAACTGGGCGTAATTGGAAGGAAGGGACTAGAGAATCAAATCAGTGTAGAGTTCATTCTCCAATGTGGTCCCAAGGTCCGCGAGCTCCTCTATGTAGCCAATCATCTTAAGCACGTGTTCCGCTACCGATGATCCGACGGCCAATCTTGCCGAAAATAGCTTCTTCGAAACTTCGTATCTTGCGATACGAGACTGCTCTCCATACAGTTCTTTTGTATGGAGAAATATGGACTCTAGGTCCATATTCTCATTCCTCCTCTGATGTTCGTTGTCCATCGAGGCAAGCAGGAGGCATTTGGCCTTCGCGCAATCGATCTCCCATGTCTTACGGATTTCTTTATCTGCGACGCTGGAGGTGGGACCTGGGACAGGGGGAGCTTTGGTGGTAAGGACATACCCCAATTTGTCGTAAGTCCATCTTGACATTCCTGAGCCAATCTTTGTAGTTTGGCCCTGTCAGTATGTTTTTATCTAGTAATAACTTAAGTCCGGTCATGTTGAATGGTTGCTGCAATTAGGAGAGAGAAAAGAAACACTTTAGCATGATGCTCTTGCAAGTTTAGAGTGGTTTTTAATTTGTCTAAACTGGATGGCTCCCACTGTTTCTCGAATCCCTTCTCAAACCGTAAAGAAAGAATTAGTCGGGATCAATCTCACCGTACATTACATGCTTAACCGTTCAGCCAGGCCAGTGTCGGTACTTCGAGGGAGGTTTTCCAACGCTTTCACGAAGTTCCTTAATTTAAGAACCACTTTTCCCTGGGGGCGTAGCCCCGCTAACACCTCTCTAGACACCTACTAGGTTTATAGCATTGATCGTTAAGTGAGAGTTTTCCCGAGGAGTAGCATATACTCACAGTAGGATCGGGATCCAAATATCATCGCGTGATAAAACCGAAGGAATCCTACCAGAATTATCACACTCCAAATGGTATGCAACGCTAGCAAGTTTCAGTACTTATGAAACTCCCGATGTGGATTTTTGCCCCATGCTCTTATGACCTTGGCTTGAGGTCAAAATGTTATAAGTCACATGTCAAGTTCTTCCCATCAATATCCCGGTTAATTTGAACCCACCCGTACCTACCCTTGACGTAGGCCAAAATGGCAGTACGACTGTCTCAAACCAACGCATTCTATCTATGCAACAGATAAATATCCGGCAGCTACCAATCATTATGCCTTGGCGTGAGGTCAAAATACATAGCTTGAATACTACCGAATATTTAACTGAAATGATGGAGGGCTACGAATGGTTTTGGTGAAACCGTGAACGTAGTGAACTTGATATAATCGATGGAACGAGATAGCTTTTAAAAGGAGTGGTTCAAGCTCCGCATTTAAAAGTTTAGTTTTGAAAAAGAACCGAGTGGTTTTCAAAGTGTTCCAATCGACTTTTACTTGGTTTATTTTCTTGCATTAGTTCTTTTAATGCGTCCCATCATTTAATCCTACCATTGTAGAAAACAACCAAAATATGATGTACGCTTATGCCATTCGCATTCGCCACGGGGCCCCGTCATCTCCCGTTAGGTTACTTAACTAACGACAGATCGGTGGCTGGGCTAGCGCGGCTGTAAAACATAAGCAACGCCTAAATAGTTATCATATATAAATATATAGCAATGATAGACATTACAGATCACAAATGAATACATTGGATATACTAGGAATCCGCAATCCGTTCGAGCCTGCAACGAAAAGGGGATTACACGGTCGCGGTGAATAGCCAATACCCCACCCAAGACCCCTACGGGTGCGGCAAAGTACCCACCAAGTACCCGAAGCGAAGCAACCTCCCTCAACTCCGTGAGTAGGCCACTCGGCACTTCGAGATACCCGGTAGTTTGTGCACCCCTCCATGGGTCTATCCTAGGAGCAAAAACAGTAAAAAGAATTATACAATGACGGCTACAACCCCGACCTGGTTGTGCGGCCATACAAATATTATTACATCAATTTACATGTTACAATGAATGAAAGAAAAAGAAACACTCATCTCACATCCACCCCGGCTATTCACCCGCGACAATCCAACGCATTCATATACACATACCATCATCAAACACAGATCACAGATATGTATAACCCCCACTAATCGACTTATAGCGATTAGCAGACGTTCAATACATATAAACATCACAGATATAACCCATTAGTCAAAGTATAGTGAAGTTCGATAAAAAAATACGGATTTATAGGCCCCCAAAAACAAATTTCTTTTCTGGAAAATCTGGGCTGAAATAAACCATCTTAAAAATCCCAAAACCACAACCTAAGAACACTGCACCAAACTCGGTCATGAACCGAGTCAAAACGGCCGCGGTTCCGCGGCAATGGGTATACTTTTGCCGCGAAACCGCCGCGCTTTGAAGGGATCACTCGACGGTTTTTGGTGGGCTTCTTCAAAAAACCCTGAGATGATTTTTGGAGTATTACTTTTTTATTTTAGGGCAGAAAAAATTTTAACAGAAACTTAGGGTTTTGCATGTCGTAGTTTTGCGATTTTTCCGATCGAACTTATATAAACTTTACTACCTAGCTAGTTTATGTTTAGTTAGGCTCTGATACCACTGTAAGTCCATGTTGCCCACCCCGGTGCTTGCGGGGAGGCGGAAAACGGAATAAAAATCGGATTTTTATCATGCTAGGCAACATGGACTAGACAAAGGAGGATCTTTGCTAAACAAAAATAAGCTAAAGCTAACTAGAAACTAGCTAATGGGTAGAATGGTTATACCTAGGGCTTTATGTCCTTCTCTCCTTGCTCCTTGGAGTAGTAGAAAGGGATCACCTTTGTCGTCTTCTCACGTCGAAGAAGGATCCACCCGAATGCCTCAACCTTTGGCTTCAACTTCAAGCTAGAAGTAACTAATGTGCTAGAAGTGCTAATCCTAGAAACCTAGATGAGAGTAGAGATTATCAAGAAGAGGTTTTTCTCAAGCTCAAGTGTTTCTCAACACATGAGAGGGGAGAGCTTGAGGAAGAGGAAGAGCAAGAGAGAGAAAGTATATGGTAGAATGAGAGAATTATGAAGCATTCTCACATATATGTGTGAATTATTATAAATTGATAATTAGTAAGATAATTGTCATGGCTTAATCAAGACATGACCATTATCATTTCATTTTTAATGCAAATTGCAAGGATCAAAGAGTATCTTCCAAATGATATGATGATGGTCAAAGTGTCAACCTAGGTCAACAAGTCAAGAATGTCAAATGGTCAACAACCATAACCATGCACAATTATATTAAACTAATATCAATTAACCATAATACACACATAAGCATTAGGGTTAATAAAATGACAATGGTCATTAACCCTAATCAAAGTCCTCTCCCTCTGTCTCAAGCAACTGTGCATACGCACCCGTATTCGTGATCCGAGGAACACGAATACAAAAAGATAAAACCAATCCCAAATCATATACTAGGATCCGGCTTAAACCAAAGCCCGCTAGTATAAGCTGTCCGGACAGCAAACGTGCACAAGTGCGTGGATGTGAACGAACCCTGTCGCAAAACCATGCGACCTCTACTCATTTTGCCTAAAGGCGAATAGCTCTCTGTGTGGGACTCTAAATACTCGACACTACGCTGGAATTAGGTTTAACCACAGACCGCAAGCGGAACTAGCTTTACGTAACGGTCCCCAGGTAGATGTCGATAAGAAGACTGACGAGGTGACCCCATCTGAACTCCTACTGAGCCTGTATGTGACAGTCTCCGTACAGTCCAGTCTGTTCGTCTGATACATCGCATGGCGGGCCTAGTGGGCGGTGAACGTCAGTCCCCTAACAGCGGTACAAGTCATGTCGGAGTGTAGCCAAGAACACCCTGAGATAACACTGGAAACCTACCAGTATATCTCGCTTGCCCTGGCCAGGGACTACTTATGTAATGGCTCTCCTGGACACAGCGCGATGTCAACCCCCAATACTGGGAGAGACGAATCCTGTCTAACCGTCACTGCCTCCAAGTGCTTCGGGAAAGCACCCAAAAACTACCTGTTTGCACGACTCCTTTGAGCCGTGGTAGGATAGTAATCAAAGTGCAGTGGGAACACACTCGAGGAGAAGTGACAGTGTCAAGTCAGCGGACTAAGCTGTACTTATGTCACCTGGGAACTGATAACTGACGATAGGTATAATACCAACCAACAGTTCCCGACGAGTCCTGTCCAGTGTACTCGTAACCTAACAAGCACCCGCATACTATCTCAAGTACGACGTACTGACGGCTGTGGGACAGACCGTCTCCCACGCTGGGATGAGAAGCGCATACGCTAGTCTACTCCGGAGTATCGATACCCTGTCTCGATAGTCCAACGACTAGGGACCTGTATAAGGATGTGCTTGTGGATTACCCATCCCCCATGAGTGTGAGCGCCATCACAACGCTGGTAATCAAGCAAAGATCCTAAGGGCTCTACTAATATGTATATCAGCGATATGCTAAAAGAAACACATGCACATATTAAAGTAGAGACAAACCAAGTAGCATACTACCATTTCGAGCAAGATTGTATATACAACTGTGAATATCCCAAGCTTCCATCAAGTAATATACAAACTAGTATGATACAGTAATGGCCTCTAGGGCATATACACTAACACCGGCAGTAGGTGATGCTCATATCAAACATCCACAAGCTGCAAGCGGTCAGCTAAACGTAACAGCCACCCAGGTATTGAGCGATCAGAAGATCAACAAGCAAGCCTGTACATTCTCCAGCGAATCCAATCAGTAACAGTCCCGTACAGTCCGGTCTCGTAGTCTGATATGTCGCATATCTCGCCTAGGGGTGGTAAACGTCAGACCCAAGTAGCTTGATAAGTCGTGTCGATATGAGGTCTATAACAGTTTGAGAAACTATTGATAACACTTCCCAGTAAATCTCAGCAACCCTGGCCAGGGATTTCCAGTTATAGCCAATCGAACACAGGGCAACATCAACTCCCTATACCGGGAGAGACGAATCCCTTCCTATCGCTCATTGCCTCCATGTGATTCGGGACTGTACCCAAAAGCCACCTTTTTTCATGTCCTCTTGGACGTGGTATGATGGAAATCAAAGCACAGTGGGAATCACACAAGACTCTAGGACGATCTCGGGTCAACAGACTACTCTGTACCAGTGTCACCGGAGAACTGCAATCTGACATGAGGTATAATACCATCCGGGAGTTCTCGGCGAGTCCGTCCAGTGTACCCAGTCTCTACTGAGCACCCGTACACCATCCTTGATGTCAAACACCAATGGATATGGGATCATCCATCGCCCATCATATGGGTGAAGATGCGTATACTGTAGTCTACTCTGGTGTATCGATGCCCTGTCTCGATGCACCCTCGACAAGGAACAGTTATAGGATGTACTCGTCGACTACCGTGGCCCTATTAGTATGATTTCATCATAGTCCCAGTAGTCGAGTACATATCCTAAGGGCTTTATCAACATGTAACTTAGAGACAATCAGAGTACATGTTAAGATAAAGAACAACCAGATAGCGTACTATCATGTCGTGCAAGAAAGTCCTCTTTATATATGTCCAAGCATCCACTACAATATACATCGTATGTATAGTAATGGCCTATAGAGAATACATATAACTAACAGGTAGAACCAGAAGTTCCTGAAGAACAGGACCATCCCGCACCCCTCCGCAGGAGTAGTAGGCCGTCTCATCCGTCTGAGATATACTACGGTTTTCTCATAGACGGGGATAGAGAGGATTGTGTCATTGATAATGATGAACCTACTAGCTTCCAACAGGCCATCCAGAGCGGCGACTCGGTAAGATGGATGGATGCAATGCGGACCGAAATGGAGTCCATGTACACCAACAATGTATGGACTTTGGACTTTGCTCCAGATAGGGTAAAACCCATAGGATGCAAGTGGATCTTCAGGAAGAAGATTGGTGTAGATGGACAGGTGGAAACCTATAAGGCTAGACTTGTTGCAAAGGGTTTTCGTCAAAGACCTAGTTTGGACTATGATGAAACTTTTTCTCCAGTGGCTATGCTCAAATCCATTCGGATCCTTCTTGCCATTGCTGCCTTCCATGATTATGAGATCTGGCAGATGGACGTAAAGACGGCTTTTCTAAATGGATATTTAGAAGAGTGTGTATATATGGATCAGCCAGAAGGTTTCAATCAGATTGGGAGCAGCGGGAAAGTGTGCAAGCTGCTTAAGTCCATTTATAGACTAAAGCAGGCATCGTGTAGTTGGAACATCTGTTTTGATGAAATGGTCAAAGAATATGACTTTATCAAAAATCCAGATGAACCATGTATATATAGTAAAATTGTAGCATGAACTGTCGTATTCCTCGTCTTGTACGTGGATGAAATACTCTTGATAGGAAATGACATTCATATGCTACAATCTGTCAAAGAATTCTTGTCACACAGGTTCTCCATGAAAGACCTAGGTGATGCCTCTTACATTCTGGGGATCCAGATCTATCGTGATAGATCTAAGAGGATTTTGGGACTTTCGCAGTCCAGGTATATCAACACTATACTGAAAAGATTCAGTATGGAAGATTCAAAGCGCGGTAATTTACCGGCTTGTCACGGAATCACCCTCTCTAAAGAGATGTCTCCCAAGACTGATTTGGAAAGGGATCGCATGTTAGTTATACCCTATGCTTCTACGGTAGGCTCTATAATGTATGCGATATTGTGTACCAGACCAGATGTTGCTTACGCACTAAGCGTGGTAAGCCGGTATTAGTCAGACCCAAGGGAGAAGCACTGGATAGCAATAAAGAACATTCTCAAGTACATGAGAAGGACTAAGGATATGTTCTTGGTTTACGGCAGAAAAGACCTCGAGATCGAGGCTTTTGCTGACTCCAGCTTCCAGAGCGACAAGGATGACTCCAAGTCTATGTCAGGTTATGTCTTTACAATCAATGGAGGGGCGGTGTGTAGGAAGAGTTCCAAGCAGGACACCGTTGCTGACTCTACGATAGAAGCAGAATATATCGCTGCTTGCGATGCCGCAAAAGAAGCAGTCTGGATGAAGAAGTTCCTCCCAGAACTTCAGGTAGTTCCTACCATTGTTGATCCAATACCGCTGTATTGTGACAACAACGGCGCTATAGCTTTAGCGAAGGAACCCAGGTCCCATCATAAATCCATACATATCTTAAGGCGGTATCACCTAATCAGGGAGATCATAGATCGCCGGGAGATCGAGGTCCGGAAAGTTGCTACAGAGGAGATCCATTCACAAAGGCCTTACCTCAGACACAGTTCGAGAGGCTATTCGAGATGATAGGTCTTCGATACGCCAGTACATGGCCCTAGTGCATGTGGGAGATTGTTAGTGCATATGCCCTAGGGGCCATTATTTTATCATACTAGTTTGTATTTTACTTAATGGAAGCTTGGGATATTCAAAGCTATATTAACAGTCTCGCTCAACATAGTAGTATGCTACTTGGTTTATATCTATCTTAATATGTGTATAAGTTAGCATATCGCGAATACATATTGGTAGAGCCCTTAGGATATTGCTTGACTACTAGCCTTGTGATAGCAGTCACACTAGTGAAGGCTTGTGTCACGACCCGAAAGTACGGAACGTGACCGGCACTTAGATTACGAAACGTCTAGAGGCGCAACGTAACCTAAGTAAACCGAAGCCCAGAAATCTAAACCATAAAAGAAGAAGAAGAAGAAAACATGTAGAATACAAGTTTAAAAGCAACATCAAATTTTTCCAAAAATTTCGGCAGAGTCTCCTCTGTAAAAACTGGCCCCCAAACGGGCTACAACAGGTATAATATGCATAAACAATAAAAAGCATCCCCAAACGGGAGCTAGCTCAACGCCAACAGGCGGAAACAACCACAACAAGCACAATAATATACAACGCCAAAGGGCGTGGCTCAAAACTCAAAAGGAAACAAATCCACCAAATCAGAACAATACATGCGCGACTCTAAGGTCGAAATAAAAGACTGATCCAATAAACTTATCAATTAATACAAGTATGGTTGATGGAGCTTTCTAGATACAAATGAAATAATACAGATACAATGGTGGTTCAGATACAAGTGAACCAACCTACCGTGCAAATCACCCGGAAGGAAATCATGTGCCAGCAATCTGCCAAGAAAACCTGTACATCGAACCTGTAATAAAATTTGGCACAACGGGGGTGAGTTGCCAACTCGTGAGTAGAAGACATCTACGAAAAGAAATCGAATGCACGACGCTATCCTAGGTCATAGTAATACACCACTAAGTCCCAATCACCTAGTAATAGCAGGGTAATACTACGTGTAAAAGCAATTACTCCGTGCTCGTGTCAGTGCCTCATATAGTACTATGTCATATGAATGGATATGCATGCACCATGAATGTAAAATAACCAAATCCTGAAATCCAGATACGTCTGTATAAGAAATCTTTTAGCTGTTATCACAGTAAAATGTGTATAAGAATCTGAAATCTCAACAATGAAATCCATAGAAATCCGTGTCAAGCATCGACACAAACATGTAAATCTCAAGTCTCATAGTCTCAATATCTCGGGCTCCGTCAGTCCGGATCGTCCCATATCATCAAATCTCACGACAACGGTCGGTATCCTCCGGATATCCGCCGAGCCAGACATCACCGGTAGGTAGCCTTCCCCTGCCAGGCTCATCGTCTACAACTCGATCTTCTTGCCCGGGGTACCATACCGGGCCCACCATGTACCCGAGACGGTTCATCCACTCCTCAAATCGGGTCTCGAAATCCATCAGAAAACACGAAATCTCATGGTGGACGACACATACATCATGAGAAAACCGCATCTTATTTTTAAAAAGAGAGGAGGAGAGAGAGAGAAGTTTTTATATATTCTTGCGGTTTTCCCTAAAAATCCAGAAATCTCACAGAAATCCAAATCTCAAAACCATGAGTAGTATATGATAAATGTCGGCATATGCTCATAATACTGTGCGATAACATGAAAATATGAATGCAGGAATGTCTAAGTAATGAATATCATGTCTATACTAACATCAGAGAGTAATCCCAATATTATATCGGTTTAGTTGTTAACTGATTTTATCAATAAAAGATAATATGATCTAAAGTGTACGTGACATAGCAATTACCGATGATGATGTGTGTGAGCCGGCAAATAAGTGTGCGTGGAATATGCGCATCATCGGTAATGGTGCTGGTGTCCTAACAGGTAAGGTTTATACTGTTTATAGCAACATATGTATTAACATGCAACATTATGATACAATGCGAAAGTAAATACGAATGTATATTACCTACTCATTTAATATACTAATACTACTATCACTATATGACTCGAACCTAACCTAGTGTCCATCTAACCTCCTAAGGAAAACTAAACCTAAGAACTAGTCAATAGAAATAAGAGTCTACCTAAGGTCTGAATCAATATCCCTAATAGTCGACGATCCAGCCTCAATAGCGTCACATACGTAGTACGGCTTCCTCAAATCAAGAGTGCGGATCAATCCTCATATCCATGCCTCGTACGGTAAAATCCATCGCACGGCATCCCAATATCGGGGTACGGGTCAAGTATCTCCTAGGTGCCTCATCATTCGTATAATGTCATCATCAACATATCTCATGATCAAGGTGCTAAACTGTAATCCCATACATCAATCATATATCATTGCCATCGTAATATGCATCATTAGTTTATCCTCAGAAATATTATGTCACGTGTTTCATATTGTGATTAAGTCATACTGAAATCATGTCGTCATCAAGTCACAGCTATATGATATCGGCATCAGGTCACACCTATATAATATCGGCATCAGGTCACACCTATATAATGTCGTAATCAGGTTGTACATATATCATATCGTGATCAGTCACAAGTTGCAGTCCGGGTACTATTTTAGAGTCCCGTGTATCTCAATATTATCACTACCCATTATAATTTATATATACCTGTTCATCATCTCATTCTCTAATGATCCGCTAACACTTAATACGACTGTATAGTCAAGAATCACGGCATCAAGCCCAGTTATACTGTTTTATCATACCTCAGATATCATATCGCATCAATGAATCCTATGTATGTGTTGTATATATATATACCTATACCTAGTTCTATATATATATATACACATGCACATATACACCATGACGTGTTCCAGTGTGTGCGTGTGTGTTTCTATCTGAAACCTACGAACCTCCTCCAAGGTATTCATCCTCTGGTATGCTTTTCCTAAATCGGTCTAGTCCAGCCTAGGGTCATTACTAGGGTCCTACTCATTAAGAATCTAGGGTCACATCTGGTTTCCTAATGTCAATAAGTACTATTCCTATTCTATGTTGCAGGGGTGCTAAACGCCATCCACCCGACTTCCCCCCGTAGATATACATCTACTCACCTGGTCCATGTCTGCCGACGACGGTGTCGCGATCCTCCTATTCATCGCCCGTAGTCCACTTGAAGGGTACCTAAACACAAACATATAAATAACATCGTAAACCGAATCACATACAAAAGTCAAACGATACAAGGAACAAGCATAGGTTAAAACCTATGTCCCGTCCACGCAAAAGAACCAAATACCGCTCGATATCGGCGTACAAACTCCGATGGATCGAGATAAACATCAACAAACAACTTGTAGTTTTAAAACACATTAATTATACTATAAAACATGATTAAATCCATCGAAACCCTAAAATCTATCAAACCGTCCAATTTCGTAAAACCCGAAAATGCCAGTTTACCGTTTTTTCATCAAAACTTGACATTTAAATGAAACCAATGGTCATAAAACTCATTAAATAGCATAACTAGACTATACAAACTATTAATATATTTTTATTACACAAATTTATATAGATTTGAAATTTCTAGTTTGCACCCTTTAACAATTTTCAACATTTTTCAAGCAAAACACAACAATTCCACCACAAAACATGATTTTGCATAAATTAGTGACTTAAACCACAATTCATGATGATAATGATATAATGAAACCATAATTATATTTTTAATCTCATTTATTTCTAAAATCTAGTTTACAAAAATAACAATTTTTATCACAATTTATCAATTATCCATAGAAACTAGCAATCAATTTAAGTTTTCCATTCCACCAACAAGTTAAAACTCTTATTAAGACCAAAATATAGTATTACAAATATTAATTGAGATTTATTTCACCAATAATTAGGTTTTATAGAAACCTAGTTAGCAAAAATTCCTAATTTAAACAATTTTCAATGAAAAATTTACAATTCAACAACCATGCAATATTTTCCAATTCTAAAAGTGTTAAACTAACTATTATAACCCTAAATAATTAGCAAAAATCATAACTTGAATTTACAAACCCTAACTTGAATTTTTAAAAAAAACGTAGAATTAATTCATTAAATCTAATTAAGCTTAATTGAATATCTAATAACAATAAATCAAAAGAAAGAAATTATACCTCCAAAAATATGAAATCCAAACAAGAAATGAGCCTCCAAAATGTATGCTATCCCACTCCAAAATCCATGTAAATATGAGCAAGAATAGAAGGGTAGAAAAATATATAGGATTTTGTGGAATTTTAATTGAATTTTTGATGTATTTTTTAAGATTTTTGAATAAAAATGAGGAGGAAAATGGGGGGGGGGGCAGCCATGGTGATGGGGAGGCCGGCCACAATAAGGGGAAGAGGGAGAAACACATGAGGAATGGTGTAGAAACTTCTCCAAAATGTCATCATCTTAATGTCTTTTCATGCTTTATCCATTTTCTTTTAATTCTTTTCTAAAATAACTCAAGAAAGATCTAGAAACAAGGAAAAATTTGCAAATAAATTTTGCATGATACACACTAAATTCTAATATGCCATGGTTCATTTTTACAAATTAAAACCATTTAAATTTGTAATTTACACTAATTTAGTGTAAAAATAAAGCTTATGTTAATATTTAAAATAATTAATTTAGGAAAAATATTTTATTAAACTAAAAATTTATAAGTGGCTAAATAAACACCATTTACTAGTAATTTCATAATTAAAATAGATATTTTTAAAATTATAATGAAAAACAATCCCGGTTTGGTTTTACGAAAATTACATTTTACTTTACCGAAAATCCTAAAATTCACTTAAACACTTTTATTCATTTAATTATTTATTTAATTACTTTTAAAACGTTACAAGTATTTTTATATATTCTTGCGGTTTTCCCTAAAAATCCAGAAATCTCACAGAAATCCAAATCTCAAAACTATGAGTAGTATATGATAAATGTCGGCATATGCTCATAATACTGTGCGATAACATGAAAATATGAATGCAGGAATGTCTAAGTAATGAATATCATGTCTATACTAACATCAGAGAGTAATCCCAATATTATATCGGTTTAGTTGTTAACTGATTTTATCAATAAAAGATAATATGATCTAAAGTGTACGTGACATAGCAATTACCGATGATGATGTGTGTGAGCCGGCAACTAAGTGTGCGTGGAATATGCGCATCATCGGTAATGGTGCTGGTGTCCTAACAGGTAAGGTTTATACTGTTTATAGCAACATATGTATGAACATGCAACATTATGATACAATGCGAAAGTAAATACGAATGTATATTACCTACTCATTTAATATACTAATACTACTATCACTATATGACTCGAACCTAACCTAGTGTCCATCTAACCTCCTAAGGAAAACTAAACCTAAGAACTAGTCAATAGAAATAAGAGTTTACCTAAGGTCTGAATCAATATCCCTAATAGTCGACGATCCAGCCTCAATAGCGTCACATACGTAGTACGGCTTCCTCAAATCAAGAGTGCGGATCAATCCTCATATCCATGCCTCGTACGGTAAAATCCATCGCACGGCATCCCAATATCGGGGTACGGGTCAAGTATCTCCTAGGTGCCTCATCATTCGTATAATGTCATCATCAACATATCTCATGCTCAAGGTGCTAAACTGTAATCCCATACATCAATCATATATCATTGCAATCGTAATATGCATCATTAGTTTATCCTCAGAAATATTATGTCACGTGTTTCATATTGTGATTAAGTCATACTGAAATCATGTCGTCATCAAGTCACACCTATATGATATCGGCATCAGGTCACACCTATATAATATCGGCATCAGGTCACACCTATATAATGTCGTAATCAGGTTGTACATATATCATATCGTGATCAGTCACAAGTTGCAGTCCGGGTACTATTTTAGAGTCCCGTGTATCTCAATATTATCACTACCCATTATAATTTATATATACCTATTCATCATCTCATTCTCTAATGATCCGCTAACACTTAATACGACTGTATAGTCAAGAATCACGACAACAAGCCCAGTTATACTGTTTTATCATACCTCAGATATCATATCGCATCAATGAATCCCATGTATGTGTTGTATATATATATACCTATACCAAGTTCTATATATATATATACACATGCACATATACACCATGACGTGTTCCAGTGTGTGCGTGTGTGTTTCTATCTGAAACCTACGAACCTCCTCCAAGGTATTCATCCTCTGGTATGCTTTTCCTAAATCGGTCTAGTCCAGCCTAGGGTCATTACTAGGGTCCTACTCATTAAGAATCTAGGGTCACATCTGGTTTCCTAATGTCAATAAGTACTATTCCTATTCTATGTTGCGGGGGTGCTAAACGCCATCCACCCGACTTCCCCCCGTAGATATACATCTACTCACCTGGTCCATGTCTGCCGACGACGGTGTCGCGATCCTCCTATTCATCGCCCTAGTCCACTTGAAGGGTACCTAAACACAAACATATAAATAACATCGTAAACCGAATCACATACAAAAGTCAAACGATACAAGGAACAAGCATAGGTTAAAACCTATGTCCCGTCCACGCAAAAGAACCAAATACCGCTCGATATCGGCGTACAAACTCCGATGGATCGAGATAAACATCAACAAACAACTTGTAGTTTTAAAACACATTACTTATACTATAAAACATGATTAAATCCATCGAAACCCTAAAATCTATCAAACCGTCCAATTTCGTAAAACCCGAAAATGCCAGTTTACCGTTTTTCATCAAAACTTGACATTTAAATGAAACCAATGGTCATAAAACTCATTAAATAGCATAACTAGACTATACAAACTATTAATATATTTTTATTACACAAATTTATATAGATTTGAAATTTCTAGTTTGCACCCTTTAACAATTTTCAACATTTTTCAAGCAAAACACAACAATTCCACCACAAAACATGATTTTGCATAAATTAGTGACTTAAACCACAATTCATGATGATAATGATATAATGAAACCATAATTATATTTTTAATCTCATTTATTTAGGAATTTCTAAAATCTAGTTTACAAAAATAACAATTTTTATCACAATTTATCAATTATCCATAGAAACTAGCAATCAATTTAAGTTTTCCATTCCACCAACAAGTTAAAACTCTTATTAAGACCAAAATATAGTATTACAAATATTAATTGAGATTTATTTCACCAATAATTAGGTTTTATAGAAACCTAGTTAGCAAAAATTCCTAATTTAAACAATTTTCAATGAAAAATTTACAATTCAACAACCATGCAATATTTTCCAATTCTAAAAGTGTTAAACTAACTATTATAACCCTAAATAATTAGCAAAAATCATAACTTGAATTTACAAACCCTAACTTGAATTTTTAAAAAAAAACGTAGAATTAATTCATTAAATCTAATTAAGCTTAATTGAACATCTAATAACAATAAATCAAAAGAAAGAAATTATACCTCCAAAAATATGAAATCCAAACAAGAAATGAGCCTCCAAAATGTATGCTATCCCACTCCAAAATCCATGTAAATATGAGCAAGAATAGAAGGGTAGAAAAATATATAGGATTTTGTGGAATTTTAATTGAATTTTTGATGTATTTTTTAAGATTTTTGAATAAAAATGAGGTGGAAAATGGGGGGGGGGGGCAGCCATGGTGATGGGGAGGCCGGCCACAATAAGGGGAAGAGGGAGAAACACATGAGGAATGGTGTAGAAACTTCTCCAAAATGTCATCATCTTAATGTCTTTTCATGCTTTATCCATTTTCTTTTAATTCTTTTCTAAAATAACTCAAGAAAGATCTAGAAACAAGGAAAAATTTGCAAATAAATTTTGCATGATACACACTAAATTCTAATATGCCATGGTTCATTTTTACAAATTAAAACCATTTAAATTTGTAATTTACACTAATTTAGTGTAAAAATAAAGCTTATGTTAATATTTAAAATAATTAATTTAGGAAAAATATTTTATTAAACTAAAAATTTATAAGTGGCTAAATAAACACCATTTACTAGTAATTTCATAATTAAAATAGATATTTTTAAAATTATAATGAAAAACAATCCCGGTTTGGTTTTACGAAAATTACATTTTACTTTACCGAAAATCCTAAAATTCACTTAAACACTTTTATTCATTTAATTATTTATTTAATTACTTTTAAAACGTTACAATCTTCCCCCTTTTAAGAAATTCGGTCCCCGAATTTAAATTAAAACTCCCCCTCCAAACACTAAAACGTTTAGCAAACACTCAAATCGTCGGGGCTCCGAAATTATCAATACATAACAAAAATCAACTCCGTCAAGCATAATGCAATCATCGGAGTTATGGCGAGAATAAAATATCAAAACCCAATATGAAAACCATCTTAATATACCTCAATCTATAACTTATATATTGTGCGCATCATAGTAAAGCCGTTCAAATATCTGAATAAGGAAATATGCAAAAACCCCTTTTTGAAAATCGTCGTGTGATGCACATGTCACGGCATAAGTAGCGGACGTTTATTTTAAAAAAATAGCTATATATATATATTCTTTATTTAACATACACGTCCCGCCTGGTTACTAAATCAAATAGTAATGGTTATGAAAACATACTGCTCAAACTAAAATCAATCCCAATCACATCAATAAAATATCATGTGCGTCCGGTGCGCACTGAAATCGAAACCAAATACAGATACCACGAATACACACAACAACAAAACTAAGTGCAACAGGTGTGCACCAAAAACATCTGTCAAGTGCATCGGGCGTGCACGACTCAAAATCAGGTGCATCTAACCTGCACAAAACCCCGATTTAGTGCATCTGGTGTGCACAAAATAGCATCAAGTGCGCCAAGTATGCGCAAGAATCCTAATCAGGTGCACATGGTGCAAGAAAACATAAATCGAATATCAAAATCAAAATCACAGTACAAAAATGCATGAAAACTAGGTCGAAACATATGTAAAAATCATGTGTAACCCCTATGCACGAAATCAAATCAAAAATCTCAAAATATATAAAACCTAATCAAGTGTACTGGGTGTGTACTAAACACATCAATACAACTGATATATGAAACACAAATAGAATGAAATGAAGGTACACATATGAAATACAAATCGTAAAACGAACTCCTTAAAATGCCAAAATCCAATAACAGAAAATATGAAATTAAAATCACTAAATCACAATCGTAAACACGATCGTCAATGTCCGCCTCTTTCCTCTGATGTCGGCTGCTTCGAACTCGTCTCTTCGTAGCTGTGCTGACTGCGCTACCAACGGCAATACTCATATCTAGAGTCTCCCACGTAGTCGATCCCTTCACTTGATATCCGGACTACATTAAACTTTTCGATCGATCCATCAAAATCCCATAATTTCCCGAGAGCTCAACACTCAAGTACAGTTTAAAAATATACGGTACATACCCCAGCATCGATGATCCAGCTATAGAAGGGCAAACCCAAGCCTCACTAATGGCACTGCGAAACTGCCGTAAACCCTAAGGTTCAAGGGCGTTCTCGTGGTCATTATGTCGAGTTAGGGTTTCATTCTTCTAGAGGGTCCATCGAAATACCTGCATGTTCTTCCGAATACTTTAAACTTGGGAAAATGGTTTCCTGATAATCGTTCGAACCCTTTAACTTCATCCGGACGGCATATGAATACCCTTCGTCCGCACTCTAAGCAATGCTTCAATCCTCAAGAATAACCAATACTCTAATGGTTATCGCATTCGAGCCGCAGCTCCCTCTGCCCGTGGTAACAGAAACCACCATCCGACATCGACGAAGATAGATCAAAGGAACGAATGAATTACGGTGCAAACAAATGTACATCCTATGGCTCCTTAAGCAGAGTAGCGTATCGTAAGTATGCAGCGGACCATACCCACGGTACGTTACTCTACCTAAATCGCCTACTCCATCAACCAAGGGTCACCTAGACTTATACAAGGTTAAACCTAGCGCTCTGATACCAACTTTGTCACGACCCGAAAGTACGGAACGTGACCGGCACTTAGATTACGAAACGTCTAGAGGCGCAACGTAACCTAAGTAAACCGAAGCCCAGAAATCTAAACCATAAAAGAAGAAGAAGAAGAAAACATGTAGAATACAAGTTTAAAAGCAACATCAAATTTTTCCAAAAATTTCGGCAGAGTCTCCTCTGTAAAAACTGGCCCCCAAACGGGCTACAACAGGTATAATATGCATAAACAATAAAAAGCATCCCCAAACGGGAGCTAGCTCAACGCCAACAGGCGGAAACAACTACAACAAGCACAATAATATACAACGCCAAAGGGCGTGGCTCAAAACTCAAAAGGAAACAAATCCACCAAATCAGAACAATACATGCGCGACTCTAAGGTCGAAATAAAAGACTGATCCAATAAACTTATCAATTAATACAAGTATGGTTGATGGAGTTTTCTAGATACAAATGAAATAATACAGATACAATGGTGGTTCAGATACAAGTGAACCAACCTACCGTGCAAATCACCCGGAAGGAAATCATGTGCCAGCAATCTGCCAAGAAAACCTATACATCGAACCTGTAATAAAATTTGGCACAACGGGGGTGAGTTGCCAACTCGTGAGTAGAAGACATCTACGAAAAGAAATCGAATGCACGACGCTATCCTAGGTCATAGTAATACACCACTAAGTCCCAATCACCTAGTAATAGCAGGGTAATACTACGTGTAAAAGCAATTACTCCGTGCTCGTGTATGTGCCTCATATAGTACTATGTCATATGAATGGATATGCATGCACCATGAATGTAAAATAACCAAATCCTGAAATCCAGATATGTCTGTATAAGAAATCTTTTAGCTGTTATCACAGTAAAATGTGTATAAGAATCTGAAATCTCAACAATGAAATCCATAGAAATCCGTGTCAAGCATCGACACAAACATGTAAATCTCAAGTCTCATAGTCTCAATATCTCGGGCTCCGTCAGTCCGGATCGGCCCATATCATCAAATCTCACGACAACGGTCGGTATCCTCCGGATATCCGCCGCGCCAGACATCACCGGTAGGTAGCCTTCCCCTGCCAGGCTCATCGTCTACAACTCGATCTTCTTGCCCCGGGGTACCATACCGGGCCCACCATGTACCCGAGACGGTTCATCCACTCCTCGAATCGGGTCTCGAAATCCATCAGAAAACACGAAATCTCATGGTGGACGACACATACATCACGAGAAAACCGCATCTTATTTTTAAAAAGAGAGGAGGAGAGAGAGAGAAGTTTTTATATATTCTTGCGGTTTTCCCTAAAAATCCAGAAATCTCACAGAAATCCAAATCTCAAAACCATGAGTAGTATATGATAAATGTCGGCATATGCTCATAATACTGTGCGATAACATGAAAATATGAATGCAGGAATGTCTAAGTAATGAATATCATGTCTATACTAACATCAGAGAGTAATCCCAATATTATATCGATTTAGTTGTTAACTGATTTTATCAATAAAAGTTAATATGATCTAAAGTGTACGTGACATAGCAATTACCGATGATGATGTGTGTGAGCCGGCAAATAAGTGTGCGTGGAATATGCGCATCATCGGTAATGGTGCTGGTGTCCTAACAGGTAAGGTTTATACTGTTTATAGCAACATATGTATGAACATGCAACATTATGATACAATGCGAAAGTAAATACGAATGTATATTACCTACTCATTTAATATACTAATACTACTATCACTATATGAATCGAACCTAACCTAGTGTCCATCTAACCTCCTAAGGAAAACTAAACCTAAGAACTAGTCAATAGAAATAAGAGTCTACCTAAGGTCTGAATCAATATCCCTAATAGTCGACGATCCAGCCTCAATAGCGTCACATACGTAGTACGGCTTCCTCAAATCAAGAGTGCGGATCAATCCTCATATCCATGCCTCGTACGGTAAAATCC
The DNA here is from genome assembly GCA_030015575.1 of Agapanthus africanus. Taxonomy (NCBI): domain Eukaryota; kingdom Viridiplantae; phylum Streptophyta; class Magnoliopsida; order Asparagales; family Amaryllidaceae; genus Agapanthus; species Agapanthus africanus. The sequence continues at coordinate 213,892,302 of JASDDO010000016.1, forward strand.
ATCGCACGGCATCCCAATATCGGGGTACGGGTCAAGTATCTCCTAGGTGCCTCATCATTCGTATAATGTCATCATCAACATATCTCATGATCAAGGTGCTAAACTGTAATCCCATACATCAATCATATATCATTGCCATCGTAATATGCATCATTAGTTTATCCTCAGAAATATTATGTCACGTGTTTCATATTGTGATTAAGTCATACTGAAATCATGTCGTCATCAAGTCACACCTATATGATATCGGCATCAGGTCACACCTATATAATATCGGCATCAGGTCACACATATATAATGTCGTAATCAGGTTGTACATATATCATATCGTGATCAGTCACAAGTTGCAGTCCGAGTACTATTTTAGAGTCCCGTGTATCTCAATATTATCACTACCCATTATAATTTATATATACCTGTTCATCATCTCATTCTCTAATGATCCGCTAACACTTAATACGACTGTATAGTCAAGAATCACGGCATCAAGCCCAGTTATACTGTTTTATCATACCTCAGATATCATATCGCATCAATGAATCCCATGTATGTGTTGTATATATATATACCTATACCTAGTTCTATATATATATATACACATGCACATATACACCATGACGTGTTCCAGTGTGTGCGTGTGTGTTTCTATCTGAAACCTACGAACCTCCTCCAAGGTATTCATCCTCTGGTATGCTTTTCCTAAATCGGTCTAGTCCAGCCTAGGGTCCTACTCATTAAGAATCTAGGGTCACATCTGGTTTCCTAATGTCAATAAGTACTATTCCTATTCTATGTTGCGGGGGTGCTAAACGCCATCCACCCGACTTCCCCCCGTAGATATACATCTACTCACCTGGTCCATGTCTGTCGACGACGGTGTCGCGATCCTCCTATTCATCGCCCGTAGTCCACTTGAAGGGTACCTAAACACAAACATATAAATAACATCGTAAACCGAATCACATACAAAAGTCAAACGATACAAGGAACAAGCATAGGTTAAAACCTATGTCCCGTCCACGCAAAAGAACCAAATACCGCTCGATATCGGCGTACAAACTCCGATGGATCGAGATAAACATCAACAAACAACTTGTAGTTTTAAAACACATTACTTATACTATAAAACATGATTAAATCCATCGAAACCCTAAAATCTATCAAACCGTCCAATTTCGTAAAACCCGAAAATGCCAGTTTACCGTTTTTCATCAAAACTTGACATTTAAATCAAACCAATGGTCATAAAACTCATTAAATAGCATAACTAGACTATACAAACTATTAATATATTTTTATTACACAAATTTATATAGATTTGAAATTTCTAGTTTGCACCCTTTAACAATTTTCAACATTTTTCAAGCAAAACACAACAATTCCACCACAAAACATGATTTTGCATAAATTAGTGACTTAAACCACAATTCATGATGATAATGATATAATGAAACCATAATTATATTTTTAATCTCATTTATTTAGGAATTTCTAAAATCTAGTTTACAAAAATAACAATTTTTATCACAATTTATCAATTATCCATAGAAACTAGCAATCAATTTAAGTTTTCCATTCCACCAACAAGTTAAAACTCTTATTAAGACCAAAATATAGTATTACAAATATTAATTGAGATTTATTTCACCAATAATTAGGTTTTATAGAAACCTAGTTAGCAAAAATTCCTAATTTAAACAATTTTCAATGAAAAATTTACAATTCAACAACCATGCAATATTTTCCAATTCTAAAAGTGTTAAACTAACTATTATAACCCTAAATAATTAGCAAAAATCATAACTTGAATTTACAAACCCTAACTTGAATTTTTAAAAAAAAACGTAGAATTAATTCATTAAATCTAATTAAGCTTAATTGAACATCTAATAACAATAAATCAAAAGAAAGAAATTATACCTCCAAAAATATGAAATCCAAACAAGAAATGAGCCTCCAAAATGTATGCTATCCCACTCCAAAATCCATGTAAATATGAGCAAGAATAGAAGGGTAGAAAAATATATAGGATTTTGTGGAATTTTAATTGAATTTTTGATGTATTTTTTAAGATTTTTGAATAAAAATGAGTGGAAAATGGGGGGGGGGGGCGGGCAGCCATGGTGATGGGGAGGCCGGCCACAATAAGGGGAAGAGGGAGAAACACATGAGGAATGGTGTAGAAACTTCTCCAAAATGTCATCATCTTAATGTCTTTTCATGCTTTATCCATTTTCTTTTAATTCTTTTCTAAAATAACTCAAGAAAGATCTAGAAACAAGGAAAAATTTGCAAATAAATTTTGCATGATACACACTAAATTCTAATATGCCATGGTTCATTTTTACAAATTAAAACCATTTAAATTTGTAATTTACACTAATTTAGTGTAAAAATAAAGCTTATGTTAATATTTAAAATAATTAATTTAGGAAAAATATTTTATTAAACTAAAAATTTATAAGTGGCTAAATAAACACCATTTACTAGTAATTTCATAATTAAAATAGATATTTTTAAAATTATAATGAAAAACAATCCCGGTTTGGTTTTACGAAAATTACATTTTACTTTACCGAAAATCCTAAAATTCACTTAAACACTTTTATTCATTTAATTATTTATTTAATTACTTTTAAAACGTTACAGCTTGGTAGTCTACAAGCACATCTTTTTTCAGGTCCCTAGTCATAAGATTATCGAGACAGGGTATCGATACTCCGGAGTAAACTAGTGTGTACGCTTCTCATCCCAGTTGGGGAGATGGTCTGTCCCACAGCCATAAGTACGTTGTACTGGAGATAGTATACAGGTGCTCGTTGGGTTACGAGTACAACGGATAGGACTCGCAGGGAACTGTTGGTTGGTATTATACCCGTTGCCAGTTAACAGTTCCCAGGTGACATGAATACAACATAGTCCGCAGACATGACACTGCTGCTTCGTCTCGAGTGTGTTCCCACTGTTCTTAGATTGCTACCCTACCACGGCTTAAATGAGTCATGCAAAGAGATAGCAGTTGGGTGCAGTCCCGAAGAACTTGGAGACAGTGGCGGTTAGATAGGATTCGTCTCTCCCGGTATTGGGAGTTGAAATCGCGTTGTGTTTGGATAGCCATTACGCAAAGTCCCTGGCCAGGGCAAACGAGATTTATTGGAAGGATTTCCAGTAGCTTCTCAAGGTGTAATGGGCTTCACTCCGACACGACTTATACCGCTTTTAGGGGACTGACGTTTTCCGCCCCCCTAGGTCCGATATGCGATAGTCCAAGACTGTCACGACCCGAAATAGCTCGTGACTGGCCCTTGAATCATATGAAGTCTATAAGACCCCATCTAATACAAGTAAGCCAAAGCCTAGAAATCTAAAACCATTTTAATAATAAATGACAGAAAAATAGTTTAAGAAGTGAAGAAAACAAGTTTTAAAAGCAAGGTTTTTAAATAAGTAAGCCGAATGTGCATTTTTAAAAGTATAGTCTTTTCTGAAAATTTCGGCAGAGTTCCCTTCTAAATACTGGCCCCGAACAGGGTACAACAAGAATAATATATATATATGCAAAGATAAAAGGCATCCCCAAGCGGGAGCTAGCTCTTCGTCAATCGACGGTCACAACCACGTAAGCAATATAATATACAACGCCGAAGGGAGAGGATCAAAACTCAAAAAGAACTCAAAACAACATGAAAACCGTAATACTACAACGCGCGACTCTAAGTTCGAAATAATACATAACTGATCTCTAAGTCTGAAACAATATACAAGTTTTGGTTGATGGAATTTCTAGATACAACTGAATAATACATATACAATGGTGGTTCTGATGCAAAAGAACCCACCTACCAAAGCAAGTCACCCGTAAAGGAAGCAGTATGCCAGAAAAGCCGCAATGAAACTTGTACGGTAAAACCAGCAAGAAACTGTGGCACAACAGGGGTGAGTTGCCAACTCGTGAATAGAAAACATCACAGAGCCGAAATCGTATGTATGACACAATCCTAGGTCAATACGATCAGATATATATAAACCTCATATAAATAAGTCTGAAGCATGCTAAAGTGGCAATGTGACCTCTATACATGAGTGTAGTGCCAAGTGCTCATGCCAGTGCCTCAGGTAATAACATAACATAAATATGAGGTATGATCAATGTAATCAAGTCTGTATATATGTGGATCCCGTCCACGTGTCACCCAATGACAATAACCATCATACATGTAAATATCATAAAGCATATGCATGGAAATATGAGGATATAAACTAATATGTGTCACTCGCGACATATCAAAATAATGGAACATGAGTGTCAAGCATCGACACTCGAAAACATCATGAAACCTGTGCCTAACATCGGCACGTAAATCCTCATATATCGGGCTCCGTCTGCGGAATCGGCCCTCGGCCCCGGCAGTACGGGTCGTCCCATATCCATCTATCGACTCTGGTCAGTATCCTCCGGATAACCGCAAGGTCCAACCAATCAACGGTAGATACTTGCCACCCTGCCAGGCTCATCGTCTGCTCCACAAAAAACATTTCTTGGCTCGGGGAACCATACCGGGTCCACCATGTACCCGCAATCGGCCTCATCCGCCTCCTCGAATCGGGTTTCTCATGACGTTCTCAGCACCGAGAAAACACATGGTGGACGCACTGAAATATCATATCAAGGGTAACCGGATTTTTAAAACAATTACATATTCTCTTTTGAAATACTCACGGTTCCCAAATCCAGAAATATCATGGAAACAACATATCTCAATGCGTATAATCAGAAAGCATGATGCATGCGACATGTAAAAGAAATGTAAGCAGATCAGTATGTCATGCAATACGGAATAGTAATATGCACATATTTAGGGAAGACCGCTTCTTTAAAATGAATCAGCTTTAAAAGGTATCTTGCGGTTCCCAAATCTCTAATCAAGCCAAAATCATCAATGTATGTGCAAATACGTATGCATGCACGTATGGGTGTACAATAGGAATATACAGTATATAGGTACACAAGTATGCTATGCAAGGGTCATATCCTAAATGCAACAGTACTACAGTATAGTGGCATGGCAATTATCGATGATGAAGTGTGTGAGCCGGCATGCAGTGTACATAGAACATACGCATCATCGATAATGGAGCTGGTGTCCTAACAGCATGGTTGTAATATAGCAATACACACAAGCAATGCAATGCAAATAGCATGAATATGTGGAATCGAATAATCAACGCAACAGGGAAGAATCTACCTCAATAAATATATCATGCAGCTTTGCCATTTGAAATAAGACGAATCAGGGTTTTTGGTAAAATAAGGGCTACGGTGTTTTAAGGAAAGATGCGCCATTGGAAAATATCCGTAGAATCCCTTTTTCCTATCTTTAAAATATCCCCGATTCGTTAGTTTTGAAATAGGTATGACTCGGGTCTAGTCTAATGTCTACTAAGTAAACTACAGACCTAACTAATAAGCTAAACAGGATGGGTATGGAAACCACCTACATCTGAGTCGATATATATATAAACATAATAGTCGGTGATCCCGCCTCAATAGTATCCCATACGATACAATATACATCATATAATATCCTCGAATCATGAGTGCGGATCTATCATCAATATAATGCTCGTACGTAAATTCGTCGTACGACATCCCAAATCTGGGTACGGGTCAACATCACAGTCAGCTCATCAATTATCTGGTATGCTTATCATCATTTCTCATGATCTGGGTACTGATCTAAGTCTATTACAATCGATACCATCTAAACAAATATAAGCGCATGTGTAAAACACACGTCCAAAGGCCCGCTAAAATCTCGTATCGTATCCCAAATACGAATCACATCATATCACCGATGTCCCGGCACTTTGCCCAACATCATCGACTCGTCTCCACATATCATCCACTATCCTCATCATCACGGTACAAGTATAGCAATAAGCATGTGTGTGCGTGTGGGTGTAAACCTGTTCTAGGGTTCGCAACTATGAAATACACTAGTTCACTTCTAACCATAATCTATCCATAGTACACCTAACACATCTATGATCTCCTTATCACGCACTAAGCTATCATATATATATAGTGTATATAATATACTAGACATCGAACTGCGAGGTGTTAGTTATATGTATGCCCTAGTGGCCATTACTGTACATGAGATGTATATTGTAGTGGATGCTGGGACATATATAGGTAGGACTTTCTTGCTCGACATGATAGTACGCTATCCGGTTGCTCTTTATCTTAACATGTATACTTTCTGTCTCTCTGTTACATGTTGATAAAGCCCTTAGGATGTGTACTCGACTTTCAGGACTATGATGCAGATCATACTAGTGGGGCCTGGGTAGTCCATGAGTACATCCTTCAATGTTCCTAGTCGTGGGAATATCGAGACGGGGCATCGATATTCCAGAGTAGACTAGCGTATATCTTCTCGACCCATGTGATGGGCGATGGATGATCCCATATCCATTGTTGTTTGACATCAGAGACGGTATGCGGGTGCTCAGTGGTGACTGGGTACACTGAACGGACTCGCCGAGAACTCCCAGATGGTATTATACCTCACGTCAGATGGCAGTTCTCTGGTGACACTGGTACAACTTAATCTGTTGACCCGAGATCATCATAGAGTCTTGTGTGACTCCCACTGTACTTTGATTTCCACCCTACAACGGCTCTACTGAGTCGTGCAAACAGGTGGTTTTTGGGTACAATCCCGATTCACATGGAGGCAATGAGCGATAGGAGGGGATTGATGTTGCGCTATGCTCGACTGGCCATAACTGGAAATCCCTGGCCAGGGTTGCAGTGAATTACCGGTAACTGTTATCAGTGGTTTCACGCTTGTTATGGACCTTACATCGGCATGACTTATCAAGCTGCTGGGGTCTGACGTTTATCACCCCTAAGCGAGATATGCGACATATCAAACGAACAGACCGGACTGTGCGGTAAGTGTTACTGATTGGATTCTCAGGAGTGTGAGAAGGCTTGCTCGTTGATCTTCTGATCGCTCAATACCCCGGTGGCCGTTACATTTAGCTGACCGCTTGCGGCTTGTGGGTGATTGATATGATCACCACCTACTGCCAGCGTATTGACGCGTCTTTAGAGTCCTATACAGAGGTTTCCTAGCTCAAGCGAAACGAAATAGGAGCGCATATGAGATATGTGCGGGACCAAGAATAATACCAGTATGCGATACTGTATTCTATTCTCGCGATTTGTATCATTAGTCGGTTATATGAGATATAGCCGGGTAACCGAATCAAGTGTTGATTCGATATATTGATACACTAGATATTAGTCGGTTTTAAGCGATATGACCGGATCATTAAATCAAGTGTTGATTTAATGATTCAATGTATAATTATATATATTTGAATTATTACTTTACATTAACTAGTATTGGTTCACTTAAGATTGATTTTCTCACTTGATGTGCACAAGTTGTATATGTGATATATTTTTGTGATGTTTGATGATACATGCAAACTTGGGTGTATGTATGACTTACACCATATTTAAGATAATGGTTTTGGGTTTTTATTTATTTTGGTAAAACAAAATGGTGGCTTTCTTTGTCTTGGCTTGAAGCTTCATGAAGCTTTAAGCATGTTTGACAAAGTCCACTCATTTTGTTTTGCATAAGATTTTTATTAACCAAACCATTAACTAAAACTATGGTTTAGTTTCTACAAAGTTTGACTCACCCATGGTTGCTTTATGATAGACTTCACTTGATTATTCTTTTTAAATAATTCATTCTTATTCTTTTCTTTCTTCTTCTTCTTCTTCATAAAAAGAAGAAAAGCTTGCTAAAAATTTTCAAGTGAAGAATTAGAGTGAGAAATCCATATCCAAAGTGAACCCACTTCCTATTTCATCATCCCCTACTACTTGCCATTTAGTTTAGGGTGTTCTCTTCACAAAGTTCATGACCTAGTGAAGATGGAGCTTGAGCTTGAGTCTCCTCGACGTAGATCATCTTCGGCCTCGAAGTCAACGACCTAGCTCGCTCATTTCTCCGAGGAAACCATCGCTAGAGTCCGGGATCCCGATGATCGCAGCGAAGGGACGTCAACACGGAGCTTTAGATGTGAAGGACCGGATCTACAAAGGTTGTAATCTCTTTCACTTGTAGTTAAAATGTTTAACTTGCTAGTTTTCGCATAATCTCTAGTATACGATCTTGGTTAGGGTTGTTCGGCACGGCTAATTTTTTAGAATCGGGCATGGTAGATGCCTTGTAGAACCTTGTTAGAGTGCCTAGGAACCCTACAGTGGTATCATTGCCAAGCTAGAGCTTTACGCGAAGTATAGGCGAAGTATAAAGTCTGATCGAACCCGTAAACCCTGACGAATACCCTTCTCTGGACAATTTTCAAAACTGTGATTTTTTATGAATTAAAAATGTTCAGAAAATTAAGCAGGAAAAACAAAGAATTACTGTGAAGTACGGCCCACTGATTCGTCTATATGACCACGGAACCGCGGCCAAACCAAGGGTTTGGCGGCGGTTCTGCGGCCCAAATTATGACTTAGTCCCTCATACTTCATATATTTATTCTTAGGTCCTTTCTTGTCAATTTTTTCTGGGAATTTTTTAATTCCACTCAAGTGTTGAGTTTTCTACGGTTGTATTGGGGACTCGTTGATTCGATCGGATAATTTAACTTTGTTTAGTTTGTCCAGGTAATTTTTAGAACGTGTTAAAAAGTTCGGCCGGATATCAACAACTCACTTTTTCCCCTGCCGGAAAATTTCCAAGTGTTGGATTTTTCCGTAGTTTAAGAACGTTCTAAGTCATGCAAGTAACGTGATGGACCCTCTAGAAGACTACAAACCTTAACTGGATTATGTGACCGTCCTGAACTGCCTTTTGAACCTTAGGGTTTGGGGCAGTACGGCGTTGCCACATGTGAGGCGTTGGCTCGACCCTTCTACGGCTGGACCATTGGTACTGTGGCATGTGATGGATGTTTTTAAACTCCCCTCAAGTGTTGAGAACTATTTGGGAAAACTTGGGTGTTTGATTATTCGATCGGAAAGTTTAACATTGTCTATTTATCTGGAATGTGATACAATATTTGGAATCCAAAAGTAGTTATGAGATAACTAATTTGAATGTTATAAATCTAGCAGTTCAGTCTCAATTGATTGATTGCCACGGAATTTTAATGTGATCAAAAGTCCGTCGCAATCACGTAGCGTACGCGGATACTCGCCGGGTAAACTTAATAGATAGCCACGCCCCATAGTCCTGACCAAGTGACTGTAGGAGAACCCCGTAGCCAAAAGCATCCGTTCGGGTTCTCGCGGCAGCGATGTTCCGCCTTAGTGCACTTCGTCGACGGCATCCGGGGGTGCGGATGTCTACTAAAGTTTGCGACGAGCATTCGATCAGGATGTCGGGAATCTTGTTGAATTACCCGACTTGGTATTGAAAAGTGTTTTCGATAAAGAGACTAAAATGCTGGGTTTATAATTATTAGGCATGCGATGTCTAAAGAATTCATTTGGTTAGACATGCGATGTCTAAGGAGGTTGCGGATTCCAACTGTTGTAGTTTTACACTTTCTTTTCTGCGACCGTAAGTGTAATATGTGGTGTATCGTCGGTTTCATTGCCATACATCAACGACAATTGGGATACGCATATTTACTTACGTTGATGTCATGTGATGTTATGTGTTGCTGGATATGTTATATTGGATCGTTGTGTTTGAATAGCCGGTTTTTTTTTGTGTGAGATGAGAGTTTTTTCTTTTTCATTCATGTAAAATTCATTGTATGTAATATTATTTTATTAGGGCACTTCCGGGCTGAGGATGATGTCACCATTGTATATTATTTACTTTTCCGCATTAGGATAGACCCAAGGAGGGGAGCACAAGTAACCGGGTTCTAGGGTCCAGTGGGAGACCATCTCGAGGAGTCAAGTCCGGGTCTCTGTTCATAACAGAATACTGCATTTTATACCGCCCGTTCTTGCGCTCGAGTGTTTATAGGTAGGTGCTTTTAATCCGTGTTTGTTACATATTTACAGAGTACAGGTTTCCAGTCCAAATATTGCAAATCAAGACAAAATCTCCACAGTTACGCCAAATACAGAACATCTGTTGACAACAGATAAAAGCCGGGTTCCGGTCATCCATATCCGTCCAGTGCTGCGTACCGGTTCCAGAGACAAGACATATGACAGCGGTCATTCGTGTCTCGGACAAGCAAAGAGCACGAGGGGGGCTGCACAAGAATCAATGGGTGCGCGGAGCTCGAGGGAGATAAATTCAAAGGTGTTGAAAAATGAAGCCATCATTGTTGACTATTGGAACCTGAAGCAATCATGGAAGAATATAGAAAATCTGTACATGTTTAACAGAAGAAAACAGCAACACAGGACCGCCAAAGAAACCCGACCCCCTAAAGCCTCTACATGGCCGCGGATCCGCGGCCAACATATGGTCTACGCCGCGGATCCGCGGTCGTCCTGTCTGCTCTCTTTGTCAATCTTTGGGGGCACTTTGGGGATTTCATATGGGGTCAGAATTTGGCCCTAGGGTTTCAGCACACAGCCTATAAATACTCCAGATCTGAGCCCAACCAAGGGTCATTCTTTTGTTCCTCTTTTTGTTAGGATTTAGTCTTTTTTTCTTCTTCTTCTTCATTCTTTTTCCATGAAAATTGTAGTGAGAGCTTTTTGAGTGGGAGATCAATGAAGATGAGGGCTTTTTATATCATTCTCTTTTGTTTCTTCTTCCCCTTGAGATTCTTGCTTTCTCTTGATCATTCAACCTCTTCATTGAGCTTGAATGGTTAAGGGTTAGTTATTAATCTCAAGGGTCGTATTTTCTTATAGAATTAGCGCTTCAATTCACATGCGTTCTCTACCCTTCTCTTGATCTTGCAACCTCTTGATTGAGCTTGCAAGTTTAAGGGTTGGCTATTGATCCCATGCTTGTCTTGAGTTCAACTTTCTTGTTCTTTTTATCGCTTTTTATTACTTGCTTATTATTATCTTGCTTTTCTTTCTTTCAATTTATTTCATGCACTTAAATTCATGCACTTAATACTTGTAATCTTTTCTTTTCTTTGTTCTTTTCTTTTGCTCTCTTTTGTTCATTTTGTGAAATGTTGTAATTATTATTGTTAAGAAGAAATACGATATTATAAGTTAAAGATTTTCTTTTCTCTTTTCATTTTCCCGTCATTTTCCATTGAACTCCGCCCAAACCATACGCAAGCGCTCCGTTAGGCACCCTACCCTGACAAGGTAACGGTGATTCCTAACCGCGACCGGTTGCGTTCGGTTTGGCCGGAGGCGAAAGCAAGAGACAAGAACGAAAGGACAAGGGTAAATAAGCCGTATTCCACGAATACCGCGCTTAAATCCCCTAATCCACGTTGTTGCCGATTGCTTTAGCTTCAATTGGTCAAGACTCGGCTCAAAGGTTTTGAGTACGGATTTCTTTAGCTTATAATCTCGTATCTTTTTCTTAACAACTTCATACTTGCAAATAATACACTTAGGATAGAATCGAACAAACATACACAAATTCTTTATTAACTCGTCTAAGACAAGAAAGGACATCCAACCATCTCCCTATGGATCGACCCGTGCTCAACCGGCTAGCTGCATAGCGACACCGTCCTGATCGCGGTAAAACTTTAGAACTTTGAACATACTCGACACGCCAAAAGCGTGTGATCAAATGGCGCCGTTGCCGGGGAGACGGTAGCGTATTTTCTTTCTTGTTATTCGGATTAATATTCTTTTTGTATATATTAAAAAAATAAAAAAAATATATATCTTTTTGTTGTTTTTGATCGTTTTTGTGGGTAAGAGTGCAGATTTTTGCGGATTTGCAAACTGCGATTGTGGGGAGCAAAGTGTACGTTCAAAGTTAAGGTGAGTACGAAGTACAGTGCCAAAGATCCGGGAAGTTTGACCCGCGCAAGCGAACTTTCCAAGATTACCGGATTTGATTCAACGGGGGTTTCCTAACCTAAAAACTTAACGGTACGTACTTTACTAACACCTTCTTCTCAAATACGACGCTTCCAATATACTATTCTTTGCAGGATTCTTTGCAAGTTCGCTAGCAAGCGCTAAAAATTAACTAACCCGTATTTGTTGCAGTGCCGCGCTTAAACTAAAAAAAAAACAATTTTTTTGATTCTTTATAGAATTTTTATTGAATTGCGCATTGCATCAATTAATACAGACTTAAGGGCAAGCGAACCCCACATCATACGGTAAAGGATTTCATCACCTTTTCCGTGGCCCACAAATCACGAACTTGAGCATAACGTTTACCCGCACAAATTTTAAGAGAAATTAGACTTTAAGCCTTAAGGACTTCGCGCTCACTAGGAGAAGTTAACTGTGTTTAGAACCTCGCTTAACGGTATATTTTTTACGGGGTGTCTAGGAAAGTGTTAACGGCGAAACCGCCAAAAGAGAAAGGGTTATTTAATTAAGGAACTTCGCGAAAGCGTTGGAAAACCTCCCCTTATCTCTGTACTTACCTGGCCTCGTGATCAGTGTATCTTGAGCCCGTTTCTCGACACAGTTTTACTTCGACAATCAAGTTCTGGAGCAGGTCTAGTTCACCTAGGTGAACCCTAGAACGATTAGGCGTGTGTTATTTTTGTGTCGTGATTATTTTTGTTCATATTCTTTTTGTGTGTATATTTCATTCTTCTGTTAATATATAAACTAAAAAAATTAAAAAAATCACATTCTTTTTCCTCTCCTTTTCTCTACCTTTCTTTCATTCTCTCTCTTCATATCATGGGTACTCCACCTCGCAAAACTCTTGCCGAACTTTGGTACCCCCAACCAGACATTACTTCATACGGTTCTTGTTTTGGTCGAACTTCAAACGACCCCTCCATGCCCTAAGTTTCACTAAAAGATCGTATAGCAGCGTCTAGGACAAACACTTGCACTCCTCATTCCACTTTGTATCAACCTTTTCAACCTCCCGAACCCGCTTATGTTGATACCCCTTCTGCAAGTCGTCCTTTGTCCATCGCTGAACGTATTGAACAATCCCGTAGCCGATCTTTCACTCCTTTCACCACTTCAAATTCTTGGGATCAACAATTTCATTCACCTTCTTATCCACCTGTTGATCCTACCCTTGTCCAACCATTCAATTCCTACCAGTCCTACCAAACTTTTGCACCTTCCCTAGACATTGCTTCTACACAGCCTTTTGGGAATTTTCAGTATCCAAACAACTTTGAATCTTTTACTGAAAGACCCTTCACAACCCATGTCTAGTCTGGAACAGTCGTTGGAAGACTTTAGGGTAGCGTCAAGCCAACAGATGATGGATTTGAATGCGTCCATGGCCGCTCTCATACAACCTACTGACCCGGTAGCTAGTTTCCAACTAGCTCCAAATTTTCCAATGTATGAAGAAGCGGCAGGACAGGCTGTGAATTTGAGTGGAGAGAGTGTGATGTACCCCCTTCCAAATCAAACCTACCCGTCCCAAATTGAATCCCACAACTCCTGTTTTGAAAGTCTATCGAGTATCCTATATGCTTTATCAATTGAAGATAGAATGATTAATGAGTTGTGCGACTTTGTAGTTTTTGATTTACCTGATTGTGAAGGGTCCCTTCCAAGTGAAACCACACCCAATCCTTTTGACCTCTACACCTCCATCTTAGAACCTGAATTAATTGAAATCCATGCTTTTGATGAGGTGTCTGAGAAAATTGACTTTCATTTGATTAAGGATATTGAAGCTGGGACTATTTTGGATGATGAACCTGTAGATTTGACTAAGTTTTTCTCTCCAATTCATCATCCCGAGTCATTAAATGTTTTTCCCGAACCCCATATGCGTCTGGACTTTCATGAAATATGCATGGATGAGCTTAACTTTGAGGAGAATTTTGAGGATATTTTTGAGGATGAAACAGTTCTAGATGATGAGTCGGATTTTCCAATTCATCCTGTTCCTTTCTGTGTACACCCTCCAGAACCCTTAACCGATACCCTTCCTCAACCACTTCCCTCCATCCTTTCCATCGTTCCGACCTTGCAAGAACCCGTATCATTTTCACTTCCTGTGTCTAGTTTACCAAGTTCGGCGTACCCATGGTTTCTCACGAATCTTGAGGGATTTGACCCCATTTCTCGACGGATAAATATATTAGCACAATCGCTTTTCACACATCGGTCATCACAAATTGTGCTAATCTATTTACTCCATTTGCACCCTCAAGTTCGTATTCCACTTCTTTTTCCCTTCCGCCATTCTTCTTCCTCTCATATACCGAGATCATATCCCGCTTCTCTGCGCATATGGTCTCGCGTATTCTCCCTCTCTTTTCTCTACGCCTTCTTCCACCAACCTGTACATTATAGCGATAAAATCTTTGAATGGTTGGTGTTAACTTTTGGCCTGTGTAAGGCCTTGTATAGCTTGATACTGTTCTCTTTCCCCCCTAATCCTGAATTTCAACGTTTAACAGTGGAAACACTGTTTTACTTAAGTTTGGGGGGGACTCTTTTTTTTGTATATATTTTTTGTTTTCCTTTTGGTACATAATTTGTTTCTAGGGAGCGCCGACAATTTTGACCCTCTTGGTGTAGCCTGACAGTGAGGGCACTGTCAAGTTTAAGTTTGGGGGTGTGCTCGGTAAGCTTTCTTCCTTCGCATTCATTTGTATATTTCGCATTTGCATACTTTATTAAAAACCCACAAAAATTGAAAATTTTCCAAAAAATATAAAAATTTTGTCGTCAAGTTAGCTAATAGGGTAACTTAGATCTTTATTCCGAAAGTTTAGTTGATATGATAGAAATAACTAAATTCTAGGCTTAGGAATTTAAAACCCTAAAAATAACCCTCATTCTGTTTAAACTCGGTAAGTATACGTCCTTACAGTTTTTTTTGAGAACTAGGTAATCTTGAGTTCAGTTCTTGAGTTAAGTCAAGATAAAGGGAAAGTATTGAAGCTTTACCGGAGGATAAGTCTAAAAAATAGTTTCTTTTCTTGAGTTCAAATTTAGAAGTATATACCCTACAAACTGCACATACACGCACCTTGAAACTTGGGATAGTAGAGGATACCTAGAAATACTCTTGCCTGAAAGCCTAGTATGAAAGAAAAAACGGTATTTAAAGCTAAACACCAAAAGAGCATGTTGAAAGATATATCCGGTCTTGAAAAAGAAAAAGAAATAGAAAAAAATAGAATAAAGTCAAGACCTGGAAACTGCTATTTACGCTTTAAGTTCACATATTCAGTAATCGGCCGTTAGTGCCTCAAGAAGCATTAATAGTCGCAAGAAAGATGTGTGAGCAAATCCATCCATCCTTAATGAAAAGAAGTAGTATTAGGTATTAGGGCAAGAGTATTATAGCTTGAATTGAATTCTTAAGTGTAGGGGTGCAAATATACACACACATAGGGGTATACAATCGATGTTTGAATAAAAGATAGAAATAAAGAATAAGACTTGTGTTTTCTGTAAAGTTGATAAAAATTCCTGATTTGAGGCCGCACTTTAGAAGGAAAACTCAGGAGAACCGACATCTTTCTAAACTTTTTTGGAACGTATATAATCTAAGGTTAAATAGATAGGAGGTGTGAAGAATAAGGGTTGGATATTTCTAACTTAGGATGATAGAGTTTCTAACGTAAATACTAAACTGTAGGAGTAGAATCAATGTTAACTTATGACACTAGCTTGACGGGATTTTGTGGGTGTAATCCGCTGAAAACCCTCAGGAGACAACACTCTTCCTACTAGGGACACGTAGAGGTTTAACGGCTTGTTGCACGTGCTCAGTGCAATCGCGTTCCCTGCGAAAGTGCGGTTAGGATTTTATTTTTGTGAATAATTGGTTTTGCTCGGGACGGGCAAAAGTTAAGTTTGGGGGTATTTGTTCATAACAGAATACTGCATTTTATACCGCCCATTCTTGCGCTCGAGTGTTTATAGGTAGGTGCTTTTAATCCGTGTTTGTTACATATTTACAGAGTACAGGTTTCCAGTCCAAATATTGCAAATCAAGACAAAATCTCCACAGTTACGCCAAATACAGAACATCTGTTGACAACAGATAAAAGCCGGGTTCCGGTCATCCATATCCGTTCAGTGCTGCGTACCGGTTCCAGAGACAAGACATATGACAGCGGTCATTCGTGTCTCGGACAAGCACAGAGCACGAGGGGGGCTGCACAAGAATCAATAGGTGCGCGGAGCTCGAGGGAGATAAATTCAAAGTTGTTGAAAAATGAAGCCATCATTGTTGACTATTGGAACCTGAAGAAATCATGGAAGAATATTGAAAATCTGTACATGTTTAACAGAAGAAAACAGCAACACAGGACCACCAAAGAAACCCGACCCCCTAAAGCCTCTACATGGCCGCGGATCCGCGGCCAACATAGGGTCTAGGCCGCGGATCCGCGGCCGTCCTGTCTGCTCTCTTTGTCAATCTTTGGGGGCACTTTGGGGATTTCATATGGGGTCAGAATTTGGCCCTAGGGATTCAGCACACAGCCTATAAATACTCCAGATCTGAGCCCAACCAAGGGTCATTCTTTTGTTCCTCTTTTTGTTAGGATTTAGTCTTTTTTTCTTCTTCTTCTTCATTCTTTTTCCATGAAAATTGTAGTGAGAGCTTTTTGAGTGGGAGATCAATGAAGATGAGGGCTTTTTGTATCATTCTCTTTTGTTTCTTCTTTCCCTTGAGATTCTTGCTTTCTCTTGATCATTCAACCTCTTCATTGAGCTTGAATGGTTAAGGGTTAGTTATTAATCTCAAGGGTCGTATTTTCTTATGGAATTAGCGCTTCAATTCACATTCGTTCTCTACCCTTCTCTTGATCTTGCAACCTCTTGATTGAGCTTGCAAGTTTAAGGGTTGGCTATTGATCCCATGCTTGTCTTGAGTTCTACTTTCTTGTTCTTTTTATTGCTTTTTATTACTTGCTTATTATTATCTTGCTTTTCTTTCTTGCAATTTATTTCATGCACTTAAATTCATGCACTTAATACTTGTAATCTTTTCTTTTGCTCTCTTTTGTTCATTTTGTGAAATGTTGTAATTATTATTGTTAAGAAGAAATACGATATTATAAGTTAAAGATTTTCTTTTCTCTTTTCATTTTCCAGTCATTTTCCATTGAACTCCGCCCAAACCATACGCAAGCGCTCCGTCAGGCACCCTACCCTGACAAGGTAACGGTGATTCCTAACCGCGACCGGTTGCGTTCGGTTTGGCCGGAGGCGAAAGCAAGAGACAAGAACGGAAGGACAAGGGTAAATAAGCCGTATTCCACGAATACCTCGCTTAAATCCCCTAATCCACATTGTTGCCGATTGCTTTAGCTTCAATTGGTCAAGACTCGGCTCAAAGGTTTTGAGTACGGATTTCTTTAGCTTATAATCTCGTATCTTTTTCTTAACAACTTCATACTTGCAAATAATACACTTAGGATTGAATCGAACAAACATACACAAATTCTTTATTAACTCGTCTAAGACAAGAAAGGACATCCAACCATCTCCCTGTGGATCGACCCGTGCTCAACCGGCTCGCTGCATAGCGACACCGTCCTGATCGCGGTAAAATTTAGAACTTTGAACATTCTCGACACGCCAAAAGCGTGCGATCAGTCTCCTAACTCTAGAATTGGTAGGGTTGCTTGCCGCTCTCGTAGGGGTCTACGGGTGTGGGATTGGCTATTCATCACGACCGTGGAATCCGTGTTTTATATAGGCTCAAAATAAAACACGGATGTCCTAGTATATCCAATATTTCATATGATATTTTCTGCAACATTATCTGTGATGTGATCATGTGATATGTTCAGACAGATACTGTATATACTATATATGATATATTATATAGACGTTGCTTATGTTTTACACCCGCGCTAGCCCTACCCCGCTATGCCGTTAGTTACCTAACCTAACGGTGCATGACGGGACATCGAGGCGAATACGGATGGCATAAGCGTATGTTGTATTTATCTGTGATGTTTAAGTGGATTTAAATGATAGGACATCCATTAATGAGATTAATGAAAGAAAATAAACCTAAAAGATGTTGTGGAATCGAATTTCAAAAATTAGGTAGCTCTAGTTGTTGCTTTGCATAGCGGTGTTCCTTGTAGAACATCCAGCACCTTATTCGATAAGGAAAGAGCCGAGATCCCTTCACCGGGAGTGACCTCTTTAGCAATAACTAGCAGATGCTACAACCTTCGGTTTGTCTTCTTATTGCTTTTCTAGTTCTTGCTTTGTATAGTGGTATTGTGAATATCCTGCACCTCATTCGACGAGGAAAGAGCCGAGATCCCTTCACCGGGAGTGACCACTTTAGCGAAACTAGCGAAAGCCTCAAAAACACTCTATTTAAAACCATTTGATTCTGCAGCGAGATCAAGTTCAAAGCGTTAAAGGTTTTCTTAAAAACCATCCGCAACCCTCCGTCATTTTAGGAAGTAGAGTACTTAGTATTCGTGTTGTGTTTGTTGACCATAGTCAAGGCACAATGTACGGTAGCTAAGTGATGTCTTCCTACACCGCATATGATGCGATTAGTTAGGACAGTCGCGTGACTTTGTTGACCTTAGTTAAGGGTTATGTGGGTGGGTCTAATTAATCATGAAATGATGGGTAGAACTTGACTAGTGCTTATGATTTGTTGACCATAGTTAAGGTCATAAGTGCTAGGGGTAAAAACCTTTATCGGGAGTTTCAAGTGTTGAAATTTGCAATGAGATTGCATACATTCTATGAGATAGTTGGATCCCGATACCCACTGCGAGTAATTGTTACTCCTGGGAGAGTTTTGCACTTTACAGTTAGCCGATCAAGTAGGTGTCTAGAAAGGTGTCAACGGGGTTACGCCCCTGGGAAAACGAGTTTTATTTTAATTAGGTCCGTGCGAAATTACGGGGAACCTCCCTCAAAGTACCGGCACTGACCTGGCTGAAAGATTGGCGAACTTGTAGAGTGTAATTAATCCCGGCTAGTCTTTCCTTTTAAGGTTTGAAGGAAGATTTGATAAAAACTGTGGGAGCCATCCTGATTAGATAAAATATATTACCAATCTAATCTTGCAAGAGCGCACGCAGAGTCTTTTCTTCTTTCTCTCTCCAGGTAGCGACCATGCAACGCCTTAATCAAGATAATAATATAGATGTATTGACCGAACCCGCTTGTTATACTGAGCTGGGGAACGTTGGTCCCGCTCCAACTTATAATTGTTATTAGACCGAGCAGGAATTAGGGGATTACCAGGATTCTCGTGCCGCCCAAACGAAGAAAGTGCATGATGATGCATCTTCTTCGGGTGTGTTCATTATAGAGAACTGTTTCTCAGTATCCTTGACGTCCTGGGTATGAGATACCGGATCAGGATCCCGCATATGTAATATGTTACATGGGCTACAGAAAGGTAGAGAACTGAGAACGGGTGATAAGTTTTATGAGACAGAAAGCGGTGCAAGTGTTGCAGCCAAGTCTGTTGGTTACTATCACCCTTTCCAGAATACATTGATTCTGAACGAATGTTATTAGATACCGAACCTGATATACAACATCATATCAGTCTCTTTATTAGTAAAGAAAGGATATAATTTTGTATTGTTGGATAATGTTTTGAACATTTCCTATATCAAGAGTTGATCGGTTCAGGCACGTTATCTAAAAGCATTGATGTTCTAAATCAAACTACAGTTCTTAATGTACAGAACACACATAAGAGGAAGAGTTCAGAAATGAACGAATTCTTCTTGAGGCATTATAGACTGGGTCATATCAATGCGACCCGACTAGCTAAGTTATATTTATATGCATATTTAAATCAGTTTAAATTTACATCTTATGAAACTTACGAGTCATGTCACAAAGATAAGATGACCATAGCTCCATTTACTGGAAACAGAGAAAGAGTTAGTGAACTCTTGGGACTGATACATAGTGATGTATGAAGGTATCTAGTCTACATGTGCCAGGACTGGTTCTTTGTACTTCATTACATTCACTGATGATCTCTCTAGATTCAGACATATGTTCCTGTTGAAACATAAGTCCGAAACTTTTGAGATAATCACCGAATACAAGTTAGAAATAGAGAACCAAAAACGGGTATAAGTATTATGTCCTTTGATGTGATCAGGGAGGAGAATACTTGAGCACGGGATTCCTAGACTATTCTAAAGGAGAATGAGATTCTCTCTCAGCATTACTCCTCCGTATACACCACAGCACGTCGGTGTAAATGGGGGGGAGCAATCGCACCATATATGATATGATGCGCTCTATGATGTGTACTACTGAGTTTCCTTTTTCTTTTAGGGAGTTATGCACTTATGAAGCTGCATACCTATTGAATAGGGTTCCAATCAAATCCATTGCCTACCACTTCATATGTGATATGGAATGGGAAGAGCCCATATCTTAAGATTGTTAAGATTTGGGGTTGTCCGGCCTATGTCTAAAAGCAAAATCCGGACAAGCTCGAGGCAAAGTCAGTTCTGTAGAAGTTTGTTGGATATCCCAAGCATACGCAAGGGAATATCTTCTACCAAACCGAGGAACAAAAGATGTTTTGTTTCTCAATATGCCACCTTTGTTAAAGGTAATTTCTTATGAAGAAATTAGTGGTCATGAGGTAGAACTGGAAGGAGTTCCAGCTATACAAACTACATCAGATGATTTGGTAGAACCAGAGGATTCAATAGATTCCGACAAACCTCAGCCTCTCCGCCGATCTAGTAGGGTTCCTCATCTGCCTGAGAGATACTTCGGTTTCTCGATGACAGTGGGAGCGAGGATTGCATCATGAGATGATGACCCCACTAGTTTCGAGCAGGCCATCAAGAGTGGTGACTCTGTAAGAATGGCTGGATGCTTAGCGATCTGAGATGGAATCCATGTACACCAACAAAGTATGGACTTTGGATGCTATATCTGAAGGGTTAAATCCCCATCAGGAGCAAGTATATCTTGAGAAGATTACTTGGTGTAGATGGAAAAGTTGAGACTTTCAAAGCTAGACTTGTTAAAGGTTTTTGTCATCGACCAGGCGTGGATAATGATGAAACCTTTTCCAGTGGCTGTGCTTAAGTCCATCCGGATTCTACTTGCCATTGCTACATACCATGATTACGATATCTGGTGGTTGGGTGTCATGACTGCTTTTCTAAATATTGATTTAGAAGAGAGAGTCTATAAGTACACAGCCAGAGGGCTTCGTAGACAGTGGGAGCAGCGAAAACGTGTGCAAATTACTTTACAGGATAAAGCAGGCATCGCGGAGTTGGAACGTCTGTTTTGATGTGGTAGTCAAAGAGTTTGACTTCATCAAAATAGTAGATGAACCTTGTATATATAAAAAGGTAGTAGAGAGTAAGGTGGTCATCCTCGTATTGTACGTGGACAACATACTCTTGATAGGAAAAGAGTTTCCTAAGCTACGCTCGGTCAATCTCCTCTTATCACATGGATTTTCTATATAGGATCAAAGTGATACCTCCCAAATCCTGGGTTTTGGATCTATTAGATAGATCTAATTGGATGTTAGGATTCTCACTAGTTGTAGTGAGATGGTATCAGTTGATCCTGGGGAGAATCACAGGAAAAGTTCCAGGGTGATAAGGACGACTGAATATCAGTCGCAGGCATTGTCTTTACCCTCAGTGGAGGGACGGTATGTTGGAATAGTTCAAAGCTAAGATACCGTGGCAAACTAGACGATAAAGGTTGATGACATCGCTATCAAAGATACTACCAAAGATGCAGTTTGGGTGTATATTGGTTCATGAGATGAACTAGGTTCCTACCATTGTATGACAATGGTGTTGAGGCTTTGGCCCAGAAACCCCGGTCCTATCAGTGACCAAGACATATTCCAAGGCAGTATCACCTGATCATAGAGATAGTTGATCTCCATGGTGATCGAGGTTAGGACAGTAGACTCAGAGGACAACACGGCGGATCCACTCACAAAGGCCTTTTCCTAGAGAAAGACTTTTATGGGATGGTTCAGTATGAGATACTACAACCACTGCTACAGATGGCCCTAGTGCAAGTGGGAGATTGTTAGTTATATGTATGCCCTAGAGGCCATTACTGTACATGAGATGTATATTGTAGTGGATGCTGGGACATATATAGGTAGGACTTTCTTGCTCGACATGATAGTACGCTATCCGGTTGCTCTGTATCTTAACATGTATACTTTCTTTCTCTCTGTTACATGTTGAGAAAGCCCTTAGGATGTGTACTCGACTTGCAGGACTATGATGCAGATTATACTAGTGGGGCCTGGGTAGTCCATGAGTACATCCTTCAATGTTCCTAGTCGTGGGAATATCGAGATGGGGCATCGATATTCCAGAGTAGACTAGCGTATATCTTCTCGAACCATGTGATGGGTGGTGGATGATCCCATATCCATTGGTTTTTGACATCAGAGATGGTATGCGGGCGCTCAGTGGTGACTGGGTATACTGAACGGACTCACCGAGAACTCCCAGATGGTATTATACCTCACGTCAGATTGCAGTTCTCTGGTGACCCTGGTACAGCTTAGTCTGTTGACCCTAGATCGTCATAGAGTCTTGTGTGTCTCCCACTGTGCTTTGATTTCCACCCTACCATGGCTCTACTGAGTCGGGCAAACAGGCGGTTTTTGGGTACAGTCCCGATTCATAAGGAGGCAATGAGCGATAGGAGGGGACTCGTCTCTCCCGGTAATGGGGGTTGATGTTGTGCTATGCTCGACTGGCCAAAACTGGAAATCCCTGGCCAGGGTTGCAGTGATTTCCTGGTAAGTGTAATCAGTAGTTTCACGCTTGTTATGGACCTTACATCGGCATGACTTATCAAGCTGCTGGGGTCTGACGTTTACCACCCCAGGCGAGATATGCGACATATCAGACGAACAGACCGGACTGTGCGGTAAGTGTTACTGATTGGATTCGCAGGAGTGTGAGCAGGCTTGCTCGTTGATATTCTGATCGCTCAATACCCGGGTGGCCGTTACGTTTAGCAGACCGCTTGCGGCTTGTGGGTGATTGATATGATCACCACCTACTGCCGGCGTATTGACGAGTCTTTAGAGTCCTACACAGAGGTTTCCTGGCTCAAGCGAAACGAAATAAGAGCGCATATGAGATATGTGCGTGACCGAGAATAATACCAGTATGTGATACTGTATTCTATTCTCGCGATTTGTATCATTAGTCGGTTATGTGAGATATAGCCGGGTTACCGAATCAAGTGTTGATTCGATATATTGATACACTAGATATTAGTCGGTTATATGCGATATGACCGGATCATTAAATCAAGTGTTGATTTAATGATTTAATGTATAATTATATATATTTGATATATTACTTTACATTAACTAGTATTGGTTCACTAAAGATTGATTTTCTCACTTGATGTGCACAAGTTGTATATGTGATATATTTTTATGCACTAGATTGTATCATGTTTGATGATACATGCAAACTTGGGTGTGTGTATAACTTACACCATATTTAAGATAATGGTTTTGGGTTTTTACTTATTTTGGTAAAACAAAATGGTGGCTTTCTTTATCTTGGCTTGAAGCTTCATTAAGCTTTAAGCATGTTTGACAAAGTCCACTCATTTTGTTTTGCATAAGATTTTTATTAAACAAACCATTAACTAAAACTATGGTTTAGTCTCTACAAAGGTTACCTCACCCATGGTTGCATTATGATAGACTTCACTTGATTATTCTATTTAAATAATTCATTCTTATTCTTTTCTTTCTTCTTCTTCTTCTTCAAAAAAGAAGAAAAGCTTGCTCAGAATTAGAGTGAGAAATCCAAATCCAAAGTGAACCCACTTCCTATTTCATCATCCTCTACTACTTGCCATTAGTTTAGGGTGTTCTCTTCACAATGTTCATAACCTAGTGAAGATGGAGCTTGACTTTGAGTCTCCTCGACGTAGATCATCTTCGGCCTCGAAGTCAACGACCTAGCTCGCTCATTTCTCCGAGGAAACCATCGCTAGAGTCCGGGATCCCGATGATCGCAGCGAAGGGACGTCAACACGGAGCTTTAAAAGTGAAGGACCGGATCTACAAAGGTTGTAATCCCTTTCACTTGTAGTTAAAATGTTTAACTTGCTAGTTTTCGCATAATCTCTAGTATACGATCTTGGTTAGGGTTGTTCGGCACGGCTAATTTTTTAGAATCGGACGTGTAGATGCCTTGTAGAAGTTTGTTAGAGTGCCTAGGAACCCTACACGGGGGTGCTATACGCCATCCACCCGACTTCCCCCATAGATATAATCTACTCAGCTTGCATCTTCCGTGTCGGTGTCGATATTGCCACCATCATCTTCATCGCCTCGGATCACCGTGGGGATACCTACAAATCACACGTGTCGCATCGCATTAAAACCAAATCGAAACTAAAACGACACAAGAAAACCAACACGATACGCTAAAAGTCCTATAGGTTAGAACCTATGGGTACGCATTCAAAACCGTCGAACAATCCTCGATATCGTCGTATAAACGCCAAGTATTCGAGGTAAAACACTGATACACAATTCCAGAATTCAAAATACGGAATACGGAAACACAAATCAAAACAGTAATTTAGGAAAAAGGCTCCAGATTCTACCCTAGGTCAAATTGGACAATTTTGCACATGCCTGGGGTCTAATCTATAGATATAGGAGCTACAGAACCAAAACGATACAAAATGGTGCAATGTCTAGCCGCAAATTGCGGCCAGAGGGAATAAATTGGCGGCCGAGGAAGAGCGTTAAGGGTTGGGGTCTTGGGGTTATCTTCCTAGGTGCCTGCACAAGTCACAGTCAATCCAAAAAAAATTTCAGAGTCTCGGGGTGATAGCAAATCTCATATAACCTTCACAGATTTCACAAATCATCCGATATTGGTTTGTAAATCCGTATTCCGGGTTTCAAGTCTCAGGTTTGGGTCTCAAATCTAGCACTAAGGTGTTTGTGCAGCCTCTAATGAGCTCAATTTCGCATCACAACCCTTAAATTCCCATAACCCTAACTAGGTTTTCCTTAAGTCCACCAAATCACACAATATCGATTCAATCTTAACATGGGGGTATAAGTAATGCAAAAACTAAGCCAATTGTCCAGAAAATACCTCATTTGGAAACTCAAGAATTTTCTTGAGTTGCTCCTAGTGGCCAAAATCCTTGCTTTCTTGGTCCAATGTGTTGGTCTTGAGCTTGTGCACCTTTTTAGTGAAAAGGAGATAGGGTTTTGGAGTTGTTTTAGAGGTGTCTTGAGGAGGTGAAGTGGGGAGGGAGAAGGAGCAGCAGTAGCAGGGAGTTGAGGGAGAGGGAGAGGAAATGGTGAAGGAAGTGGAGGGGGAGCCAAGTCAAAGAAGACCAAATACTCTCTCTCATGCCCATGCCTATTTCTTTATTCCCTTTTCCTTTTCTTTTCTTTTCCCTCTAATTCCCTTCTCACACTAATAGTAAACCCAAATGAAAAACCATGCAAAAATGTAACACAAGTGTAAGAAAAATGATATGTGCATGTTTTGCACAAAAATGCTAAAAATCCGATTAGCGATTTGTAATCGCGATTAGCACTAAATTAGTATATAATTAATCATAAAAACTTAAAAATCGCATAATTCCATAAAATACCCAATTTTAGAATTTTCCATAATTTTTCCAAATTGTTTTCCCATTTATCGGTATTTAATTATACCGAAATATTAAAATATTCATTAAAATAATATTAAATTATAAAAATTCCCAAAAATAATATTTAATTTTTTTGAAATGTTACAATCTTCCCCCCTTAAAGAAATTCGGTCCACGAATTTAAATTTAAACCCCCAAATTCTAAAACATTTCCGTAAAAGTCCAAGTCGTCGGGGCTCCGAAATCATCAATACAGAAAACACATCGTAGCGCAATGCATGCGCATGAGTAATGAGAAGATAACTCAAAATCGAAACTCCATCAAGCATCCCGCAATCATCGGAGTAATGGTAAAGACACAAATGTCAAAACCAAAATAAAACCAATATGATAAATAAATCTGAACTATACATGTAAATAGCTGAAGTAAATGCATGCAAAATATATTTAGGTACTGTCTTCTGACTAGTCCTGCTCAGTACGAAAACACATAGCAAATATCATAAAAACGCACTGCTCCATAAGATTCAATCCCAAAATGTGCATATGAATACTACGTGCGTCTGGTGCGCACGGAAATCAAAATTCTATATATGTGCCATAGAGGTGCACAAAAACAACATCTAGGTGCAACATGTGTGCACGAAACATCTTTCATAGGAAACGTGTGTGCCAGGAAGCAAACTCAGGTGCATCTGACATGCACGAAGAATCTCGATTTAGTGCATCTGGCGTGCACCAAAATCGTATCTCAAAACATGCGCCCAACATGCGCGAAAATCCAAATCGGTGCATCCATCATGCACGAATAAAAGCTAAATGCTGCGCACTCAACATGCACGAAATCATGAAATCCAATAGCAAGCGTCGAACATGCGCAAGTCCAAATCAAATGTACGGAGTGCAAGAAATCAACATCAATATCAGAATCAAAATCGACATATCGAATGACATCAAATCGAAGTCAAGTGCAATCGTAGTGCACAAAATATAAATCCGGTGCAACAAAGGCACAAAATATTAATCTGATGCGATATACGCAAGAAACATAAAACTGGTGCGACAAATGCACGAAGTATAGAACTGGTGCATCCCATGCACAAATACCAAGCAATAACTCAAATGCGTAAGCAGCAACACCAAGTGTACCCAGGTGTAAAGAAAATCATAAACGTGTGCAACTGCGTGCACAAAATACATATCAATGCACTACAAGCACATATAAGCTATACCGAATGCAAAAATCAAATCGTGTGCGTAACATATGCACAACATCAAATCAACCGTATGAAATCCATGAAGTCATAAGCAGGTGCAGCCAAGGCACGAAAACGATATCAGGTGCAATAACTGTGCAAAAATCATAAATCAACACTTAAAGTTCATGAAAACTATGCAGGAAGCGTAAATCAAATCACCGGCATAAAATAGGCAAGAAATCACAATAAATACCTCAAGCGTAATAACTATGCGCAAAATATAAATACCCAGTAGGTGCAACCATGGTATACGAAACAAATATCATGGAGCTCAGCCATCAAGACTAAATCATGCGAATAGATCGCCCAAAATACCGAAATCCAAGGTGACGGATACGTGATAATCGAATCACAAAATCACAAATCAAAAATACCGCCGTCGATGTATCCTCCTTCAAGGTCAAGAATGTATCAGTGCATCCAATGCTAGCAGCGCAAGATATATACTTGCCTCTTGCTCACGGTCTGGCGTCCTCTGTCTCTGGGTCCTTTTCTTCTATGTGGATTACCTATCTCACGATCCATCGGCTCATCGGCTCTGTCAGGTGTGCTAATGGAAACGATTCCGTTCTGGTACTTCTCTGATCGATCTGCATCCTCAGCACAACATTTCCTCGGAAACTGGTCGCATCCCAACGCCTCTGTAGACATATCAGACCTTTAACCTCAACGGGGAGTAACAACAGCTCATTAGTGTCTCGCACGTACCTCTTGTCCCGCTTGTCTGTATCATCGTCCACTTTGACGTCACATCATGCTATCTACACACTGCAACTGTTCTCGGCCACGGTCAATCCGAAGTCTCTCGCACGGACTCGAAATCGCGTACTCTGTAGCTTCATCACTATCTAGAAGATAGCTGGCCGAAC
This sequence comes from Agapanthus africanus, assembly GCA_030015575.1. Taxonomy (NCBI): domain Eukaryota; kingdom Viridiplantae; phylum Streptophyta; class Magnoliopsida; order Asparagales; family Amaryllidaceae; genus Agapanthus; species Agapanthus africanus. Next base: position 213,920,114 of record JASDDO010000016.1, read on the forward strand.
AGGTCCTGGGAACTCGTCCCAACCATCGGAGGAATACTCAATACTCGTCCATCCTCGATCAACTCACAACGCATCTAGGTGAGGTCCTTTATCCGAACCTGGTCAACTATCTCGTCAACGGTGCCGAACTCTGGCCTGCTGGGTGTGCGCAATATGACCACTCCTGGGTCCAGGTCTTCCCGTATAGTATTCCAGAAAGGTCCTGTCGAGGTCTTTCTCGAATCTCTTACTCCACTTTTCTCTGATGTCGACTGCTTCGGACTCGTCTCATCGTGGCTGCATGGACGGCGCTCCAACGGCTCTACTCGTATCTGGAGTTTCCCCAGCAATGTGTCCCATCACATAATATCCGAAAGATGCCGAACCATCCGATCGATTTGTCAAAACCTCATAATCCCCTAAGAGCTCAACATCTTGGGTACAGTTTAATAGTATCGAGTACATACCACAGCATCGGTGGTCCGGCCATAGAAGGGCAAACCCAAGCCTCACTAATGGCGTCGCGGAACTGCCGCAAACCCTAAGGTTCAAAGGCTTTCACACGGTCATTATGTCGAGTTAGGGTTTCATTATTCTAGAGGGTCCAAAGAATCTCTTGCATGTCTTTCCGAATACTTTAAACTTGGAATAAGGGTTTCTGACATTCGATCGTCTTTATTGACTCTCAACGAATCTGCGTGAAGTCGTCTCTAGCTGGAATCAATCTATCTGATGACCTCGCATCGGGGTAAGCGAACGAACCACATGTCCTAGTCCTTCATCCTTGGATGACTAGCGACCTTCCATCGTATCTCTAAGTACATACCCATACTGCAGTAGCTCCAACATCTGGGCGATATCACGTCATTTGCAGCAGCAATTGTCTCACTCGTCTGTACGCTGAATAGCGCCTCAATCATAATGAATAAGAGATATATCAATGGTCATCACATCCTAGCTGGCCTTTAGCAGTAGCCTGATCCTCTGGTACCAATCGGCACATCTGAGAAATCTCGTAACAGCGATCTGTCAAACGCTCATGGCGCGAAACACAATAAAATGAAGCCTCTATGCAATCGTATGTCTCTGGAATCACGCCCTGGTCAGTCCTCGTCTGCGACGAGCTCATGCTGACTTAACTCTAGCCGTAGCTCACTCTGCCCGTGTATTCGTGGCAGCAAAATCATAACCAGTACCGATGATTATAGATCATAGGAATGAATATAATACTATGCAAGGAAATGTACATCCTAAGGTTTCTTAAGCGGAGTAGCGTATCGTAAATATGCCGCGGAACATACGTACGGTACGTTACTCTACTCAAGATACCTACTCCATCAACCAAGGGTCATCCTACGCGACAAAAGTTCGGGTATAATACCCCCTCGACTAAGTCTAAGTTCCGTAAGGTCAAGCCGAAGTTCCGTATATATATAAACGCTCTAGGCTCTGCATAGTCAAACTTAGACTCAAACCATGGTTAACCTAGCGCTCTGATACCAACTTTGTCACGACCCGAAATAGCACGTGACTGGCCCTTGAATCATATGAAGTCTATAGGACCCCATCTAATACAAGTAAGCCAAAGCCCAGAAATCTAAAACCATTTTAATAATAAATGAAGGAAAAATAGTTTAAGAAGTGAAGAAAACATGTTTTAAAAGCAAGTTTTTTAAATAAGTAAGCCGAATGTGCATTTTTAAAAGTACAGTCTTTTCTGAAAATTTCGGCAGAGTTCCCTTGTAAATACTGGCCCCGAACGGGGTACAACAAGAATAATATATATATGCAAAGATAAAAGGAAACCCCAAGCGGGAGCTAGCTCTTCGTCAATCGACAGTCACAACCACGCAAGCAATATAATATACAACGCCGAAGGGTGAGGATCAAAACTCAGAAAGAACTCAAAACAGCATGAAAACCGTAATACTACAACGCACGACTCTAAGGTCGAAATAATACGTAACTGATCTCTAAGTCTGAAACAATATACAAGTTTTGGTTGATGGAATTTCTAGATACAACGGAATAATACATATACAATGGTGGTTCTGATGCAAAAGAACCCACCTACCAAAGCAAGTCACCCGTAAAGGAAGCAGTATGCCAAAAAAGCCGCAATGAAACCTGTACAGCAAAACCTGCAAGAAACTGTGGCGCAACGGGGGTGAGTTACCAACTCGTGAATAGAAAACATCACAGAGCAGAAATCGTATGTATGACACAATCTTAGGTCAATACGATCAGATATATATAAACCTCATATAAATAAGTCTGCAGCATGCTAAAGTGGCAATGTAACCTCTATACATGAGTGTAGTGCCAAGTGCTCGTGCCAGTGCCTCAGGTAATAACATATCATAAATATGAGGTATGATCAATGTAATCAAGTCTGTATGTATATGGATCCCGTCCACGTGTCACCCAATGACAATAACCATCATGCATGTAAATATCATAAAGCATATGCATGGGAATATGAGGATATAAACCAATATGTGTCACTCGCGACATATCAAAATCATAGAACCTGAGTGTCAAGCATCGACACTCGAAAAAATCATGAAACCTGTGCCTAACATCGGCACGTAAATCCTCGTATATCGGGCTCCGTCTGCGGAATCGGCCCTCGGCCCCGGCAGTACGGGTCATCCCATATCCATCTATCGACTCTGGTCTGTATCCTCCGGATAACCGCCAGGTCCAACCAATCACCGGTAGGTACTCACCACCCTACCAGGCTCATAGTTTGCTCCACGAAAAACATTTCTTGCCCCGGTGAACCATACCGGGTCCACCATGTACCCGCAATAGGCCTCCCGCCTCCTCGAATCGGGTTTCACATGTCGTTCTCAGCACCGAGAAAACACATGGTGGACGCACTAAAATATCATATCAAGGGTAACCGGGTTTTTAAAACAATTACATATTCTCTTTTGAAATACCCACGGTTCCCAAATCCAGAAATATCATGGAAACAACATATCTCAATGCGTATAATCAGAAAGCACGATGTATGCGACATGTAAAAGAAATGTAAGCATATCAGTATGTCATGCAACACGGTATAGTAATATGCACATATTTAGGGAAGACAGCTTCTTTAAAATGAATCAGCTTTAAAAGGTATCTTGCGGTTCCCAAATCTCTAATAAAGCCAGAATCATCAATGTATGTGCAAATACGTATGGGTGTACAATAGGAATACATAGTATATAGGTACACAAGTATGCCATGCAAGGGTCATATCCTAAACGCAACAGTACTACAGTGTAGTGGCATGGCAATTATCGATGATGAAGTGTGTAAGCCGGCAAGCAGTGTACGTGGAACATACGCATCATCGATAATGGTGCTGGTGTCCTAACAGCATGGTTGTAATATAGCAATAAACACAAGATGTGCAATGCAAATAGCATGAATATGCGGAATCGAATAATAAACGCAACTGTGAAGAATCTACCTCAATAAATATATCATGCAGCTTTGCCATTTGAAATAAGAATAATCGGGGTTTTTGGTAAAATAAGGGCTACGGTGTTTTAAGGAAAGATGCGTCATTTGAAAATATCCGTAGAATCCCTTTTGCCTATCTTTAAAATATCCCCGATTCGTTTGTTTTGAAATAGGTATGACTCGGCTCTAGTCTAATGTCTACTAAGTAATCTACAGACCTAACTAACAAGCTAAACCGGAGGGGTATGGAAACCACCTACATCTGAGTCGATATATATATATATATAAATATAATAGTCGGTGATCCCGCCTCAATTGTATACCAAACGATACAATATACATCATATAATTTCCTCGAGTCATGAGTGCGGATCTATCATCAATATAAAGCTCGTACGTAAATCCGTCGTACGACATCCCAAATCTGGGTACGGGTCAACATCACTGTCAGCTGATCAATTATCTGGTATCCTTATCATCATTTCTCATGATCTGGGTACTAATCTAAGTCTAGTACAATCGATACCATCTAAACAAATATAAGCGTGTGTGCAAAACACACGTCCAAAGGCCCGCTAAAATCTCGTATCGTATCCCAAATACGAATCACATCATATCACCGATGGCCCGGCACTATGCCCAATATCATCGACTCGTCTCCACATATCATCCACTATCCTCATCATCACGGTACAAGTATAGCAATATGCATGTGTGTGCGTGTGGGTGTAAACCTGTTCTAGGGTTCGCAACTATGAAATACACTAGTTCACTTCTAACCCTAATTTATCCATAGTACACCTAACACATCTATGATCTCCATGTCACGCACCAAGCTATCATATATATATATAGTGTATATAGTATACTAGACATCGAACTGCGGGGGTGCTATCCGCCATCCACCCGACTTCCCCCGTAGATATAATCACTCAACTTGCATCTTGCGTGTCGGTGTCGATATTGCCACCATCATCTTCATCGCCTCTGATCACCGTGGGGGTACCTACATATCACACGTGTCGCATCGCATTAAAACCAAATCGAAACTAAAACGACATGCGAAAACCAACACGATACGCTAAAAGGCCTATAGGTTAGAACCTATGGGTACGCTTTCAAAACCATCGAACAATCCTCGATATCGTCGTATAAACGCCAAGTATTCGAGGTAAAACACTGATACACAATTCCAGAATTCAAAATACGGAATACGGAAACACAAATCAAAACAGCAACTTAGGAAAAATGCTTCATATTCTGCCCTAGGTCAAATTGGACAATTTTGCACATGCCAAGGGTCTAATATATAGATATAGGAGCTACAGAACCAAAATGATACAAAATGGTGCAGGTCTGGACGCAAATTGTGGACAGAGGGAATAAATTACCGGCCGAGGAAGAGAGTAAGGGGCTGGGGTCTTGGGGTTATCTTCCTGGGTGCCTGCACATGTCACAGTCAATTCAAAAAAAAATTAAGAGTCTCGGGGTGATAGCAGATCTCATATAACCTTCACAGATTTCACAAATCTTCCGATATCGGTTTCTAAATCCGTATTCCGGGTTTCAAGTCTCAGGTTTGGGTCTCAAATCTTGCATTAAGGTGTTTGTGCAGCCTCTAATGAGCTCAATTTCACATCACAACCCTCAAATTCCCATAGCCCTAACTAGGTTTTCCTTAAGTCCACCAAATCACACAATATCGATTCAATCTTAACATGGGGGTATAAGTAATGCAAAAACTAAACTAATGGTCCAGAAAATAGCTCATTTGGCAACTCAAGAATTTTCTTGAGTTGCCCCTAGTGGCCAAAATCCTTGCTTTCTTGGTCCAATGTGTTGGTCTTGAGCTTGTGCACCTTTTTAGTAAAAAGGAGATAGGTTTTGGAGTTGTTTTAGAGGTGTTTTGAGGAGGTGAAGTGGGGAGGGAGAAGGAGCAGCAGCAAAAGCAGGGAGTTGAGGGTGAGGGAGAGGAAATGGTGAAGGAAATGGAGGGGGAGCCAAGTCAAAGAAGACCAAATACTCTCTCTCCTGCCCATGCCTATTTCTTTATTCCCTTTTCCTTTTCTTTTCTTTTCCCACTAATTCCCTTCTCACACTAATAGTAAACCCAAATGAAAAGCCATGCAAAAATGTAACACAAGTGTAAGAAAAATGATATGTGCATGTTTTGCACAAAAATGCTAAAAATCCGATTAGCGATTTTTAATCGCGATTAGCACTAAATTAGCATATAATTAATCATAAAAACATAAAAATGGCATAATTCCATAAAATACCCTATTTTAGAATTTTCCAAAATTTTTCCCATTTATCGGTATTTAATTATACCGAAATATTAAAATATTCATTAAAAATAATTTTAAATTATAAAAATTCCCAAAAATAATATTTTATCTTTTTGAAATGTTACATAGACGAACAGGCAGGATTGTACGAAGATTGTCACATTAGGCTCAGTAGGAGTTCGGATAGGTTTCCTCATCGGCCTTCTTATCGACATCTACCTGGGGACCGTTACATACAGCGAGTACCGCTTGCGTCCTATGGTTAAACCCACTGCCAGCTTAGTATCGAGTCTTTAAAGTCCCACACAGAGAGTTTTCTTCTTCAGGAGAAACGATATAGAGGTCGTATGGTTTAACGACAAGGGTTCAGACACATACGTGTATTTATGCACGTACGATGTTCGGACAGATAATACTAATGGGCTGTAGTTTAAGCCAGATTCTAGTATTGGATTATTGGATTTATACAGTCTCAGTATTTCCGTGTTTTTACGGATGGGAGGGGCATTCTCGTAATTAGTCGAGAAACTTCTAGAAGAAAGATGAGGTGGAAAGCTTAGGTGTAATTTGCATTAAATGAATTTGTGAATCATGAAGTGATTCATCCAAATGAGTTAATGAAGCATTTATTTCTTAATGACTCATGAGATGATTCATTCATTTATATTAAATGAAGCATGGTTGTAATTATCTATATGATTTATTTGATAATTATTATGCTTCATTATATACATAACGAGTTATATTTTCATTGCATAATTACAAACACATTCTCTCTCTTCAAGCTCTCTCTCTTCAAAAACCTAACCCTAATCCTCTCATGTGTTGAGATCCCAAGGGTTAGCAAGACTAAAAGATCCTTAATCCTCTTTTATATCCTCTAGGTTACTTTGATTAGCAATCATCGCCACCTAGTTACCTCAAGTGAGAGGTTAAATCTTGGAGAAGGAACTCTCGGGTGGATCTTCTATCACATCGAGGAGGCCGACGAGGAGGTGAACAACAAGAACAAGAAGGACTAGAATCTTGAGGTATAATCATCTATCATAGTAGTTAATCACTTCTATATAGTTGTTATTTAGGGTTTAGCAAAGATCCGTAATGTTAGTCGATGTTAACTTAAACAAAATGATTGTTTTACCTATTCCGCCTCCCCACATCATATGGGGTGTCTAACGTCGACTTACATGTAAGCAAGTATGTATGATGCATTTCATAAGCGCAACAGTCAACGTCTCAATATCACATGTCAAAACAAGATCACTTAGGGTATATGCAACTGTAGCAAAATATGTGGGTGTACATGTCAGTATGTATGCATGATGTACAAATAGCTATAGCAAGGTATACGTGAAATGGAATAAGAGTCACTATCTCGACTATCCCTGTCCAATACGATATCACGTTTGTATGTAGGTTGTGTGTGTCATGGAAATTACCGACAGGGTGGGTGTAGCATACAAATCAGTGCTCGTGCAACATGAACCGTCAGTAATGTGTTATGTCCAAAAAGTACAAGTCAAGGTACAACAGGTAACACTATGAAATGGCGTTCATATGAAATCAACTAATATGCAATAACATGCAGCTATCATATTATATCAGCCCCGACCCATAACGCCATACGGGCGATTTCTCCGTAGATGTTAAATCTACTCACAGATGATCTCGAGCTATGAAAATCCGACCACCTGCTTCCCCTTGTTCGCAGCGTCCGAAGTCCCCGCTTGCGATCCTAAAATTTCACAAACACATCACATAAGCTAAATATCCTACGCTGACAAAAAGATAACGAAACGCAAGGATAACGCCCAGAAAATTACACTGCGCACCTAGCCCACTAAACGCACAGGACATCGGCAAAAACCCTAACTAGGTCGCCAAACTACGGAACACCATGTCTAGACTCCGATCGTCCCGATAGCGCAAACACAACACAAACAAATACGAGGAAGATAATAGATATCACCTCGCAATGACCAATTGAACCAACGTCGGAAAAACACCGAAACCTAGTAAGCAACTTATCGCAATATTTTGCACAAGTCTAAAACTACAACCATTCTAGCGGTTCCAAACATCGCAAAGCGGCTTAACTATGTTATCCAAACCGTTTCCATAATTTTAAACCCACCCAATTAGGTTTCATTAAAACCTAGTAAGCAAAAACTTCATTAGTTAACTTAGGAATTATCAATAATTATCATTCACAAGATTAAGTTTCCAAAGTCCTCATTTTAACCATTATCCATCACACACCCTAACTTGATTTTCTTTAAAATTATAAAGAATGAATTAAACATAAGTTTAAAGCTATAATAATCCAAATAATTAGCTATCTTAACGATTTAGCATAACAAAAGAGGATTAGGGTTAGAATTTATACCTCTTCAAGAACACAAACAAGCAACTAGATCCATCATTTTTTTCCAAAAATGATGTTTTTCTTAAAGATCCAAGCTAGATTTGTGAAAGGAAATGATGGGTTTACTTTTATTTAGGAGTTTTGTGGATTTTTTAAAGGAATTTTGGAGATAAAATGAGCTTTGAGATGAAGGAAATGAGCATGGTAAAAGATGGGGAAGACTTGGGAAGGCTCGGCCAATAAGTGGGGGAGGGGGGGTTTGTGTAAAAAGTGAGGAACAATCTAGCTTAAAGCAATAAATGCTAGTTAATGCCAACATACCACCTTTTTCTTTCATTTCATTTCTTTTAAAAATTTATTTCCTTTTGTCACAAAAAATCTAAATTTGGAGAGAAGGTTCTAAACTAATTCTAGTAATTAGATTTTCATTAGAAGTAATTAACCCAACCCAAAATAATGTAATAACCACTTAAAATAACATTTAATTAGGGAAAAATTCTATGTGAACCAAAACATCCCATTGACCCCCAAAGTTCGCGCACTAGCTTTATTCTAGCTAAACTAGGCGCCGTCAAGCTTATACGGGAGTTTGATCACAATCGGGTTAAAACGGAAAATACCGACTATTTTACCCTAAAACGGAAAAATTCGCATAACGATTTTTTAAAACGTTACAATCTCCCCCTTATAGAAATTCGGCCCTTGAATTAAAACTTAATTACGCGTACCTTCAAAAAGATGAGGGAATTTCTTCCGCATCTCGCTCTCAACCTCCCAAGTGATCTCCTCACTAGTTGGGCTACGCCAAAGAACCTTCACAGATGGCAAGACCTTTGACCGAAGTTTCTTCACCTGCCGATCCACAATAACTACCGGCTGCTCGGTGAATGAAAGATCACGCTCAAGCTGAATGGTCTGGTGCTGAATCATGTGAGACGGATCATGAAGGTATCTACGAAGCATCGACACATGGAAAATGGGGTGAACATCCGGAAAACTAGGCGGGAGCGCCAAACGATAAGCAACAGAACCCACTCGCTCAAGGATCTCGAAAGGACCTACAAATCTGGGACCGAGCTTCCCTTTCCTCCCAAATCGCATAACGCCCTTCATCGGAGAAATCCTCAGAAATACATGATCGCCCACTGCGAACTCAAGTCTGCGATGACGACGGTCGGCATAAGACTTCTGCATGTACTTGGCTTCTCTCATCCTGTCCTGAATCAGCTGGATCTTCTTCGTAGTCTCCTGAACTAGCTGGGGTCCCAAAACTCTACTCTCGCTGAGTTCGGTCCAACAGACTGGTGATCGACACTTCCTACCATACAAAGCCTCAAAATGTGCCATCTGAATAGTCTCCTGAAAGTTGTTGTTGTTGGAGAACTCAATCAACGGCAAGTGACGATCCCAACTGCCACCAAAATCAAGCACACATGCATGGAGCATATCCTCCAGAGTCTGTATAGTCTGCTCCGACAGACCATCGGTCTGTGGATGAAAAGCGGTGCTAAAACTCAACCGGGTACCCAAAGCTTCCTGAAGCTTCTGCCAAAGACGACTAGTAAATTGGTGACTCTGTCGGATAATATGCTTGTAGGAACACCGTGCAAACGCACAATCTCATCTATGTACAACTGAGCATACACATAACCGAAAGTGATGTTCACTAGAAAGAAGTGAGCCGCTTTCGTCAACCGGTCGAAAATCACCCAAATGGAGTGATACCCTCGACTGGTCCTGGGTAGACCCACCACGAAGTCAATGTAAATTTGCTCCCATTTCCACTCCGGAACGGGTAAAGGCTGCAACTCTCCAGCCGGTCTCTGATGCTCAGCCTTGATTTGCTGACAAGTCAGGCACCTCGAAACGATGTCCGAAATATCGCGGTTCATCCCTTCCCACCAGTAAAAGTCTCTCAAGTCACGGTACATCTTGGTGGAACCTGGATGGACCCTAAAGGCTGACTGATGTGCCTGCTCTATTATCTCGCGTCTCAACCTATCAGCATCTGGTACACACAAGCGAGTCCCGCATCGTAGCACACCCTGGTCATCAATCATGAACTCCGAAACTGTACCCTGCCGAACAAGCTCAAGAATCTCAGACAAACGGGCATCACTGGCCTGCGCCTCACGGATACGATCAAGTAGTAGTGGACGGACGCGGACATGATCAAGTTGTCCCCCAGCGGAGTCAACTCGAACTGCACTCTACCATCACACAAGAGCTGCCAATCTGCAGAAGACTGATGCTGAACTGCGCTCAACTAGGACAAGCTACCCCCGGGCCTACGACTCAAAGCATCAGCTACCACATTCGCCTTTCCCGGGTGATAAAGGATCTCACAATCATAATCCTTCACAAGCTCCATCCAACGGCGCTGTCTCGAATTCAGATCCCGCTGCTGGAAGATGTACTTCAAGCTCTTGTGATCCGTGAAGATCTGACATGACTCCCCATACAAGTAGTGTCTCCAAATCTTCAACGCAAAGACAACCGCGGCCATCTCAAGATCGAGAGTGGGGTAATTCTGCTCGTTCCTCTTCATCTGCTTAGAAGCATAAAAAAACACTCTATCATGCTGCATCAGTACACAACCAAGCCCCACTTGAGACGCATCGCAGTAAACAACATAGCCGCCCGATCCAGAAGGCAATGATAGAACTTGTGCCGTCGTCAACCAAGTCTTCAACTGTTGAAAACTCTGCTCGCACGCATCAGTCCAAAGAAAAGGAACTCCCTTCCGGGTCAGTCCAGTCAGCGGTGCAGCGATACTCGAGAAATCCTGCACAAAACGGAGATAATAACCAGCTAAGCCCAAAAAGCAGCGGACCTCAGTCACCGATACAGGTCTGGGCCAAAGCTGCACAGCCTCAATCTTCCTCGGGTCCACAAGAATACCATCTCCAGTAACCACATGACCCAAGAAATCAACTCTATCAACCCAAAATGCGCACATTGAGAATTTAGAATACAGCTGGTGCTCTCTCAATATCTGCAAAGCAATCCTCAAGTGATGCTCATGCTCCTCATGACTCCTAGAGTAGACCAGTATGTCATCAATAAACACAAGAATAAACTGGTCGAGGAATGGCCTGAAAATACGGTTCATCAGATCCATGAACGCTGTTGGCGCATTGGTGAGTCCGAACGACATCACAAGAAACTCATGAAGGGTTTCCTACAGCACCACTACAAGGGTTTGGAGGCAACACACATGCCATATTTAAATTTTATATGGTGCTAGAGAAACTATCTTAAGGATCATGCAAGGAAATATAGGGTAACATAACTTTAACAATAACACAAGTAGTAAAACCTAGGGTTTTGAGAGTACAACATTTCTATCTCCCTACGCTAGACTCCTTGGATACTTGAGAGTTGGAAAAAGGTTCACCTGAGATCCTCTAGGTCCACGACGATCCACCCGGAGTCCTCTTTGTCCAATCTTGAAGCTCCGGTAGATCAAAAGAAGAAGTAGAAGCTAACACTCTAGACTAATGGGAAAGACTAGTGTAGAATGGTGATGTGGTTTATTTTCTCACTTCAAAACCCTAACTTGATGACTCTTTTTCTCACTTGAGGAAACTAGAGAGCAAGAGAGAAAGGAGGAAGAAGATGATGGCTTGTAAAGAGCTCAAGATAACGATAAGCATAAGAATAAAAATGAGAAATGAAAATATATATATTTTCTCTTTCTCATTCCTAACCATAGTTATAAAATATCTAGATATTTGTTTTGGATCAAAAATGGCCATAGAAAATGAATCATGGTTTAACCAAAGGGTTAGTGCATGAATAAAATAATAAACCATGATAACAATTTCCATTTCCATTTTTCTTTTCCAAAAAATAATATCTATATATTTATATATGGTGTGAGACTTATATTACCACCATCCACTTATCAACTACCATGATAGAATTATGTATGCATGTATGTGTGCATGCACATCCATATGTGCATGAATGAGAATAAATGCATACATGCATGCATACAAAAAAAAGACAAGAAAGGGTTTAAAGTGAGAAACTAATGGTCAATGATAAATCAACACTTGATTTAGCAAACCGGTCATATCACATACGACCCGACCAAAAGCAAACCGCCCGATTAATATACGGTATCTCATACGCGCATTTTAACCGGGTCTACGCGCATATCTCATATGCGCACCACATCGTTACGCCTGGACTAGGCAACTCCATTGTGGGACTCTAAGACTCGTTAATACGCCGTCAGTGGGTGATGATCATATCAAACACCCGCAAGCCGCATGCGGTCAGCTAAACGTAACGGCCACCCGGGTATTGAGCGATCAGAAGAAAACAAGCGAACCTGTCACAACTCCCGTCGAGCCAACTGGCAACACTACCGTACAGTCCGGTCTATTCGTCAGATATGCTGCATATCGAGTCTAGGGATGGTAACGTCGACCCCAATAACTCAATAAGTCGTGCCGATGAGTGGTCTATAACAGATCGAGAAACTACTGATAACAATTATCAGTAAACCTCAACACCCCTGGCCAAGGACTTACTGATATAGCCAATCGAGCACAGCACAGCATCAACTCTCAATACCGGGAGAGACGAAACCCCTCCTATCGCTCATCGCCTTCGTGTGTCTCGGGACTGTACCCAACGGCCACCTGTTTGCACGACTCAGTAGAGCCGTGGTAGGGTGGTAATCAAAGTACAGTGGGAGAACACACAAGACTCTATGACGATCTCGGGTCTACGGACTAACCTGTACCAGTGTCACCTGAGAACTGCTATCCGACGATAGATATAATTCCATATAGGAGTTCTCGGTGAGTCCGTCCAGTGTACCCAGTCACCACATAGCACCCGTATACGATCTTGATGTCTAACATCGATGAATGTGGGAACATCCATTGCCCATCATATGGGTCTAGTATCATATATGCTACTCTACTCTGGTATATCGATGCCCCGTCTCGATACACCTACGACTAAGGACTTTTCAGGATATGCTTATAAACTACAGATGTCCCACTAGTATGATCTCCATCAAAATCACAGTAGTCAAGCCTATATCCTCAGGGCTTTATCAACATGTATGAATGAATAAAAACATGATCAAGTCAACATGTCAGATAAAGAAGAACCAGATAGCATACTATCATGTCGAGCAAGAATGTACACTGAATATATATATACATGTATAAATGCATCCACTATCATATAATGTCCTCTACGGCATACATATATCCAACAACTCATAATGCCCATAGCGCGTACGAAAAGCAGTCTTCAGAATGTCATCATTCCGAACCCGCAGCTGATGATAACCCGAACGCAAATCAATCTTAGAAAAATGTTTCGCACCTTGGAGCTGATCTAATAAATCCTCAATGTGGGGTAAAGGAAACCGATTCCGCACCGTAACTCGGTTCAATTGACGATAATCCATACACAACCTCAAACTTCCGTCCTTCTTCTTGAAGAACAGAACTGGAGCTCCCCACGGCGAAACACTCAGAAGCACAAGTCCCCTATCAATCAACTCTTGCAATTGATCTTTAAGCTCTGTAATCTCTGCCTGAGCCATCCGATAAGGCGGTATAGAAATAGTCTCCGTGCCAGGAATCAGATCAATGCAGAACTCAATATCGCGCTCTGGCGGCATCCTAGGTAACTCATCGGGAAAGACGTCGGGAAACTCTCGCACGGTAGGAACCCGGTCCAACGACTCCACTGTGGCTCTAGTATCATGAATTAAAGCCAAGAATCCCCGACATCCCCTCCTCAAAAGCCGACTAGCACAAAGGACAGAAATCAAACTGTGAGGGGCGGCAGCACGGCCCCCCTGCACAACAAACACTGACTCGTCGGGAAAACAAAACCTCACTGTCTTCTCACGGCAGTCCATGGACGCGTAGTAAGTAGCTAACCAGTCCATGCCCAGCAGAACGTCGAAGTCCAACATCTCAAGAAGGATCAAGTCGACGGACAGATCTCTGTCTCCTATACGGACAGCACACGCCCGGAACACGTGTCGTGCAATAAACGACTCTCCCACAGGAGTAGTCACGACAACCGGCTGATCTAGCAAACATGACTCTCGGCCTAACCTCAGCACGAAGTGCGTAGAAACATACGAATGCGTATATCCCGGATCAAATAAGACATGAGCATCAAAAGAACATACAGACAGGATACCTAAAACCACGGCATTAGACGCCTGTGCGTCCTGATGTGTCAAAGCGAACACCCGGGCCTGCCCTCTACCTGTTAGTGTATACGCCGTAGAGGCCATTACTGTATCATACTAACTTGTATATTACTTAATGGAAGCTTGGGATTTTCACAGTTGTATAGACAATCTTGCTCAAAATGGTAGTATGCTACTTGGTTTGTCTCTACTTCAATATGTGCATGTGTTTCTTTTAGCATATCGCTTATATACATATTAGTGGAGCCCTTAGGATCTTTGCTTGATTACCAGCGTAGTGATGGCAGTCACACTTGTGGGCGCTGGGTAATCTATAAGCACATCCTTATACAGGTCCCTAGTCGTAAGATTATCGAGACAGGGCATCGATACTCCGAAGTAGACTAGCGTATACGCTTCTCATCCCAGCAGGGGAGGTGGTCTGTCCCACAGCCATCAGTACGTCGTATTGGAGATAGTATGCGGGTGCTCGTTAGGTTACGAGTACACTGGACATGACTTGTTGGGGACTGTTGGTTGGTATTATACCTATCGTCAGTTATCAGTTCCCAGGTGACATGAGTACATCTTAGTCCGTTGAATTGACACTGTCACATCGCCTCGAGTGCGTTCCCACTGTTCTTTGATTACTACCCTATCACGGCTCAAAGAAGTCGTGCAAACAGGTAGTAGTTGGGTGCAGTCCCGGAGCACTTGGAGGCAGTGACAGTTAGACAGGATTCGTCTCTCCCGGTATTGGAGGTTGATATCGCGCTGTGTCTAGGAGAGCCATTACACATAGTCGTCCCTTGCCAGGGCAAGCGAGATATACTGGTAAGTTTCCAGTGTTATCTTAGGGTGTTCTGGGCTACACTCCGATACGACTTGTACTGCTATTAGGGGACTGACGCTCGCCACCCCCTAGGCCTGCCATGCGATATTCTTAGACAAACAGACCGGACAGTACGGAGATTGTCACATACAGGCTCAGTAGGAGTTTGGATGGGTTTACCTCATCGGCCTTCTTGTCGACATCTACCTGGGGACCGTTACGTACAGCTAGTGCCGCTTGCGGTCTGTGGTTAAACCCACTGCCAGCGTAGTGTCGAGTCTTTAGTGTCCCACACAGATAGTTTCCCTGCACTGAGCGAAAGGTGTAGAGGCCGTATGGTTCTACGGCAGGGCTACGATCACTTACGTACACTTGTGTGCGTATGCTGTTCGGGCAGGCAATACTGGTGGGCTTTGGTTTAAGCCGGATCCTAGTATTGCACGGATGCATTTGTTTTGTCTTCTTTGCATTCGCATTCTACGGAATGCGGATGCGGGTGTGTATGCACAGTTGTGAGGAGCGAAGAGGAAGGAGGTGCCTCATTAGGGTTTTGACAGTTGATTTGGTCGAAACCATAATGAGGCGGACTCATTAGGGTTTTTTGCAGTTCGTTCGGTCAAAACCATTATGAGCCGGGGACATTGTTTACTAATCCTTTTTAGTGATAATTTTGTTATGGCTAATTGATTTGACCATTTGACCACACTTGACTTTGTTGACCGTTTGACCAAAGTTGACTTGGACCTTCATGAGAGATCTAGAGTTTTCTTTGGTTTTTATTTTTATTTTTTGGGTTATGAAAATGGTCAAGTCATTAGTAGCCATCAACATTATCATGAAAGGATTAGTAATGATGATATTAGTGTATTATTGCAACCATGGTTCATTCTCTCTAGCTCATAATTCATTTCTCATTCTCTCTCTTGAAAAAGAAATGAGAGAGCTTCATGGTTGTTCTCCTTCTTCTTCCTCCTCTTGATTCTTCCTTTGATCTCTTGTGTTGAGAGAAAAAGGATCCAAATAGACAAACACTTTCATCTATCTCTTCTACACATCCTAGGACATCAAGACTAGCGATCTTGTTGCCATAGTTGCATCGGCTCGAGGTGGAGCTCGGAGTACATCTCTCGGGTGGATCGTCTTCGACTCAAGAAGGCCGCTGAGGTGATCAAGATCCGGATCGACCCTCGGAGCGTGGATGGACTAGCCGGACAGCGGAATGGAGATCCGAAGAACCGGTGTCGTGAGGTATAATCCTTATGGCATAGTAGTTAGTACATCTAGTAGTTTGCTAGTTTGTAGTTTAGCAAAGATCCTTCTTTTAGTCCATGTTTCCTTTGCGCCCAAAAATTGTTTTTCGCCGTTTCTGCCTCCCCGTAAGAATCGGGGTGAGCAACGTGGACTTACAGTGGTATCAGAGCCTAGCTAAACATAAACTAGCATGTTACCAAAGTATTTAGAATCTCCATCGGAAAAAATTCGCAAAACACGTCCGGAAAAACCATGTTTCTGCCGATTTTTTATGTTGCTCTAAAAATGATTTAACATACATGAAAAATCGGCTCAGGGTTTTGTAAAAACACCTAACTAAAACGATCCAGTGACTCGGTCAAAGCGCCGCGGATCCGCGGCAAGAACATGCTTCCTGCCGCGGAACCGCGGCCGAGTTGACTCGGCCGTGGACCGGGTTTTGTGCAATGTTCTTATTTGAATGTTTTGGGATTTTTTGTATAGTTTGTTTCTGCCCAGAAATTCCAGAGAACAAATTTGTTTTTGGGGTGGTTACAAATTCCGTATTTTGATCGAAATTTCCGTAGACTTTGGCTAATGGATATTATCTGTGATATATGTATTGAATGTCTGCTAATTGCTATACGTCGATTAGTGGGGGTTATACATATCTGTGATCTGTAATGTTGATGGTTTGTGTATATGAACTCGGTGGATTGTCACGGATGAATAGCCGGGTGGATGTGAGATGAGAGTTTCTTTTTCTTTCATTCATTGTAAAGTTTGTAATTGATGTAATATTATTTTATGGCCGCACATCCAGG
This sequence comes from Agapanthus africanus, assembly GCA_030015575.1. NCBI lineage: Eukaryota > Viridiplantae > Streptophyta > Magnoliopsida > Asparagales > Amaryllidaceae > Agapanthus > Agapanthus africanus. Next base: position 213,937,266 of record JASDDO010000016.1, read on the forward strand.
ATGAGGTTGTAGCCGCCATTGTATATTATTTCTTTTTACTGTTTTTGCTCCTAGGATAGACCCAAGGTGGGGTGCACAAACTACCGGGTATCTCGAAGTGCCGAGTGGCCTACTCACGTTGTTGAGGGAGGTTGCTTCGCTTCGGGTACTTGGCGAGTAGTTTGCCGCACCCGTAGGGGTCTACGGTGGGGTTTGGCTATTCATCGCGACCGTGTAATCCGTCTTTCGTTGCAGGCTCGAACGAAACGCGGATTCCTAGTATATCCAAAGTGTTCATCTGTGATCTGGAATTGCATCTGACGAATGTATATATCTATATATGATATCTATTTAGGCGTTGCTTATGTTTTGCATCCGCGCTAGTCCAGCCCCCGCTCTGTCGTTAGTTAAGTAACCTAACGGGTGATGACGGGACCCCGTGGCGAATGCGGATGGCATAAGCGTACGTCATATTTTCGTTGTTTTCTACAATGGTAGGATTAAATGATGGGACGCATTAAAATTAATGCAAGAAAATAAACCAAAGTAAAGTCGTTAGAACAATTTCAAAACCACTCGGTTTCTTTTCAAAACAGAAAACTTTTTAAAATGCGGAGCTTAAACCACTCCATTTAAAAGCCATCAAGGTTCCTTCGATTATATCAAGTTCACTACGTTGACGGTTTCGCCAAAACCATTCGTAGCCCTCCGTCATTTCGTATAAATATTCAATAGTATTCAAGCTATGTTTGTTGACCTTCGTCAAGGCATAGTGATTGGTAGCTGTTGGGTGTTCATATGTAGCATAGATAGATGCGTTGGTTTGGTACAGTCGTATTACCTTGTTGACCTTCGTCAAGGGTATATACGGGTGGGTTCAAATTAACCTGGACAATGATGGGTAGAACTTGACATGTGACTTATGATTTGTTGACCTTCGTCAAGGTCATAAGAGCATGGGGAAAAAATCCACATCGGGAGTTTCTAAAGAAACTGAAACTTGCTAGTGTTTCATAACATTTGGAGTGTGATGATTCTGGTAGGATTCCTTCAGTTTTATCGCACGATGATATTTGGATCCCGATCCTACTGTGAGTATATGCTACTCCTCGGGAACTTTCTCACTTAACGATCAATGCTATAAACCAAGTAGGTGTCTAGAAAGGTGTTAGCGGGGCTACGCCCACAGGGAAAAGAGGTTACTTAATTAAGGAACTTCGCGAAAGCGTTGGAAAACCTCCCTCGAAGTACCGACACTGGCCTGGATGAATGGTTAAGCAAGTATTGTACGGTGAGAATGATCCCGACTAATTCTTCCTTTATGGTTTGAGGAGGGATTAGAGAGATAGTGGGAGCAATCCTATTTAGATAAATTAAAAACCAATCTAAACATGCAAGAGCATCATTCTATGTGTTTTCTTCTCTCTCTCTTAATTGCAGCGACCGAGTGACCAGACATAGGTTACATCTAGATAATAAAAATACTGAATCTGACTGTTATGACTGGCAAAGGTCTGTCCAGATGTCCATTGCCCATGACAAGCTAGGACACCTCTTGACTGATCCAAACCCTGCCGTCTCAGGTCCGGTTTCCCCTGTCACGGATATTCATATCCGCAAGACATCGAAAAAAGACTGTGCGAAAGTCAAGTGCCTCGTGTTAGCCTCAGTTGATGGTGCATACCATAGGCAGCACGAGAAGATGGACTTAGCTTCTATCTTCCTCCATAACAAAAATTTATATGGAAAGTAATCTCGTATCGCAAGATATGAGACCTCGAACGAATTGCTTCCAGCGAGGTTGGCTATCGAGGCATCTGTAGGGGGCAACGTCCTTACAGAGACCAGCTATTTTGAGCTCACTGACCCGAAGACCACGTTGAAGAACGGGTTAGATGCTGACTTGATTCTACAGTCTCTACCTTCTACCCTGTAATGCCTTGAAAAGTCGTTTTTGTATTTTCCCGAAAATCGGTGAAAATTTGGTATTTTTCCGTAAATCGTCTTTTTGTTATTTTGCAGTTGATTTAATGATTTTCCGATTGTGTCATATGTTTATAGAAAATAGATTTTAGAAATCACAATCAAAAATATTTTGACCGCAATCAATAACGGTGTCGGATGTAGCGCGTTAGTAAGTGCGGATCGTCCACAGGGAAAGTGTAATCCGTTCAATTTCCGAATTAGATGAGTGGAAAACTTAAGGCAAAGAAAAGAAAACAATTCATGATTTGCATTTAAAGATCACGAAATAAGAAAAATCTAGATCTAGAAAACACATTAAAAGCAAGAATTGAGATGTGTGATAATATCCAACCAACAATCAAGATTAGAAGTATGGCTCGTAGGAGTAGATCGGATCTATAGATGTGATGAGATCTAAAGATTACTAATTCTTATCCATTAATGAATTGATACTAGATCGATGCAAAATTCATCGAGGTTTAAGGATCGTGCGGGAAAATTAGGGATTTCGCAACTAATCCTTTGTCCTTTCGATGGATCACATTCAAATTCTAGCTTCTAGTTAATCAAATGTTTAATAGTTGTTCCATAGTTTCGAGTGAACACGATCAAGAAAGCATCATCTCGAAACTAGGTCATTAATCATTTGATTCACTACAATTTCCAAACATTATAGGATTTAAGAATTTTAGAAATATCTAAATCATCATCATCTAAAGATCGTCACAACTCCTACACGAGCGGAGATTACTCAAACATCATGATCACAAGCACAATCACAAATTGAATTCTAATCATTATGCTTGAATTAAAAGATAAGCAAGAGTATAGAAAATTCACCTTTATTTATCGACAAATTTCGTTACAACTCTCTTGAATTTACAAAAGGAAGGAACTAGATCGTCGATTTCGGCTTCGCTCGGCTCCTTGAGTCGCGGATCGGCGTGGATCTCTTGCTCCGTTGGAATCCGGCGTCGCTTGCTAAAGGCTGAAGGCTCTCTTGCTCAAATTGCTCTCGGGATCTTGATCTTGATTTTGATTTGGGGATGGGGATTGAATTTGGCACAAGCTTTGTCACTAAACTTGTGGGTTGAAGATGGTGATGATTCTTGAACATTTTGCACCCTAGATCTAGGCTCGCTTTTATAGACCTCAAAATTCTAGATCTAGGATTGAAATTTGAAATTTCCCTCCACAAGTTTGTCAGCCAAAGATTCAAATTTCCCTCCAAAAAGTTAGTTAAGCCCAAAATTTGAATTTCCCTCCAAGAGTTTGTTAAGCCGAGCTTTCTAGATGTGCCACGTGGAGCTTCTGGGGTCTTCTGGAAGGTTTAGCCGTTACAAATAAGCATGTGACAAAATTGGGCACTTTAATCTCCTCAAAAGGCCGTGGATCCGCGGCGCCAAGGGGGTTTGGGCCGCGGATCCGCGGTCCTTTATGGGCCTTGGTGATTTCTTTTCACATGGTAATTCTTGGAATTCCTGGTGGGCCTTAATATGATGTATGGAACTTTATTTGGATTTCTGAATCACTACCAGATCCTCAGCCTTTGAGTTGGTGCATCTTTTATCAGATCTTTTCCCAATTTTGGGCTCTGCTTCTGTGATTTCCTGCATTTGACCCCAGACAAGAGTTGCGCAATACAAGGATGATGCGATGCCATGAAAAACACACAATTTCCCTAAAAGTGCCAGTTTTAGTATACAGTACAAATAATTCAGTATTTTGCATGTATTTTACAAATATGTGTGATATGAATACCGGATACCTTTACTTGACTACAAAACGTAGGGAAATTGCCGGTTTTGAAATAAAGTATTTTCGACTGATCAAATTCCCCCAAACTTTTTTTCGATCGTCTCGATCGAACTGTTTTTTTTTAAAAAAAGAGAAGGAGAAAATAAAGAAAGAAAAAAGCACGCTTTCGTAGGCAACACAATTGCACTGAGCACGTGCAACAAGCCTTTAAACCTCTAGGTGTCCCTAGTAGGAGTAGTGTTGTCTCCAGAGGGTTTTCAGCGGATTACACCCACAAAATCCAATAATAAAAGAAAGATCATGAATATTACATTTAAAGACAAGAATTGTAAAAGGAAAGCCATGAAAATTAGGGTTTCCAACTAAGCTAGCTTTTCGGTTGTCATGAGCCCTATCTTAATGGTCTTGAAAAGATGTCAGAAATCACGTCCTCCCTCAATAAAACATCGTCTTATTCTTCATTCCTATCTTTATTCCAAACATCGATCATATCACCCTGCGTGTGTGTAAAGGACATCCCTACACCCGGAGAATTCAGTGCAAGCTATCATACTCTTGCCCATCAGCCTCAGTACTTTTTAATTAGATGTGCTTACACACTTTCATGCGACCGTTAATACTTCTTGAGGTACTAACCGACCGATTACTCATGTGCTTGCTTATTTGGTGTATTTTCCTCGTCTTGCACCACCTTAGGTATAGCAGTGACTCCCAGACCAGTTGGCCTTAGGGCACTAGGTGAAAAGGCACCCTTGCTATAGATTTTTTTATTATTGCCCTTGGTGATAACAAAACCAGTGTCCATTTTTTCTCACCACTTTCTTCATTATTTTTTCTTCATACTTCGGCTTTAAGACAAGAGCATTTCAAGGTATCCTCTACTATCCCGGGCTTTAAGACGTGTGTAAGTGCGAATAGCAGGGTATCAACGCTCAAAATGCTTGGCTTTCCAAAATAGAAACTATTTTTCAGACTTATTTTTATCCTCAGATTAGTGACTTCCTTCATCTTACTAACCCTTGGGACAACGGCTCATAACTACTTATTACTAGTTCGTATAAGAAAACTTCTAATTTTCTCAGTTTTCTTAAATTTTTCTAATCTCATGGATGTAATTGTTCACTATCTAATCTTTTATTATCATAAATATTAAATATTTTTATATTGTGAAAATTTTAAATTTTTATGAGTTTGGAAAATTTTTGAAATTTTATGGATTTTGAAAATTTTTAAATTTTTATAATTTTTTATGGGTTTTGAAAAACTATTTACAAAAAATGATGAGCCAAAAAAAATATGTACACAAAATTTTTATGGGTTTTGAAAATTTTTAAATTTTTATGGTTTTTAAAGAAATGCTTTGTGCTTATGCAAATGATATGCACATGATGCAAAACTAAGCACAAACCTCCCCCAAACTTGTTTTCAACAGTGTCCTCACTGTTGCTACCCGCTATATCTACAAAACCTGTAAGCCTGGGTGGAATTTATTAGTGGGGGCAAAATATATAAGTGAAGACCATCCCCCAAACTTATTCTTGGCTCAAAACTTTTGTAAAAATTTTCTTTCCAAGTGATAGAAAAAAAAATGCCCCCCCAAACTTGAGTTATGCAATGCTAATCTTTTGAAAATCACATGAGGGGGTCAAAAATCAGTGGTCGATGCCAAGCTTTGCAAAGAACAACAATCAACACCATCCATTCGAAGATTTTATCAATGCAGTGCTCGGGTTGGTGGAAGAAGAAGTGGGGAATGGGTAAGGGGTGGAAGAGAGTGTGTGTGCGTCTCATTTTGGAGAGACGAAGCAGTGAATGCGATGGATTACTCGCATTCTTTTTACAGTTCAGAGAAAGGGGTGGAGGTTCAATTTTAGTGATTGGGACATGATTCATCTCAACATCCGTGTTATTCAGAAATGCGAGTTCATCAGCGAAGATCTCCTCAAAAGTTTCATCAATACCCCGAAGAATAATGTCATCACAAAGTGCGGGGTGATCTTCAGACTCTAAAAGCAATTCATAATCGGTGTTAGTTGTTGACCCGGACATCTCGGCGGAAGAGTCCGTATGTGTATGATACATAGTTGGGTCAAACAACAACGTATGAAAAGAGTCAAGATCGGTATCAGGAGGATCATCAAATTCGCTGCTGTCGACATCCATTAAGTCGACAGAACAGACATGAGCAGTAGGTTCAGAGGATACACTTCCCAACTTGTAAATGTTCAGCTCTATTGACCTATTCCCGAAGGATAGGGTCATAGAACCGTTACGACAGTTGATAATAGCATTGGAAGTGGCCAAAAAGGGGCGACCTAAAATCACCGGAATTTGATTCCGGGGGTTCGCTACAGGCTGTGTATCAAGTACAATAAAATCCACAGGGAATACGAATTCCCCGATTTTTATTAACACATCCTCCTGTTCACCCCTAGGTTTGGTGATTGATTGGTCAGCCATCTGGAGAGTGCAATGGGCTGGTTTCAACTCTCCGATCCCTAATTGCTCATTGACTAAGAAAGGAAGCAGGTTAACACTGGCGCCAAGGTCTAAAAGAGCACGATTGATGTGTTTATCCCCAATAGAAATCGATATCGTAGGACATCCTGGGTCCTTACGTTTCTTTGGTAGCGGAGGGATAAAAGTAGTGCTAATGCTATTAGACATGAAGACCTTCTTTGGCACTTGAGTCTTCCTCTTCCTAGTGCACAAGTCCTTAAGAATTTTCGCATAAGCGGGGACTTGTTGAATCGCATCTAGGAGAGGGATGTTGATGTTAACTTGCTTGAACATGTCCATAATCTTCTCCATATGTGGACTCGATGTGTTAGCCCTTAACCGGGTTGGATAAGGTGCTTTAGCAATAAGCGCTGGGTCCATCATAGGAGAAGGAAGTGTGTGTGGCCCCGATCCCAAAATAGAAGTGGGGATCGTCTGTGGAGGAGTAAAAGAGATGGGCTGAGGTGTCGAGCCTAGAGGAAAATGGAGAATAGGCTCGCAAGAAGGCGGTGGGGTAGAAGAACAAGAATCAGAAGCAGAAGCGTGTGTGTGAGGAAAGGTCTCAGCCGGGGTGTTGATAGGATCATCAATATCATCAACTTCTTCCCCAACATGGTTATCCAGCACTCTCCCAGATCTCAACGTGGTGATTGCATTCACATGATGTGAATAGCCAGGATTGGGTACAGGTTGAGCTGGGAGTTTCCCTTTTTCTCTTGCACTCATTTCGGCCTTAAGTCGTGCAATCTCAGCTTCCATCGTTTTGATACTCTCAGCTTGGGACGCTGAGTTTTTCTTTATCTCACTGACAGAAGACTTAACCTCGGCCGACACATCCATGAAGTTTGACATGAGTGATTTCATGGTTTGAGCGAATTGAGATAATTCGTCAGAACAGGTCGACTGCATAGGATTAGAAGGTGCAGGAGTGTTGACCTGGCTTTGAAAATTTTGTGACTGGTAGTGGTGCTGGGTGAGTTGAAGTGGTTGCTGTTGTGGTGGAGGGACCCGTTGGAATTGATTAGGGTTTGTAACCGTGTTTTGGGATTGGTTCCAGGCAAAATTCGGGTGATTCCTCCAACCCTGATTGTATGTGGAAGAAAAAGGGTCGTTTCCAAGTCTTTGAAAAGCGGCATTGGTATGCTCGAGACCTCGAAACTGAGAGTTTAATGGACATTCTTCCGTCAAGTGAGAAGGATCAAAACAGCACCCACAAACGGTTTTGGGGAGCGACATCGGGTTTAGGGAGGCTGCTAGGAATTTGTGTTCCATAGCGTCGAGCTTCTTTTGCATTGCTGCCATCTCAGCTCGAACACCTATGGACACGTCTATTTGGTGTACGCCACCCCTACTCGATGGCTGGGTTCCAGTCTCCCACTGTAATGACTTTTCAGCGAACTCTTCTAAAAATTTCCATGCTTCCCCATCATCCTTGGTCATAAAGGTGCCTTGACACATGTTTTCAAGGTTTTGTTTAGTGGTAGGGTTACTGCCCTCATACATGATTCGGCAAAGTTCCCATCTCGGAATGCCGTGATGTGGGCATTGAACCAAAAGATCCTTGAATCGGTCAAAGTATTTTGAAAATGGTTCAGCCGGAAGCTGGGAGAATTGATAGAGTTCACTACGGATTCGAGCTGTCTTTTGCATAGGGTAGAATTTCTTAAGGAATGCCGCAATGAATTCTTTCCAATTCGTGATGGAATGTGCGGTGGTGTTATACAGCCACTTCTCGGCTATATCGCACAAGGTAAATGGAAGAAGTCGTAGACGCATGTCATCCACAGAAAGTTGTGATGTACCCATCATTGCGCATACGTTTTCAAATTTGGTAATAAAAACTAGAATCCCGTGTCCAGCCTATCTTGCACTAAAAGGGGTTAGTACAAGTGGCAGCGTGATTTATAATTAGGGGAATGAAGTGAGTGTGGTGTTTGTTTTGAAAAATGATACGGATTTTGAAAAAATGATGTGAATCCCAAAATGCAACACACAACCCTAAAATTTATGGTCACCTAGGTCAAATCTCTAGACCGCTCCTAACTTCCAAAAGATAAGTCGCAGGATAAAATCCTCCACTGCCTCTTCGTTTCTCCTGTGGCCAGGTAAGTGCTAGGTAAGTGGAAGGTTCTCCACTACGTAAGTAGTGGGCCTAATTAAGTAACTACTAGCATTTGACACACTTGCCTTAGACACGACAAAAAGAAACGCGGATAAGCAATGAATTACCTACGGCCCTCTTCTGTCCTAAGTGAGCGTGACGGTCCTTAGAGTCATCTCTAGATATTTTTTAATTAATGAGGGTAATGCGGATGCAGGTTTGTGATTTTTGGGGCTTAGGAAGGGTAATGAACTCCCCACCTAATCTGGATTTGGCCGTGCCCCTTAATATCCGTATTAATTATGCAAACAACCGCAAAGTAAAAAACAATCACAATTTTAATTTTGCTTTTGCGGCGCTGCGATTATTTGCAAAGAAACCTGCACGAAATGTTAATTGGAGCAGATTTTAGGAAGGAGATAAGAAAGTTAGAGATTACCAGATAAAACTTTTCCAGAGAACCCCTTGAACCGCAGCGATTCCGCCGCAATTAGCTCCTAATGCCGCGGTTCCGCGGTTCTCTAAGCTCTTCTCTGTACCAAAATTGTCCAGAGCACTCCTGATCTCCTCCTTAGCTCTCTGGAATTCTTCAAATAATTTTCCAATTTTCCAGCAAGCTCCAGATCTCCTTGCAATTAACCACAACAATAAGTATTAGTATTTTGCGTGAGTTTTGATCTAAAAAATATTGATGGAATAAACTTTTCAACTCAAATTTCAAAAAATGAACAAATAGCACACGATCCCCGGCAACGCCGCCATTTTGATTTAATGATTTTTCGATTGTGTCGTATGTTTATAGAAAATAGATTTTAGAAATCACAATCAAAAATATTTTGACCGCAATCAATAACGGTGTCGGATGTAGCGCGTTAGTAAGTGCGGATCGTCCACAGGGAAAGTGTAATCCGTTCAATTTCCGAATTAGATGAGTTGAAAACTTAAGGCAAAGAAAAGAAAACAATTCAAGATTTGCATTTAAAGATCAAGAAATAAGAAAAATCTAGATCTAGAAAAGACATTAAAAGCAAGAATTGAGATGTGTGATAATTTCCAACCAACAATCAAGATTAGAAGTATGGCTCGTAGGAGTAGATCGGATCTATAGATGTGATGAGATCTAAAGATTACTAATTCTTATCCATTAATGAATTGATACTAGATCGATGCAAAATTCATCGAGGTTTAAGGATCGTGCGGGGAAATTAGGGATTTCGCAACTAATCCTTTGTCCTTTCGATGGATCACATTCAAATTCTAGCTTTTAGTTAATCAAATGTTTAATAGCTGTTCCCTAGTTTCGAGTGAACACGATCAAGAAAACATCATCTCGAAACTAGGTCATTAATCATTTGATTCACTAGAATTTCCAAACATTATAGGATTTAAGAATTGTAGAAATATCTAAATCATCATCATCTAAAGATCGTCACAACTCCTATACGAGCGGAGATTACTCAAACATCATGATCAAAAACACAATCACAAATTGAATTCTAATCATTATGCTTGAATTAAAAGATAAGCAAGAGTATAGAAAATTCACCTTTATTTATCGACAAATTTCGTTACAACTCTCTTGAATTTACAAAAGGAAGGAACTAGATCGTCGATTTCGGCTTCGCTCGGCTCCTTGAGTCGCGGATCGGCATGGATCTCTTGCTCCGTTGGAATCCGGCGTCGCTTGCTAAAGGTTGAAGGCTCTCTTGCTCAAATTTCTCTCAGGATCTTGATCTTGATTTTGATTTGGGGATGGGGATTGAATTTGGCACAAGCTTTGTCACTAAACTTGTGGGTTGAAGATGGTGATGATTCTTGAACATTTTGCACCCTAGATATAGGCTCTCTTTTATAGACCTCAAAATTCTAGATCTAGGATTGAAATTTGAAATTTCCCTCCACAAGTTTGTTAGCCAAAGATTCAAATTTCCCTCCAAAAAGTTAGTTAAGCCCAAAATTTGAATTTCCCTCCAAGAGTTTGTTAAGCCGAGCCTTCTAGATGTGCCACGTGGAGCTTCTGGGGTATTCTGAAAGGTTTAGCCGTTACAAATAAGCATGTGACAAAATTGGGCACTTTAATCTCCTCAAAAGGCCGCGGATCAGCGGCGCCAAGGGGGTTTGGGCCGTGGATCCACGGTCCTTTATGGGCCTTGGTGATTTCTTTTCACATGGTAATTCTTGGAATTCCTGGTGGGCCTTAATCTGATGTATGGAACTTTATTTGGATTTCTGTATCACTACCAGATCCTCAGCCTTTGAGTTGGTGCATCTTTTATCAGATCTTTTCCCAATTTTGGGCTCTGCTTCTGTGATTTCCTGCATTAGACCCCAGACAAGAGTTGCGCAATACAAGGACGATGCGATGCCATGAAAAACACACAATTTCCCTAAAAGTGCCAGTTTTAGTATACAGTACAAGTAATTCAGTATTTTGCATGTATTTTACAAATATGTGTGATATGAATACCGGATACCTTTACTTGACTGCAAAAGGTAGGGAAATTGCCGGTTTTGAAATACAGTATTTTCGACTGATCAGCAGTTTAGGCCTAATTATACCTAATTTGGATAGGTAATTGCTAGTTTTTAGTAGCTAATGAGTTACTTATAAAATTCTGGTCATTTAAAAATTTTCCCTAATTTTTCAATTTTTAATATTATTTTAAGCCGGTAAGAAAATACATTAAATTAGCGATAAATACAAATTTAAATAGGCTAAATTTAAGCTTTAAAATCATGTTAATTAAAATCTAGTTGTAACATAAATTTTTAGTATTTTATTTTAAATTTTAACTAATTTTTATTATAGAAAACGAAATTTATTGAATTTAAGCTTAAACTTGCAATTTTGGACTTGTAGGGGGTCTTTTTGCATAATTTTTTTTTTGTAAAACCCCCATTCACTCTTCCCTCACCCCAGGCCAGCCCACTTCAGCAGCACAAGGAAAAAAATTCCTTGCCTCCTTTGACTTTTTATTATGTGTTGAAATGAGGTGTTTTTATAAGGTTTTTGATTTATTAATTGGGTATGGGTCTTTAGTTGATTGGTATGGTTGACCTTGACTTTTCCCCAACTCCCCCACACCTCTCCCCACTCCCTCCTCAGCCCAAATTCCTGCAGAAAACAGCCCCAAAAATTTTCCCCATTTCTCCTTCTATTTTGCTTCATTTTCACCTCAAAATCCATCAAAAATTCAAATTTCATTCACAAATCCAATGCAAACCCTTAATCCATCTCTTCTCACATCCCAATTGGTTTAAATCTTGGAGAAAGGAGGTGCCTTGGGAGGCTAGGGCAAGCTAAGGTTTGAACTTGTGAGGTATAATTTCAATTTTTGGTTAATTGGTAGTTGTTATATGCTAAATTAGAACCTTGATGTGTTAATTTTTGTTGTTGATTTCTAATCTAGGTTTTAAAGTGAATGGTTTGAATTTTAATTAGGGTTTTAGAAACCATTATTAGGTTAATTAAGTTATTTTGTTATCTAGTTATTATACAATCCAAATTTAAGAGGTTACTTTGCTTAGTGGGCTCAAATTAATGTTAATTTAGTGTTTTCATGTAAGGTTTGGATTGGAATTGCTCATTTTGAAAAATTCAAGAGAGTGGGTTGTGATCAAGATAGGGTTTGTCGTGTTTGATCATGGCTTTAATGGGTAGTTTAGCATGTTAATTGAATGCAAAACCAAAATTGGTTATTAGTTGCTATTTGTTAGTCTAAAATTTTGCTAATTGTGTTAATTTGGTTAACTAGGTTTTGGGAATTTAATTAATCAATTGGGATAAAAATCTAATTAGGGTATCCATGGTATTATTAATATTTTAAATTGTATTTTAATATTTTAGATCATGCAAATCCAAACTAAATTGTTGTTTATGCATTTTTGCTAAAATGGTTGAAATTTGGGTAAAATTGCAAACTAGTTTTTTTGAACGTATATAGTTTGACGAGATTAAATTGTGGTTATGGGTTATATGACTTATTTAAGTTATTTAATAAGTATTATGGCCGCTAGAATTGTTTAAACGTCGTGTTTTGTACTAAAACGGGAAATTTTGCTTGCTAGTTTTTCGGAAAAACGGCTTTTAAAGTGAATTTGGGGTTTTTGTGAGTTTTAAACTATTTTATATTAAAATTAGTGTTCGTGAATGTGAAAATGAGTGTATTTGGGTTTTTCTCGATGGTCTGGCGTTTGTATGCCGATGTCGAGGGTTTTTGGGTTGATTTGTGGAAGCAACCATAGGTTTTGACCTATGTGGGATTCGTGTGTCGTTTTGGTCATGAGTCGGATTTTAATGCGATGCGGTGGGTTATGATATGTAGGTACCCCCATGTGGAATTCGAGACGGCAAGCAAGCGCAAGGCGACGTCGGCACCGGCGAGCGAGGACCAGGTGAGTAGATTTATATCTACGGGGAGAAGTCGGGTGGATGGCGTATAGCACCCCCACAGTCCGTGGTGGTGTATACGGATGCGTATACACACCAACAATTGTTATATGTTATTTGGGATTTATAACGATGTTTAGGATGGATATTGGTGTGTTGGATTACTTTAGTGTTGCGAACCCTAGGGTAGTGTTGCACTACACATACACACATACATACACACATACATACTTGCATACATTCCTATTTATATGTGCTCATGGGATTCTTTATAGTTATGTCATCACATGAGTATGGGACTATGTGTTCACATACGGATATGAGGACGATACTAGGGATTGAGCTGAGTCGATAAGATTTGTTTTTTGGTTGCGATATCGGTTTGTACGGGACTGTCGATCAGTAGTCAGATCATGACTATATTGATGATATTAGTATTGTACTAGACATAGGTCAGTATCCTGGACTATGATCTTGGATAAAGAGGATACCAGATGAACAGTGTGATGAATATGATATTAACCCGTACCCAGATTTGGGGTTGCCGTACGACGGATTTACGTACGAGCTATATTTTGATGATTGATCCGCACTCTTGACTTGGGATGTCTTATTATAGATATGATATTATTGAGGCGGGATCTCCGAATAATATATATACAGGTATGTATATGTATCGACTCAGATGTTAGGCGGTTTCCTTACCTGTAGCCCAGCTGGTCAGCTTAGCCTTTTAGTTTAGTTTAGTTGTTAGATTAGATTCGATTCTTACCTATTTCAAAAACTAACGAATCATGGGTATTTTAAGAGACAGGCCAAGGGATCCTACGGATATTTCAAAAGACGTATCTTTTCATAAAAACACCGTAGCCCCCTATTTTCAAAACCCCATGATTCGTGTTATTTCAAAAGGAATCATTTGTAGGACTTATATTAGATTAATGTAGATTAGTTATAGTTGCGTCTAGTATCCAGCTCCCGCTCATTATTGTGGATTGCTTCGCATCGCATGCTTATTTTATGTTTCATACTCCATTATTGATATCATGCTGTTAGGACACCAGCACCATTACCGATGATGCGTATGTACCACGTACACTTATTTGCCGGCTCACACACATCTTCATCGGTAATTGCCATGTCACGTACACCTTAGAAAATAATATTTGCTTGACATAGCCTGTTAGCTAATAGTTAGACATGATATTAGTGTACTTGCCTTATATGTTAGTTTAGACATTGTAGTTATTACCTGCTACTTCATGCATACTGTTATTCATTGTTATGCCGCATTCATGGATTCTCATGCATATATTCACTATTTTACATGTTATTGAGGTTTTGGATTCGGATTTCCATGAGATTTTCTGGATTTGGAGGAAAACCGCAAAAAACATAAATAAACCTTTTCTCTCTTTTAAAATAAAAAGTGCGGTTTTCCCATGATGTATGAGTCGTCCACCATGAGTTTGCTGATGGATTTCGAGACCCGATTCGAGGAGACGGATGAACCGTTTCGGGTACATGGTGGACCCGGTAAGGTACCCCGGGGCAAGAAGCGCGTGATGATGACGATGTGAGCCTGGCAGGGGAGCACTACCTACCGGTGATTTTACCGGACGCGTCGGATATCCGGAGGATACCGTCGTGGTCTTGAGATGGATGGTAGGGGCCGGTCTGGACTGACGGCGCCCAAGATATTGAGACCGTGATATTGAGATTTCGAGATATTGAGGTACAGAGACTGTGATACAGAGATATCAAGATATTGGGATTACGTTTTGTGCTGATGCTAGGCACTGTTTTATGCTGATTTCATTATGATACCTCATTTTAAAAATACAAGGGAAATCTCACTAAATTATGAAAACAGTTCTTCATTTACATGTATTCTGTTTTCATGCATTCATACTTCATTCATATGATATATTGCTACCAGAGGCACTGACACGGGCACATGAGATTACACTCGGGTTAGATATTTACCCTAGCCTTGTTATAGGTTGCATGTTATTCTTATATTTGAGGATATATGATGATCATTGACCTAGAATTGCGTTATTTATGCGATTTCTTTTCGTAGATGTTTTTCTATTCACGAGTTGGCAACTCACCCCCGTTGTGCCCCAGTTTCTTACAGGTTTGCCGTACAGGTTTCATTACGGTTTTGCTAGCAAAGTTTCCTACGGGTGATTTGCTAGTAGGTGGGTTTACTTGTATCGTACCCCCATTATATATCTTGTATATCATTATTCTGTTGTATTTAGAAGTTCCATCAACCAAACAAGTATTTATTTGAGTTAGAGACCAGTGATGTTTATTCTTTCGACCTTAGAGTCGCGCGTTTCATTTCTGTGGTTTTCTTGTGGTTTTGAGTTTCCTTTTGAATTTTGATCCTCGCCGTTGGCGTTGTATACTATATTGCTTGTGTGGTTGTGGCCGTCGATTGACGAAGAGCTAGCTCCCGCTTGGGGATGCACTTTTTTTTGATTTCGTATACTATTCATATTGTATCCCGTTTGGGGGGCAGTATTTACAAAGGAGACTCTGCCGAAATTTTCAGAAAATACTTGATGTTTTTAAAAACCGCATAATTCGGCTTATGCTATTAAAACTACTTGTTTTAAATTGGTTTTCCTTCACACTACTACTTTTCTTGGTTTGGATTTTGGGGTTTTCGGCTTACTTAGATTACGTACGTCTCAAGACGTCTCGTAGTTTAAGTGCCGTTCATGTTCCGTACTTTCGGGACATGACATACCCTGAAAGAAACAAGAGAAGTAAAAGGAAAGGAAAGGGCAGAAGTTTCGGGAATGGATGTAGTAAAAGAGGGACGTTCCTATTGTTACAGGAATGAACATTGGCAGAAGGATTACAGGGCTGGCATAGCCAGTAGCCAGGATTCAAAGCATGTTGTGGCTTCGGCTTCGGGTGTGTTTGTGATAGAGAACTGTATGTCAGTTAACCCTACCTCCAGGGTATTGGATACCGGATCAGGATCTCATATCTGTAATTAGTTACAGGCTCTGAGAAACCGTAGGGTTATCAAGATAGGTGATATGACTCTTAGGGTTGCTAACGGAATGAGCATGTACGCTGAATCCGTAGGGGAATATCATCTTGGACTGACAACTGGGCAGATATTGATTATGCGTAACTGTTTTTATGTACCAGGTGCGACTTGTAATATCATATCTGTATCCTTACTTTCTAAGGAAGGATATGATTTTACTTTTGTAAGCGATGTGGTCCACATCCACCTAAATCAAGTTCTGATTGGGTCAGGTACATTAGAAAAAGGAATATACGAATTAAATCAAGCTCAGATTTTCAGTGTCCAGAACACACTTAAAAGAAAGTTTCCGAAAACAAATCAGGCTTTCTTATGGTATTGTAGACTGGGTCACATTAATGAGACACGGTTAACAAAGTTACATAAAGAAGGATACTTGAATCCGTTCGAGTATCAGTCTTATGCCACTTGTGAATCTTGTCACATGGGAAAGATGACAAAGACTCCGTTCACTGGACACGGAGAAAGGGCAAGCGAGCTCTTGGGACTCATACACAGTGATGTGTGTGGTCCAATTTCTACACATGCGCGAAGTGGTTATTCATACTTCATTACTTTCACAGATGATTTCTCTAGGTATGGACATGTCTTCCTAATAAAGCATAAATCCGAGGCCTTTGAGAAATTTCGGGAATACAAGATTGAAGTTGAAAAACAAACAGGCAAAAGTATCAAGACACTAAGATCTGATCGAGATGGAGAATACTTGAGTGCCGAGTTTCTGGGCTACTTAAAAGAGAATGGAATTCTCTCTCAGCTTAATCCTCCATACACACACAACACAACGGTGTATCGGAAAGGCGGAATCGAACCCTATTGGATATGGTTCGTTCCATGATGAGTAAGGCTGAGTTGCCGCGATCTTTCTGGGGTTATGCACTAGAAACAGCTGCATATCTCTTGAACAAGGCTCCAACCAAGACTGTGCCTACCACCCCATATCAGATATGGAGTAGGAAGAAACCCTGTCTTAAGTATCTTAAGACATAGGGATGTCCAACTTTTGTAAAGAAGCACATGCGGACAAGCTCGAGGCACGCTCAGTACTGTGTAAGTTTGTGGGATACCCAAAGAACTCCAGGGAGTATCTTTTATATTCCGCAGAGGAACAAAAGGTTTTTGTTTCTCAGCATGCCCACTTCTTGGAAACTGAATTTTTAGAAAATCAGATAAGTGAGCGCAATAGAACTGGAAGAAATTCCAGAGTCACAAGCTATTACTGAAAGCTTGGAAGAACCAGAAGGTTCAGGAGAACCGTACATCCCAGCGCCACTCCACCGGAGTAGTAGGCAGTCTCATCCGCAAGAGAGATACTACGGTTTTCTCATAGACGGGGATAGGGAGAATTGCACTATTGATTATGGTGAGCCTACTGGCTTCCAGCAAGCCATTTAGAGCGGTGACTCGGTAAAATGGCTGGATGCAATGCGGACCGAGATGGAGTCCATGTACACCAACAAAGTTTGGACTTTGGACTTTGCTCTAGAAGGGGTAAAACCTGTAGGCTGCAAATGGATCTTCAGAAATAAGATTGGTGTAGATGGGAAGGTTGAAACCTATAAAGCTAGACTTGTAGCAAAGGGTTTTCGTCAACGACCTCGTTTGGACTATGACGAGACCTTTTCTCCAGTGGCTATGCTCAAATCCATTCGGATCCTTCTTGCCATTGCTGCCTTCCACGATTATGAGATCCGGCAGATGGACGTAAAGACGGCTTTCCTAAATGGAAATTTGGAAGAGTGCGTCTATATGGATCTGCTGGAGGGATTCATTAAGAGTGGGAGCAGCGGTAAAGTGTGCAAGTTGCTCAAGTCCATCTATAGACTGAAGCAGGCATCGCGGAGTTGGAACATCTGCTTTGATGATACTGTCAAGAAATTCGACTTTATCAAAAACCCAGATGAACCATGTGTAAGTCCACGTTACCTCTCCCGGTTCATTCGGGCTTGCGGAAATGGTGAAAAACGATTTTTAGGGTTTAGGTAACATGGACTACGAAAACGGATCTTGGCTAAACTACACACTAGCAACTAACAAGAGAGTTATCTACTCAGTTAGGGTTATACCTCAACTTGAACTCCTTCTTTTTGACTCTTGATGGTGGTCGGATGATGCTTTCCTCGTTGCCTTCTCTTGTCGAAGATGGATCCACCTGAGGGTTTCTTCCTTGAGCTCCTTTCTCGAACTTTGAGAGAACTAAAGTCTCCGGCTTGCTAGACCTTCAACCTTAGGAAGAGTAGAGAGTGGCTTAGGGTGTTTTATCTTCAAGGAGAGGTTTCTCAACTCATGAAAATGATTCTCCTTGAACTAGAGGAGGAGGAAGATGAAGAGAGGAGAGAGAATGGTTATGATAGATTGAGAATAGTTTTACAACCATAACAATATATGTGAATTATCAAATTAATAATATTAATCCAAAATGAAAAAGGTGATGGTTGGTTTGATAAGACCATTATCATTTCACATTAAATGATTTTGCAAAGATCAAAGAGCATCTAGAAAAGAAATGATGATGGTCAAAGTTTCAACCATGGTCAACTAGTCAACCTTGGTCAACAAGTCAACAAACCCAACCATGACACAATTTCATTTAAATAACATTATTAATTGATATATCACAAATTCATTAGGGTTTGGAAAAAGACGACTGTCAACTGTGCATACGCACCCGTTCCAAAACCCTAATGAAAAACCTCTTCCTCTGCCTCAACAAACTGTGCATACACACCCGCATTCGTGTTCCGAGGAACATGAATACTATGAGATAAAACTAACCCCAAATCATATACGAGGATCTGGCTCAAACCATAGCCCGCTAGTAATGTCTGTCCGGACGCCAAACGTGCACAAGTGCGCGGATGTGAACGAACCTTGTCGCAAAACCATGCGACCTCTACACTGTTTTGCCCAAAGGCGAATAACACTCTGTGTGGGACTCTAAAGACTTGACACTACGCTAGCAGTGGGTTTAACCACAGACCGCAAGCGGCACTAGCTGTACGTAACGGTCCCTAGGTAGATGTTGATAAGAAGACTGACGAGGTAAACCCATCTGAACTCCTACTGAGCCTGAATGTGACAATCTCCGTACAGTCCGGTCTGTTCGTCTGAGAACATCGCATGGCGGGCCTAGGGGGGCGGTAAACGTCAGTCCCCTACTAGCGGTACAAGTCATGTCGGAGTGTAGCCCAGAACACCTGAGATAATACTGGAAACCTACCAGTCTATCTCGCTTGCCCTGGCCAGGGAATTTGTGTAATGGCTCACTTAGACACAGCGCGATATCAACCCCCAATACCGGGAGAGACGAATCCTGTCTAACCGTCACTGCCTCCAAGTGCTTCGGGACTGCACCCAAAAACTACCTGTTTGCACGACTCCTTTGAGCCGTAGTAGGGTAGTAATCAAAGTACAGTGGGAATACACTCGAGGCGAAGTGACAGTGTCAAGTCAACGGACTAAGCTGTACTCATGTCGCCTGGGAACTGATAACTGACGATAGGTATAGTACCAAGCAACAGTTCCCGACGAGTCTTATCCAGTGTACTCGTAACCTAACGAGCACCCACATACTATCTCAAGTACGGCGTACTGACGGCTGTGGGACAGACCGTCTCCCAAGATGGGATGAGAAGCGCATACGCTAGTCTACTCCGGAGTATCGATGCCATGTCTCGATAGTCCAACGACTAGGGACCTGCATAAGGATGTTCTTATGGATTACCCAGCCCCCACGAGTGTGACTGCCATCACAACGCTGGTAATCAAGCAAAGATCCTAAGGGCTCCACTAATGTGTAAAAGCGATATGCTAAAAGAAACACGCGCACACATTAAAGAAGAAACAAACCAAGTAGTATACTACTATATTGATCAAGATTGTCTATACAAGGTGAATATCCCAAGCTTCCATCAAGTAATATACAAACTAGTATGGTACAGTAATGGCCTCTAGGGCATATACAGTAACAATCTCCTACTTGCACTAAGGCCATGTACTGGCGTATCGAAGACCTATCATCTCGATCAGCCGCTTGAACTGAGTATGGGGTAAGGCCTTTGTGAATGGATCAACAGTGTTATCTTCCGTAGCAACTCTCCGAACCTCGATCTCCTGGCGACCCACGATCTCCCTGATCAGGTGATACCGCCTCAAGATGTGCCTGGACTTCTGATGGGACCTGGGTTCCTTCGCTAAAGCTATAGCCCCATTGTTGTCGCAATACAGAGGTATTGGATCAACAATGGACGGAACCACCTGAAGTTCTATCAAGAACTTCTTTATCCAGACGGCTTCTTTTGCGGCATCAGATGCAGCGATATATTCCGCTTCCATCGTCGAGTCAGCAACGGTTTCCTGTTTGGAACTCTTCCAACATACCGCCCCTCCATTGAGGGTAAAGACATAACCCGACATGGACTTGGAATCATCCTTGTCACTCTGGAAGCTGGAGTCAGCAAAGGCCTCGATCTGGAGGTCTTTTCCGCCATACACCAAGAACATCTCCTTAGTCCTTCTCAGGTACTTGAGAATGTTCTTTACCGCTATCCAGTGTTTCTCCCCAGGGTTTGACTGATACCTGCTTATCACACTCAGTGCATAAGCTACATCTGGTCTGGTACACAACATCGCATACATTATAGAGCCTACCGCAGAAGCGTAGGGTATAATAGACATGCGATCCCTTTCCAAATCAGTCTTGGGAGACATCTCTTTGGAAAGGGTGATCCTGTGACAAGCCGGTAGATTACCGCGCTTGGAATCTTCCATACTGAATCTTTTCAGTATGGTGTCGATGTACCTGGACTGTGAAAGTCCTAATATCTTCTTGGATCTGTCACGATAGATCCGGATCCCCAGAATGTAAGAGGCATCACCCAGGTCTTTCATGGAGAACCTGTGTGACAAGAACCCTTTGACAGATTGTAGCATAGGAATGTCTTTTCCTACCAAGAGAATGTCATCCACGTATAAAACGAGGAATACGACAGTTCGTGCTACAAATCTACTATAGATGCATGGTTCATCTGGATTTTTGATAAAGCCAAAATCTTTGACCGTCTCATCAAACAGATGTTCCAACTCCGCGATGCATGCTTTAGTCCATAGATGGACTTAAGCAACTTGAACACCTTCCTGCTGCTCCCAGTCTGAATGAAACCCTCTGGCTGGTCCATATAAACACACTCCTCTAAATTTCCATTCAGAAAAGCGGTCTTTACGTCCATCTGCCAAATCTCATAATCGTGGAAGGCAGCAATGGCAAGAAGGATCCGAATGGATTTCCGCATAGCCACTGAAGAAAAGGTTTCGTCATAGTCCGAGCCAGGTCTTTGACGGAGACCCTTTGCAACAAGTCTAGCTTTATAGGTCTCAACCTGTCCATCTACACCAATCTTCCTTTTGAAGATCCACTTGCATCCTACGGGTTTTACCCCATCTGGAGCAACGTCCAACGTCCATACTTTGTTGGTGTACATGGACTCTATTTCGGTCCGCATTGCATCCAGCCATTTTACCGAGTCAACGCTCTGAATGGCCTGCTGGAAGCTAGTCGGCTCATCACTATCAATCATGCAATCCTCTCTATTCCCGTCTATGAGAAAACCGTATCTCTCGGGCAGATGAGACTGCCTACTACACCTGCAGAGCGGCGTAGGAATTCCCTGATCTTTCGAACCCTCTGGTTCTACTAAGCTTTCAGTAATAGCTCGTGGTTCTGGAATTTCTTCCAGTTCTATTGCGCTCCCACTTATCTGATTTTCCAAAAACTCAGTTTCTAAGAAGTGGGCATGACGAGAAACAAAAACCTTTTGTTCCTTTTCGCAATAGAAGAAATATCCCTTGGAGTTCTTTGGATATCCCATAAACTTGCACTGTACTGAGCGTGCCTCGAGTTTGTCCGCATGCTGCTTTTTGACAAAAGATGGACATCCCCATGTCTTAATGTGCTTAAGATAGGGTTTCTTCCCACACCACATCTGATATGGTGTAGTAGGAACAATCTTAGTTGGAACTCAGTTCAAAAGGTATGCAGCTGATTCTAGTGCATATCCCCAGAATGATCGCGGCAACTCAGCGTTACTCATCATGGAACGTACCATATCCAATAGGGTCCGGTTCCGTCTCTCCGATACACCGTTATGTTGCGGAGTGTATGGAGGAGTAAGCCGAGAGAGAATTCCATTCTCTTTTAAGTAATCCAGGAACTCGACACTTAAGTATTCACCACCCCGATCAGATCTTAGTGTCTTGATACTTTTGCCTGTTTGTTTTTCCACTTCATTCTTATATTCTTGGAATTTTCTAAAGGCGTCGGATTTATGTTTTATTAAGAAGACATAACCGTACCTTGAAAAGTCATCCGTAAAAGTAATGAAGTAAGAATAACCGCTTCGCGCATGTGTAGACATTAGACCGCACACGTCGCTGTGTACGAGTCCTAAGAGCTCGCTCGCTCTCACCCCGTGTCCAGTGAACGGAGTCTTTGTCATCTTTCCTTTGAGACAGGATTGAGAAGTTGCATATGATTGATATTCAAACGGATCCAAATATCCTTCTGTATGTAACTTCATCAACCTTCTCTCATTGATGTGACCCAGTCTACAATGCCATAAGAAAGCCTGATTTGTTTTCGGAGACTTTCTTTTGTGTGTATTCTGGACATTGAAAATCTATGGTTGGTTTAATACGTATATTCCATTGTTTAATGTACCTGACCCAATCAGAACTTGATTATGGTGAATGTTTACAACATTACTTACAAATGCAAATTCATAACCTTCTTTAGAAACTAAAGATACAGAAATGATATTACAAGTTGCACTGGTTACAAAATAATAATTACGCAAAACCAAAACGTGTCTATCTAACAACCCCAGGTGATAGTCCCCCACGGACTCAGCATCCATGCCAGCTCCGTTCGCAACTCTGAGGGTCATATCACCTGCCTTCAAAACCCTACAGTTTCTGAACGCCTGCAAAGAATTACAGATATGAGATCCTGATCCGGTATCCAATACCCAGGAAATAGAGTTTATTGATAGACAGTTTTCAATAACATACACACCTGAAGCTGAAGCCGCAACTCGCTTCAGATCCAGTGTTCTGGCCTTCCAAGCCCTGCAATCTTTCTTCCAGTGTCCACTCTTATGACAGTAAAAGCATTCTTCCTTTCTCACAAGTTTTCCCGCTTCCTTTGTTGCTTTTACCTTTCCTTTCGTACCCACCTTACTAACACCGCCCCTTCGTTTGGCGGGGGTTTTCTTCTTCTTTCCCTTGGCTTTCGCCTAGGACCTAGAAGATGAAGATCCTCCTACAAACAAAGTGGATGTTTCCCTACCTTTCTGTAGGGTGCCCTCTACACTCCTCAGCATGTTGAGGAGTTCTGAAAGTCTAACTTCCTTTTCCTGTAAGTTGAAGTTCAGGATGAGCTGGCCGTAAGTGGAAGGAAGGGACTGGAGAATCAAGTCCGTATAGAGCTCATTCTCCAACGTGGTCCCAAAGACCGCGAGCTCCTCAATGAAGGCAATCATCTTAAGCACGTGTTCCGCTACCGGTGATCCGATGGCCAATCTCGCCGAAATTAGCTTTTTCGAGACTTCGTATCTGGCGATACGGGATTGCTCTCCATACAGTTCTTTTGTATGAAGAAATATGGATTCAAGGTCCATATTCTCGTGCCTCCTCTGGTGTTCATTGTCCATAGAGGCAAGCACGAGGTACTTGGCCTTCGCGCAATCAATCTCCCAAGTCTTACGGATTTCCTTATCCGCGACGCTGGATGTGGGACCTGGGGCAGGGGGAGCTTTGGTGGTAAGGAGATACCTCAACTTGTCGTAAGTGATTGCCATTTTGACATTCCTGAGCCAATCTTTGTAGTTTGGCCCTGTCAGTATGTTTTTATCTAGTAGTAATTTAAGTCCAGTCATGTTGTTTGGTCGCTGCAATTAGGAGAGAGAGAAGAAACACTTTAGCATGATGCTCTTACAAGTTTAGAGTGGTTTTTAATTTGTCTAAACAGGATGGCTCCCACTGTCTCTCGAATCCCTCCTCAAACCAAAAAGAAAGAATTAGTCAAGATCAATCTCACCGTACAATACTTGCTTAACCGTTCAGCCAGGCTAGTGTCGGTACTTCGAGGGAGGTTTTCCAACGCTTTCGCGAAGTTCCTTAATTAAATAACCTCTTTTCCCTGGGGGCGCAGACCTGCTAACACCTTTCTTGACACCTACTAGGTTTATAGCATTGATCGTTAAGCGAGAATTTTCCCGAGGAGTAGCATATACTCACAGTAGGATCGGGATCCAAATATCATTGCGTGACAAAACTGAAGGAATCCTACCAGAATCATCACACTCCAAATGGTATGCAGCGCTAGCAAGTTTCAGTTCTTTTAAAACTCCCGATGTGGATTTTTGCCCCATGCTCTTATGACCTTGACTTTGGCCAACAAATCATAAGTCACATGTCAAGTTCTACCCGTCATTCTCCAGGTTAATTTGAACCTACCCGCACCTACCCTTGACTTTTGCCAACAAGGCAGTACAACTATCCCAAACAAACACATCTATCTATTCTATATGAATACCCAATAGCTACCAATCACTATGCCTTGACTTTGGCCAACAAACATAGCTTGAATACTATTGACCATCCATGTGAAATGACAGAGGGCTACGAATGGTTTTGGAGAAACCGTGAACGTAGTGAACTTGATATAATCGAGGGAACGAGATAGCTTTTAAAAGGAGTGGTTTAAGCTACGCGTTTAAAAGTTATTTTGAAAAGAAACCGAGTGGTTTTTGAAAGTGTTCCAACGACTTTTACTTTGGTTTATTTTATTGCATTAATTTTAATGCGTCCCATCAATTAATCCTACCATTGCAAAAAACAACGAAAATATGACGTACGCTTATGCCATCCGCATTCGCCACAGGGTCCCGTCATCACCCGCTAGGTTACTTAACTAACGACAGAGCGGGGCTGGACTAGCGCGGATGCAAAACATAAGCAACGCCTAAATAGATATCTACATATAGATTGTAAGTCCATGCTACCCTTCCCCGGTTTTTACGGGGTTGCGGAAGTGGTGAAAAACGATTTTCAAGAGGGTGGTAACATGGACTACCAATACGGATCTTTGTTAAACGACTAACTAACAACCTAACAAGAGTTTACCTACTTGGTTAGGGGGCTATACCTTTATAGAACTCCTTCGTCTTCGACTCATCCCGGTGTACGGATCGGCCTCACCTCGTCGTCTCCTTGCGCCGAAGATGGATCCACCCGAAAGCTTCTACCTTTGGCTTCTTCTTCGATCTTTGAAGAAACTAGAACACTTGGCTTGCTAGGCCTTGTGAACTAGAATGAGTAGAGGATTGTTTTGGAATCTTTTTATCTCTAAGGCAATGAGTCTCAAAACATGAGAATGGTTTGCCTTGAGCTAGAGAGAGCAAGAGGAAGAGGGAGAGCTTGAGCAAGTGATGGCAAGAGAGGAAATGAAATCAAAGAATGAGCAAGTCTTTTGCCAACCTCTCTCCCATAATCTAAAAAGAATAATAATAATAATAATAATAATAATTGAGTATTATGTGATGGTTCATATCATATCATGTGGCATTATCATTTCATGCACTCATATTGCAAAGCAAAACAAGCAAGCAAAAGTCTTTGCCATGAAATGATAGCCAATGCAATGATGATGGTCAACTAGTCCAACCTAGTCAACCGGTCAACAAAGTCAACAGGTCAACAAAGTAAACCCCTCATCTCAAGCATGACACAATAATACTTAATTAATATTATCATTAATCATATTTCTTATTCTTATTAGGGTTTAGCCAAAAGTCAACAGTCAACAGTCAACAACCCAAATGAGAATCCTTTGCCTCTGTCTTTCTCTGTCAACTGTGCATACACACCCGCATCCGCGTTCCGAGGAACACGAATACAA
Organism: Agapanthus africanus; assembly: GCA_030015575.1. NCBI lineage: Eukaryota > Viridiplantae > Streptophyta > Magnoliopsida > Asparagales > Amaryllidaceae > Agapanthus > Agapanthus africanus. The sequence continues at coordinate 213,962,986 of JASDDO010000016.1, forward strand.
ACAAGATAAAACCAATCCCAAAACGTACACCAGGATCTGGCTTAAAGCAAAGCCCGCTAGTGTTTACTGTCCGGACAATGTACGTGGACAAGTGCACGGATGTGACCGAACCCTGTCGCAAAACCATGCGACCTGTCGTAAAACCATGCGACCCCTACTCTTTTGCCTAAAGCCGAATAGCTTTCTGTGTGGGACTCTAAAGACTCGATACTACGCTGGCAGTGGGTTTAACCACAGACCGCAAGCGGCACTAGCTGTGCGTAACGGTCCCCAGGTAGATGCCGACAAGAAGACTGACGAGGTGTAACCCATCTGAACTCCTACTGAGCCTGAATGTGACAATCTCTCTGTACAGTCTGGTCTGTTCGTCTGATACATCGCATGGCGGGCCTAGGGGGCGGTAAACGTCAGTCCCCTAATAGCGGTACAAGTCGTGTCGGAGTGAACCCAGAACACCATGAGATAACACTGGAAACCTACCAGTATATCTCGCTTGCCCTGGCCAGGGACTACTCGTGTAATGGCTCTCCTAGACACAGCGCGATGTCAACCCCCAATACCGGGAGAGACGAATCCTGTCTGACCGTCACTGCCTCCAAGTGCTTCGGGACTGCACCCAACTACTACCTGTTTGCATGACTCCTTTGAGCCGTGGTAGGGTAGTAATCAAAGTACAGTGTGAACACACTCGAGGCGAAGTGACAGTGTCAAGTCAGCGGACTAAGCTGTACTCATGTCACCTGGGAACTGATAACTGACGATAGGTATAGTACCAACCAACAGTTCCCTGCGAGTCTTGTCCAGTGTACTCGTAACCCAACGAGCACCGGCATACTATCTCCAGTACGACGTACTGATGGCTGTGGGATAGAACATCTCCCCTGCTGGGATGAGAAGCGCATATGCTAGTCTACTCCGGAGTATCGATGCCCTGTCCCGATAGTCCTACGACTAGGGACCTGTGTAAGGATGTGCTTATAGATTACCCAGCCCCCACGAGTGTGACTGCCATGACAACGCTGGTAATCAAGCAAAGATCCTAAGGGCTCTACTAATATGTATAAGCGATATGCTAAAAGAAACATATGCACATATTGAAGTAGAAACAAACCAAGTAGCATACTATCATTTTGAGCAAGATTGTATTTACAACTGTGAATATCCCAAGCTTCCATTAAGTAATATAAAAGCTAGTCTGATACAGTAATGGCCTCTAGGGCATATACACTAACAATCTCCCACTTGCATTAAGGCCATGAACTGGCGTATCGAAGACCTATCATCTCGATCAGCCGCTCGAACTGAGTCTGTGGTAAGCCTTCGATAGTGGATCAGCAGTGTTATCTTCTGTATTTACACTCTTCACCTCGATCTCCCAGCGATCTACGATCTCCCTGATCAGGTGGTACCGCCTCAAAATGTGCCTGGTCTTCTGATGGGACCTGGGTTCCTTCGCTAAAGCAATAGCGCCGTTGTTGTCACAATACAGCGGTATTGGATCAACACTGGTAAGAACCACCTGAAGCTCCGTGAGGAACTTCTTCATCCAGACAGCTTCCTTTGCGGCATCGCAAGCAGCTATGTACTCCGCTTCTATCGTCGAGTCAGCAACGGTTTCCTGCTTGGAACTCTTCCAGCAAACCGCCCCTCCATTGAGGGTAAAGACATAACCCGACATGGACTTGGAGTAATCCCTGTCACTCTGGAAGCTGGAGTCAGCAAAGGCCTCGATTTGGAGGTCTTTTCCACCATACACCAAGAACATCTCCTTAGTCCTTCTCAAGTACTTGAGAATGTTCTTTACTTCTATCCAGTGTTTCTCCCCTGGGTTCGACTGATACCGGCTTACAACGCTCAATGCGTATGCTACATCTGGTCTGGTACACAACATCACATACATAATAGATCCTACCGCTGATGCGTAAGGTATTGATGACATGCGAGCCCTTTCCAAATCAGTCTTGGGAGACATCTCTTTGGAGAGGGTGATTCCGTGACAAGCTGGTAGATTATCGCGCTTGGAATCTTCCATACTGAATCGTTTCAGTATGGTGTCGACGTACCTTGACTGTGAAAGTCCCAACATCCTTTTAGATCTATCACGATAGATCTGGATCCCCAGAATGTAGTTGGCATCGCACAGGTCCTTCATGGAGAACCTCTGTGACAAGAATCCTTTGACTGACTGTAACATAGGAATATCATTTCCTATTAGGATATTGTCATCGACGTACAAGACGAGGAATACCACACTTCTCCCTACAATCTTACTTTAAATGCATGGTTCATCTGGGTTTTTGACAAAGTCGAATTCTTTGACAGTATCATCAAAGCAGATGTTCCAACTCCGCGATGCCTGCTTGAGTCCATAGATGGACTTGAGCAACTTGCACACTTTATCGCTACTCCCACTCTGAATGAATCCCTCTGGCTGATCCTGTAGGGTTCCTAGGCACGCTAATGAGGTCTCACAAGGCATCAACCATGCCAATTTCGAATTTTACAAGTGCCGAGAAACCCTAATACGGATCGTTGACTAGAATTTTAGGCGTAAAATGCAACTAGTTAACAACTTAACTAAGTGAACGAACATACAACCTTTGTAGATCCGTTTCTCCACCTCCATGGCTCCGCTATGAAGTCTCCTCGCTGCGATCATCGGATCCTGGGCTCTAGCGTCGGCTTCATCGGAGAAATGGGCGGGCTAGGTCGTCGACTTCGATGCCGAAGATGATCTACGTCGAGGCAACACAAGATCAAGCTCTACCTTCACCAAGTCAAGAAACTTGTGAAGATAACACACTCTACTACATGGCAAGTAGTAGAGGATGAAGAAATAGGAAGTGGGTTGACTTTAGATTTGGATTTCTCACTAATTTGATCATTTCACCATTGGAGGTAGCAAGGTTTCTTCTTCTTGATGAAGATGAAGAAGAAGAAGAAGAAGAAGAATATCATGAGAATGGTTAAATAATAATAAAATCAATTGATCTTATCATAATGCAACCTTGGGTTAGATTTAACTCTTGTAGAGAGCAAACCCTAGTTTAGCTAATGGTTAGGTTTAAATATAAAACAAAATGGTTACTAATTCAAAGCTTCAACAAAAAGAAAAAATTAGCAACCATTTCATTTTAGCCAAAAGAAATAAAGAAAATAAATAAAATGAATAAATGAATAATTTAAAACCATAACCATTAACCTAAACAAGGTTCAAATCAATCATACACCTAAGTTTGCATGCATCATCAAACATGATACAAACTAGTGCACAAAACTATATCATATATACAATGTGCACATCAAGTGAGAAAATCCATCTTAAGTGAACCAATACTAGTTAATGTAAAGTAATATATAAAATATATAATTATACATTAAATCATTAAATCAACACTTGATTTAACGATTCGGTCATATCTCATATAACCGACTAATATCAATAGTAACAACTCATCGAATCAACACTTGATCCGATAACCCGGCTATATCACATATAACCGATCAATGTTACAAATCGCGAGAATGGAATACAGTATCACATATACGTATTATTCTCGGTCCCGCACATATCTCATATGCGCTCCTATTTCGTTTCGCTTGAGCCAGGAAACCTCTGTGTAGGACTCTAAAGACTCGTCAATACGCCCGCAGCAGGTGATGATCATATCAAACATCCACAAGCCGCAAGCGGTCTGCTAAACGTAACGACCACCCGGGTATTGAGCGATCAGAAGATCGACAAGAAAGCCCGCTCACTCTCCTGTGAATCCAACCAGTAACACTTACCGTACAGTCCGGTCTGTTCGTCTGATATGTCGCATATCTCGCCTAGGGGTGGTAAACGTGAGACCCCAGTAGCTCGATAAGTCGTGTCGATATGAGGTCTATAACAGTTCGAGAAACTACTGGTAACACTTACCAGTAAATCTCAGCAACCCTGGCCAGGGATTTCCGGTTATAGCTAATCGAACACAGCGCAACATCAACTTCCTATACCGGGAGAGACGAATCCCCTCCTATCGCTCATTGCCTCCATGTGATTCCGGATTGTACCCAAAAGACACCGTTTTGCACGCCCTCTTGGACGTGGTAAGGTGGAAATCAAAGCATAGTGGGAATCACACAAGACTCTATGACGATCTCGTGTCTACAGACTAACCAGTACTAGTGTCACCAGAGAACTGCCATCTGACGTGAGGTATAATACCATCTGGGAGTTCTCGGCGAGTCCGTCCAGTGTACCCAGTCTCCACTGAGCACCCGTATATCATCTCTGATGTCAAACACCAATGGATATGTGATCATTCATCGCCCATCTGTATGGGTCGAGAAGGTATACGCTAGTCTACTCTGGTATATCGATGCCCCGTCTCGATACACCCACGACTAGGGACCTTGAAAGATGTACTTATAGACTACCATGTCCCCACTAGTATGATCCGCATCATAGTTCAGGTAGTCAAGTACACATCCTAAGGGCTTTACCAACATGTAACAGAGAGACAAACAGTATACACGTTAAGGTAAAGTGTAACCAGATAGCATACTATCATGTCGAGCAAGAAAGTCCTCCCTATATATGTCCCAGCATTCACTACAATATACATCATATGTACAGTAATGGCCTCTAGGGCATACATATAACTAACAATCTCCCACTTGCGCTAGGGCCACCTGTAGCAGTGGTTGTAGTATCTCATACTCAACCATCCCATAAAAGTCTCTCTCTGGGAATAGGCCTTCGTGAGTGGATCCGCCGTTTTATCCTCTGAGTCCGCTCTCCTAACCTTGATCACCCTGGAGATCAACTATCTCCATGATCAGGTGATACTGCCTTAGAATATGTCTGGATCACTGATGGGACGGACGTTCCTCGGCATAAGCCACAACTCCATTGTCACACAATGGGGGGGAACTTAGTTCATCTTATTAACAAATATACATCCAGACTGCCTCTTTGGTAGCATCTTAAGTAGCGATGTATCCAGCCTTTATCGTCTAGTTAGCCACGGTATCTAGCATGGAACTCTTCCAACATACCGTCCCTCTACTGAGGGTAAAGACAATGCCTGCGACTGACATTCAGTCATCCTTATCACCCTGGAACACTTCCAGTGATTCTCCCCAGGACCAATTGATACCATCTCACTACAACTAGCGAGTATCCTAACACCCAAATAATATCTATCTCATAGATGAAGACTCAGGATTTAGAAGGTATCACTTTGATCCTATGTGGAGAATCATTGTGATAAGCGGAGATTGACCGAGCGTAGCATAGGAAACTACTTTCTTATCAAGAGTATGTCATCCACGTACTCTACGAGGATCACCACCATACTCCCTACTACCTTTTTGTATATACAAGGTTCATCTACCATTTTGATGAAGTCAAACTCTTTGATTACTACATCAAAACAGACGTTCCAACTCCGCGATGCTTGCTTTATCACATAAAACATCTTGCACGCGTTTCCGCTACTCCCACTTTTTACGAAGCCCTCTGGCTGTGTTCTTATAGACGTTCTCTTCTAAATCATTATTTAGAAAAGGAGTCATGGCACCCAACCACCAGATATCGTAGTCATGGTATGTAGCCGTGGCAAGTAGGATCTGGATGGACTTAAGCATAGGAACTGGAAAAAGGTTTCATCATTATCCACGCCTGGTCGATGACGAAAACCTTTAACAAGTCTAGCTTTGAAAGTCTCAACCTTTCCATGTACACCAAGTAATCTTCTCAAGATATACTTACTCCTGATGGGGATTTAACCCTTCAGATAAAGCAACCAAAGTCCATACTTTGTTGGTGTATATGGATTCCATCTCAGATCGCTAAGCATCCAGCCATTCTTACATAGTCCCACTCCTGATGGCTAGCTCGAAACTAGTTAGGTCATCATCTCATGATGCAATCCTCGCTCCCACTGTCATAGAGAAACCGAAGTATCTCTCAGGTGGGTGAGGAACCCTACTAGATCGGCGGAGAGGCTGAGGTTCGTTTGAATCTGCTGAATCCTTTGGTTCTATCAAATCATCAGTTGCAGTTTGTATAGCTGGAACATTTCCAGTTCTACATAACAGATCTTGCCTCGAGCTTGTCCGGATTTTGCTTTTCAGACATAGGCCGGACAACCCCAAATCTTAACTAACTTAAGATATGGGCTCTTCCCTTTCCATATCACATAAGAAGCGGTAGGCAGCTGATTTGATTGGAACCCTATTCAATAGGTATGTAACTTCATAAGTGCGTAACTCCCTAAAGGAAATAGGTAACTCAGTAATACTCATCATAGAGCACACCTTATCATATAGGGTGTGATTGCTCCACCCCGATATACCATCGTGCTATGGTGTATACGGAGGAGTAATGCTGAGAGAGAATCTCATTCTCCATTAGAATAGTCCAGGAATTCCATGCACAAGTATTCTCCTCCTCGATCACATCAAAGGACATAATACTTATACCCGTATTTTGGTTCTCTACTTCTAACTTATATTCTGTGAATATCTCAAAAGGTTCGGACTTGTATTTCAATAGGAACATATGTCTGAATCTCGAGAGATTATCAGAGAATGTAATGAAGTACAAAGAACCGGTCTTGGCATGTGTAGACTGGGGACCTACATACATCAACATGTATCATCCCAAGAGTTCACTAACTCTTTCTCTGTTTGCAGTAAATAGAGCTATGGTCATCTTATCTCTGTGACATGACTGGCAAGTTTCACAAGATGTAAATTCAAACTGATTTAAATATGCATCTCAATGTAACTTAGCTAGTCGGGTCGCATTGATATGACCTAGTCTACAATACCTCAAGAAGGATCCGTTCATTTCTGAACTCTTCCTCTTGTGTGTGTTCTATATACTAAGAACTGTAGTTTGATTTAGAACATCAATGCTTTTAGATAACGTGCCTGAACCGATCAACTTTTGATATAGGAAATGTTCAAAACATTATCCAACAATACAAAATTTTATCATTTCTTTACTAATAAAGAGACTGATATGATTTTGTATATCAGATTCGGTATCTAATAACATTCGTTCAGAATCAATGTATTGGTGATACAGGGTGACAGTGACAGACAGTCTTGGCTGCAACTCTTGCCCCGTTTTCTGCCTCATGAAACTTATCACCCGTTCTCAGTTCTTTACCTATCTGTAGCCCATGTAACATATTACATATCCATGATCCTGATCCGGTATCATATACCCAGGACGTAAAGGACATTGAGAAACAGTTCTGTATAATGAACACACCCGAAGATGATGCATTAGCATGCACTCTCTTCGTTTGGGCGGCATGGGAATCTTGGTATTCTCCTATTTTCTGCTCTGTCTTATAACTATTATAAGTTGGAGCGGGACCAACGTTCCCCAGCTCAGTATAACAAGCGGGTTCGGTCAATATTCCGTATTATTATCTTGATTAAGGCGTTATATGGTCGCTACCTGGAGAGAGAGAGAAGAAAACACTCAGCGTGCGCTCTTGCAAGAATAGATTGGTTATTATTTTATCTAATCAGGATGGCTCCCACCGTTTTTATCAAATCTTCCTTCAAACCCTAAAAGGAAAGACTAGCCGGGATTAATTACACGCTACAAGTTCGCCAATCTTTCAGCCAGGCCAATGTCTGTACTTTGAGGGAGGTCCCCCGTGCTTTCGCACGAACCTAATTAATGTAAACCTCGTTTTCCCAGAGGCGTAACCCCGTTGACACCTTTCTAGACACCTACTTGATCGGCTAATTGTAATGTGTAAAACTCTCCCAGGAGTAACTCTTACTCACAGCGGGTATCGGGATCCAACTATCTCATAGAAGGTATGCAATCTCATTGCAAATTTCAATACTTGAAATTCCCGATAAGATTTTGCCCCAAACGATCTATGACCTTGACAAGGTCAACAAACCATAGACCGCAAGTCAAGTTCAACCAGTCATTTCTTGATTGAATCAAACCCACCCGCACGACCCTTGACAAGGTCAACAAGGCCGCACGACTACCCTAACCCAATCTGCATCATATGCATAAGCAGATAAATACTGGTTATCTACCGCACACTGCGCCTTGACAAGGTCAACAAACGCAGCACGAATACTAAGCAGGACTTATCTGAAATGACGGAGGGCTACGACAGGTTTTTCTGAAAACCTATTGCGTAATGAACTTGATATCGTTGTAGGATCGAATGAATTTTAAAATGGAGTGTTTTTTAGGCTTTTCTAGTTTTGCTAAAGGAGTCACTCCCGGTGAAGGGATCGTCGGTCCTTTCCTCATCGAATGAGGTGCTGGATATATCATATATATCACGGTGCAAAGAAGAACTCTTAAAAGCTATCAAAAGACAAACCGAGTGTTGTAGCATCTGCCAGTTATCGCTAAAGGAGTCACTCCCGGTGAAGGGATCTCGGTCCTTTCCCTATCGAATAAGGTGCAGGATGTTCTACAAGGAACACCACGATGCAAATCAAGAACTGTAGCTACCTTTTTTATTTTGAAATTCGATTCTACAACATCTTAGGTTTCTTTTATTTTCATTAATCATATTAATGAATTCCCATCATTTAATATACCTAAACATCACAGATAAATACGACGTACACTTATGCCATCCGCATTCGCCTCGATGTCCCCTCGTGCACCGTTAGGTTAGGTAACTAACGACAGAGCGGGGCAGGGCTAGCGCGGGTGTAAAACATAAGTAACGCCTATATAATATATCATATATACTATATACTGCATCTATCACAGAACATTACATGATCACATCACAGATATCGCAGCAGAAGAAACATATGAAATATTGGATATACTAGGACGTCCGTGTTTTCAATACGAGCCAGTATAAAACACGGATTCCACGGTCGTGATGAATAGCCAAACCCACACCCCTAGACCCCTACGAGTGCGGCAAGCAACCCTACCAATCCTAGAGTTAGGAGACACGGACTTGACTCCTCGAGTTGGTCTCCCTCTGGACTCCAGAACCCGGTTACTTGTGCCCTCCTCCTTGGGTCTATCCTAGTGCGGAAAAGTAAATAATATACATCAACGGTGACAACTTCCGCAACCTGGAAGTGCCCCAATAAAAGAATATTACATACAAGTTTTTACATGAATGAAAAAAAAACACTCATCTCACATAAAAAAAACCCCGGCTATTCAAACACGACGATCCAATATAACATATCCAGCAACACATAATATCACATGTCATCAACGTAAGTAAACATGCGTATCCCAATTGTCGTTGACATATAGCAACGAAACCGTCGATATCACATATTACACTTACGGTCACAGAAAAGAAAGTGTAAAACTACAACAGTTGGAATCCGCAACCTCTTTAGACATCGCATGCCTAATCAAATGAATTCCTTAGACATCGCATGCCTAACAATTATAAACCCCGCATTTTAGTCTCAAAATCGAAAACACTTTTCAATATCAAGTCGGGCAATTCAACAAGATTCCCGACATTTTGATCGAATGCTCGTCGCAAACTTTAGTAGGAGGCTGCACCCCCGACGCCGTCGACAAAGTGCACCAAGGCGGAACACCGCTGCCGCGAGCACCCGAACGGATGCTTTCGGCGACGGGGTTCTCCTATAGTCACTTGGTCGGGGCTATGGAGTGAAGCTGTCTATTAAGTTTACCCGGCGAGTATTCGCGTACGCTACGTGATTGCGACGGACTTTTGATCACATCAAAATTCCGTGGCAACCGATCAAGTGAGACTAAACCGCTAGATTTATAACATTCATTTAGTTATCTCATAACTACTTGTGAATTCCAATTGTTGTATCACATTCCGGATAAATAGAAAATGTTAAACTTTCCGATCGAACAATCGAACACCCAAGTTTTCCCGAAAATAGCTCAACACATAAAATAAGTTTAAAAACATTCACTTCGTGCCTCAGTACCAACGGTCCAGCCATAGAAGGGTCAAGCCAACACCTCACATGTGGCACGCCGTACTGCCCCAAACCCTAAGGTTCAAAGGGCAGTTCAAGACGGTCACATAATCGAGTTAAGTTTGTTGTCTTCTAGAGGGTCCATTGCGTTACTTGCACTACTTAGAACGTTATTAAACCACAGAAAGATCCAACACTTGGAAATTTTCCGGCAGGGGAAAAAGTGGGTACTTTTATCTGGTCGAACTTTTTAACATATTCTAAAATATCCGGAAAGACACATAGACAAAATTTGATAATCCGATCGAAACACCGAGTCCCCAATACAATCCAGAAAACTCAACTCTTGAGTTCAGATTAAAAATTCCCAGGAAAACTAGAATTACAAAATAGGAGTTACTGTGCAAAACAAATTGGGCAAAGAGACCATACGGCCGCGGAACCGCCGCACGAGCCATGCTCATGCCGCGGAACCGTGGCGGTTTGATGGAATTGGTTCATCGAATTTCACAGTAACTCTTAAAAATGCCTGCTGATTTTTCTGCATATTTTTAATATAAAAAAAACCCAGTTTTTGAAAAAAGTCTAGAGAGCATGGAAAAATTGGGGTTTCGGGTTCGATCGAGTTTCTAACATCGTCTACGCATCGCCTAAGGCTCTAGCTAGGCTCTGATACCACTGTAGGGTTCCTAGGCATGCTAATGAGGTCTCACAAGGCATCAACCATACCAATTTCGAATTTTACAAGTGCCGAGAAACCCTAATGCGGATCGTTGACTAGAATTTTAGGCGTAAAATGCAACTAGTTAACAACTTAACTAAGTGAACGAACATACAACCTTTGTAGATCCGTTTCTCCACCTCCATGGCTCCGCGATGAAGTCTCCTCGCTGCGATCATCGGATCCCGGGCTCTAGCGTCGGCTTCATCGGAGAAATGGGCGGGCTAGGTCGTCGACTTCGATGCCGAAGATGATTTACGTCGAGGCAACACAAGATCAAGCTCCACCTTCACCAAGTCAAGAAAATTGTGAAGATAACACACTCTAATACATGGCAAGTAGCAGAGGATGAAGAAATAGGAAGTGGGTTGACTTTAGATTTGGATTTCTCACTAATTTGATCATTTCACCATTGGTGGTAGCAAGGTTTCTTCTTCTTGATGAAGATGAAGAAGAAGAAGAAGAATATCATGAGAATGGTGAAATAATAATAAAATCAATTGATCTTATCATAATGCAACCTTGGGTTAGATTTAACTCTTGTAGAGAGCAAACCCTAGTTTAGCTAATGGTTAGGTTTAAATATAAAACAAAATGGTTACTAATTCAAAGCTTCAACAAAAAGACAAAATTAGCAACCATTTCATTTTAGCCAAAAGAAATAAAGAAAATAAATAAAATGAATAAGTGAATAATTTAAAACCATAACCATTAACCTAAACAAGGTTCAAATCAATCATACACCCAAGTTTGCATGCATCATCAAACATGATACAAACTAGTGCACAAAACTATATCATATATACAATGTGCATATCAAGTGAGAAAATCCATCTTAAATGAACCAATACTAGTTAATGTAAAGTAATTTATCAAATATATAATTATACATTAAATCATTAAATCAACACTTGATTTAACGATCCGGTCATATCTCATATAACCGACTAATATCAATAGTAACAACTCATCGAATCAACACTTGATCCGATAACCCGGCTATATCACATATAAACGATCAATGTTACAAATCGCGAGAATGGAATACAGTATCACATATACGTATTATTCTCGGTCCCGCACATATCTCATATGCGCTCCTATTTCGTTTCGTTTGAGCCAGGAAACCTCTGTGTAGGACTCTAAAGACTCGTCAATACGCCGGCAGCAGGTGATGATCATATCAAACACCCACAAGCCGCAAGCGGTCTCCTAAACGTAACGACCACCCGGGTATTGAGCGATCAGAAGATCGATGAGCAAGCCCGCTCACACTCCTGTGAATCTAACCAGTAACACTTACCGTACAGTCCGGTCTATTCGTCTGATATGTCGCATATCTCACCTATGGGTGGTAAACGTGAGACCCCAGTAGCTCGATAAGTCGTGTCGATATGAGGTCTATAACAGTTCGAGAAACTACTGGTAACAATTACCAGTAAATCTCAGCAATCTTGGCCAGGGATTTCCGGTTATAGCCAATCGAACACAGCGCAACATCAACTCCCTATACCGGGAGAGACGAATCCCCTCCTATCGCTCATTCCCTCCATATGATTCGGGACTGTACCTAAAAGCCACCGTTTTGCACGCCCTCTTGGACGTGGTAAGGTGGAAATCAAAGCATAGTGGGAATCACACAAGACTCTATGATGATCTCGGGTCTACAGACTAACCTGTACCAGTGTCACCAGAGAACTGCCAACTGACGTGAGGTATAATACCATCTGGGAGTTCTCGGCGAGTCCGTCCAGTGTACCCAGTCTCTACTGAGCACCCGTATATCATCTCTGATGTCAAACACCAATGGATATGGGATCATCCATCGCCCATCCGTATGGGTCGAGAAGGTATACGCTAGTCTACTCTGGTATATCGATGCCCCGTCTCGATACACCCACTACTAGGGACCTTGAAGGATGTACTTATAGACTACCATGTCCCCACTAGTATGATCCGCATCATAGTTCAGGTAGTCAAGTACACATCCTAAGGGCTTTACCAACATGTAACAGAGAGACAAACAGTATACACGTTAAGGTGAAGTGTAACCAGATAGCATACTATCATGTCGAGCAAGAAAGTCCTCCCTATATATGTCCCAGCATCCACTACAATATACATCATATGTACAGTAATGGCCTCTAGGGCATACATATAACTAACAGATCCATATAGACGCACTCTTCCAAATATCGATTTAGGAAAGCCGTCTTTACGTCCATCTGCCAGATTTCATAATCGTGGAAGGCAGCAATGGCAAGAAGGACCTGAATGGATTTCAGCATAGCCACTGGAGAAAAGGTTCCGTCATAGTCCAAACCAGGTCTTTGATGAAAACCCTTTGCAACAAATCTAGCCTTATAGGTCTCAACCTGTCCATCTACACCAATCTTCCTTTCGAAGATCCACTTGCATCCTACGGGTTTTACCCCATCTTGAGCAACGTCCAACATCCATACTTTGTTGGTGTACATGGACTCCATTTCGGTCCGCATTGCATCCAGCCATTTTTCCGAGTCTCTGCTCTGAATGGCTTGCTGGAAGCTAGTAGGCTCATCATAATCGATAGTGCAATCCTCTCTATCCCCTTCTATGAGAAAACCGTAGTATCTCTCGGGTGGATGAGACTACCTACTACTCCTGCGGAGCGGCGCAGGAATGTCCGGTTCTCCTGAAACTTCTGGTTCATCCAAGCTTTCAGTAACAACTTGTGGTTCTGGAATTTCTTCCAGTTCTATTGCGCTCCCACTTATCTGATTTTCCAAAAATTCAGTTTCCAAGAAGTGGGCATGCGGAGAAACAAAAACTTTTTGTTCTTCTGCGGAATAGAAAAGATACCCCCTGGAGTTCTTTGGGTATCACACAAACTTACACAGTACTGAGCGTGCCTCGAGCTTGTCCGTATGCTGCTTTTTTACAAAAGCTGGACATCCCCATATCTTAAGATACTTAAGACAGGGTTTCTTCCCACTCCACATCTGATATGGGGTGGTAGGCACAGTCTTGGTTGGAGCCTTGTTCAAGAGATATGCAGCTGCTTCTAGTGCATAACCCCAGAAAGATTGTGGTAACTCAGCCTTACTCATCATGGAACGAACCATATCCAATAGAGTTCGATTCCGCCTTTCAGATACACCGTTGTGTTGTGGTGTGTATGGAAGAGTACGCTGAGAGAGAATTCCATTCTATTTTAAGTAGTCCAGAAACTCGGCACTCAAGTATTCACTACCTCGATCAGATCTCAGTGTCTTTATACTTTTGCCTGTTTGTTTTTCAACTTCATTCTTGTATTCCCGAAATTTCCCAAAGGCCTCGGATTTGTGTTTCATTAAGAAGACATGTCCATACCTAGAGAAATCATCTGTGAAAGTAATGAAGTATGAATAACCACTTCGCACATGTGTAGACATTGGACCACACATATCACTGTGTATGAGTCCCAAGAGCTCGCTCACTCTTACTCCGTGTCCAGTGAACGGAGTCTTTGTCATCTTTCCCATGAGGCAAGATTCACAAGTGGCATAAGACTGATACTCGAACGGATTCAAGTATCCCTCTTTATGTAACTTAGTTAATCGTGTCTCATTGATGTGACCCAGTCTACAATGCCATAAGAAAGCCTGATTTGTTTCCGGAGACTTTCTTTTTATGTGTGTTCTGGACACTGAATATCTGAGCTTGATTTAATACGTATATTCCGTTATTTAATGTACCTGACCCAATCAGAACTTGATTTAGGTGGATGTTTACTACATCGCATACAAAAGTAAATTCATATCCTTCCTTAGATAGTAAGGATACAGATATGATATTACAAGTCGCACCTGGTACATATAAACAGTTACGTAAAATCAATATCTGCCCAGTTGTCAGTCCAAGATGATATTCCCCTACGGATTCAGCATCTATGCTCATTGCGTTAGCAACCCTGAGAGTCATATCACCTTTCCAGATAACCCTACGGTTTCTCAGAGCCTGTAATGAATTACAGATGTGAGATCCTGATCCGGTATCCAATACCCAGGAATTAGGGTTAACTGACATACAATTCTCTATCACAAACACACCCGAAGCCGAAGCCACAACATGCTTCAAATTCTGGCTACTTGCTTTGCTAGCCCTGCAATCCTTTTGCCAATGTTCATTCCCCTTACAATAGGAACGTCCCTATTTTACTACATCCAGTCCTGAAACTTTTGCCCTTGCTTTTCCTTCTTCTTCCCTGGTTTCCTTCAGGGTATAAGCAGAGGGCAGAGACTGTAGAATTAAGTCAGTACTTGACCCATTCTCCAACGTGGTTTCCAGGTCCGTGAGCTCAAAATAGCTGGTCTCTGTAGGGACGTTGCCCCTACAGATGACCCGACAGCCAACCTCGCTTGAAGAAATTCGTTCGAGCTCTCATATCTTGAGATACGAGATTGCTCTCCATATAAATCTTTGTTATGGAGGAAGATAGAAACTGAGTCCATCTTCTCTTGCTGCCTCTGGTTTGTACCATCAACTGAGGCTAACACGAGGCACTTGGCTTTCGCACAGTCTTTTTCCGATGTCCTACGGATGTAAAAATCCGTGACAGGGGAAACTGGACCCGAGACGGCAGGGTTTTGATTAGTTAAGAGGTGTCCCAGCTTGTCATGGGCAATGGACATCTGGACAGACCTTTGCCAGTCAAAACAGTTAGATTCAGTCATTTTATTTATCTAGATGTAACCTATGTCTGGTCACTCGGTCGCTGCAATTAAGAGAGAGAGAAAAGAACACTCAGCATGATGCTTCTTGCAAGTTTAGATTGGTTTTTAATTTATCTAAACAGGATGGCTCCCACTGTCTCTCGAATCCCTCCTCAAACCATAAAGGAATAATTAGTCAGGGTCAATCTCACCGTACAATACTTGCTTAACCGTTCGGGCAGGCTGGTGTCGGTACTTCAAGGGTGGTTTACCAACGCTTTCGCGAAGTTCCTTAATTAAATAACCTCTTTTCCATGTGGGCGTAGCCCCGCTAACACCTTTCTCGGCACCTACTTGGTTTATAGCATTGATCGTTAAGTGAGAAAGTTCCGGAGGAGTAGCATATACTCACAGAAAGATCGGGATCCAAATATCATCGTGTGATAAACTGAAGGAATCCTACCAGAATCATCACACTCCAAATGGTATGCAACGCTAGCAAGTTTCAGTTCTTTTGAAACCCCCGATGTAGATTTTTGCTCCATGCTCTTATGACCTTTACGAAGGTCAACAAATCATAAGTCACATGTCAAGTTCTACCCGTCATTGTCCAGGTTAATTTGAACCCACCCGTATATACCCTTGACGAAGGTCAACAAGGTAATACGACTGTCCCAAACCAACGCATCTATCTATGCTACATACGAACACCCAACAGCTATAAATAACTATGCCTTGACGAAGGTCAACAAACATAGCTTGAATAGTATTGAATATTCATATGAAACGACGGAGGAACACGAATACAAACGAGATGATGATGGTCATATCATGTGATGGTTCATATCATATCATGTGGCATTATCATTTCATGCACTCATATTGCAAAGCAAAACAAGCAAGCAAAAGTCTTTGCTATGAAATGATAGCCAATGCAATGATGATGGTCAACTAGTCCAACCTAGTCAACTGGTCAACAAAGTCAACAGGTCAATAAAGTAAACCCCTCATCTCAAGCATGACACAATAATACTTAATTAATATTATCATTAATCATATTTCTTATTCTCATTAGGGTTTAGCCAAAAGTTAACAGTCAACAGTCAACAACCCCAATGAGAATCCTCTGCCTCTGTCTCTCTCTGTCAACTGTGCATACACACCCGCATCCGTGTTTCGAGGAACACGAATACAAACGAGATAAAACCAATCCCAAAATGTACACTAGGATCTGGCTTAAACCAAAGCCCGCTAGTGTTTACTGTCCGGACACTGTACGTGCACAAGTGCACGGATGTGACCGAACCCTGTCGCAAAACCATGCGACCTGTCGCAAAACCATACGACCCCTACTCTTTTGCCTAAAGGCGAATAGCTTTCTGTGTGGGACTCTAAAGACTCGACACTACGCTGGCAGTGGGTTTAACCACAGACCGCAAGCGGCACCAGCTGTGCGTAACGGTCCCTAGGTAGATGCCGACAAGAAGACTGACGAGGTTAAACCCGTCTGAACTCCTACTGAGCCTGAATGTGACAATCTCTCTGTACAGTCCGGTCTGTTCGTCTGATACATCGCTGTAGGGTTCCTATGCACGCTAATGAAGTCTCACAAGGCATCGATCATGCCAATTTCAAATTTTATGGGTGCTGAGAAACCCTAACACGGATCGTCGGCTAGAATTCTAGGCGATATACTAATCTAGTTAACAACTTAACTAAAGATAAGAGGCTACAACCTTTGTAGATCCGGATATCCACTTCCTAAGCTCCACGTAGGCGTCCTCTCGCTGTCCATCTCGAATCCTAGACTCAATCGTCGGCTTCATCGGAAAAACGAGCGGGCAAGGTCGTCGGCTTCGTGCCGAAGATGATCTACGTCGAGGTTTCACAAGTTCAAACTTTGACTTCACAAAGTGGTGAAACTTGTGAAGAAAACACCCAAAACAACTTGGCAAGAGGTAGAGGGTGAAGAAATAGGAGGTGGGTTCACTTTAGAATTGGATTTCTCTCACTTTAGCTCAAGTTGCCATTAATGGCATCGAGCTTTCTCTTTCAAGAAGAAGAAGAAGATGAAGATAGAATATGATAAGTATGAGATTAATATCATTACTTATCATATACTAACCATGGTGAAGTGTAGAGAGCAAACTAGGGTTAGGTGCATGGTTAGGTTAAGAGAAGAAAACAAAAATGGTCAATTATTCAACTCTTCATGAAGCTTCATGAAAGAAACAAATAATTCCACCATTTTTGTTTTCTTTTCCAAAAAGAATAATCAATATAAATAAATGAATAAGTAAATAAAACCCTAACCATTCATATAACCATGTTTAATCTTTACACTTGCACAAGTTAACATGTATCATCAAACATGATACAAACATGTGCACAAAAGTATATCACATATACAACTTGCACATCTAGTGAGAAAATCCATTTAAAGTGAACCATTACTAGTTAATGCAAAGTAATATATCAAATATATAATTATACATTAAATCATTAAATCAACATTTGATTCAATGATCCGGTCATGTCGCACATAACCGACTAGTATCTAATGTATCGATTTATCGAATCAATGATTCGATAACTAGGTCATATCGCATACAACCAATCGAAACATTCATCGCGAGAATGAAATGCGGTATCACATACACGCATTATTCTCGGTCCCACACATATCTCATATGCGCTCCTATTTCGTTTCGCTTGAGCCAGGAAACCTCTGTGTAGGACTCTAAAGACTCGTCAATACGCCGGTAGCAGATGATGATCATATCAAGCACCCACAAGCCGCAAGCGGTCTGCTAAACGTAACGGCCATCCGGGTATTGAGCGATCAGAAGAACGACGAGCTAGCCCGCTCACACTCCTGTGAATCCAACCAGTAACACTTACCGTACAGTCCGGTCTGTTCGTCTGATATGTCGCATATCAAGTCTAGGGGTGGTATATGTCAGACCCCAATAACCGATAAGTCATGCCGATGTGAGGCTCATAACGGGTCGAGAAACTACTGGTAACACTTACCAGCAAATCTCTGATCAGCCCTGGCCAGGGACTTCCCTGTTACGGCCAATCGAGCACAGCGCAACATCAACCCCCAATACTGGGAGAGACGAAACCCCTCCTATCGCTCATTGCCTCCATGTGACTCGGGACTGTACCCAAAGACCACCGTTTTGCACGCCCTCATGGACGTGGTAAGGTGGAGATCAAAGCACAGTGGGAATCACACAAGACTCTATGACGATCTCGGGTCTACAGACTAACCTGCACAAGTGTCACCTGAGAACTGCCATCTGACGTAAGGTATAATACCATCTGGGAGTTCTCGGTGAGTCCGTCCAGTGTACCCAGTCTCCACTGAGCACCCGTATACCATCTCTGATGTCAAACACCAATGGATATGGGATCATCCATCGCCCATCTCATTGGTCGAGAAGCGTATACGCTAGTCTACTCTGGTATATCGATGCCCCGTCTCGATACACCCACTACTAGGGACCTTGAAGGATGTACTTATGGACTACCATGTCCCCACTAGTATGATCTGCATCATAGTCCAGGTAGTCAAGTACACATCCTAAGGGCTTTATCAACATGTAACTATAAGACAGTTTAAAGAGACAAGTGCACATGTTAAGATAAAGAGTTACCAGATAGCATACTATCATATTGAGCAAGAAAGTCATCTCTATATATGTCCAAGCATCCAATATAATATACATCATCTGTACAATACTGGCCTCTAGGGCATACATACAACTAACAATCTCCCACTTGCACTAAGGCCAGCTGCTGTAGTATCGCATACCGAGCATCCCGAAGAGTCTCTCAAACTGTATCTGGGGAATGGCCTTCGTGAGTGGATCCGCCGTGTTGTTCTTCGTGTCAACCCTCCTGACCTCGATCTCCCGGCGATCAACTATCTCCCAGATCAGGTGATACCGCCTCAGAATATGCCTGGATCGCTGATGGGACATGGGTTCCTTGGCCAAAGCCACCGCTCCATTGTTATCGCAATACAAAGGTATTGGATGCTCAATGGATGGAACCACACCAAGTTCAGTAATGAACTTCTTGATCCAGACAGCCTCTTTGGCAGCATCGTTGGCAGCGATGTATTCAGCCTCCATCGTCGAGTCTGCCACGGTTTCCTGCTTGGAACTCTTCCAGCTAACCGCCCCTGCGTAAAGGGTAAAGACAAATCCCGACTGCGACTTAGAGTCGTCCTTATCACTCTGGAAGCTCGAATCGGTAAAGGACTCCACTTGGAGTTCTCCGTTACCATACACCAAGAACATATCTCTAGTCCTTCGCAAGTACTTGAGAATGTTCTTCACAGCTGTCCAGTGACTCTCTCCAGGATCTGCTTGATACCGACTCACTACACTTAGTGAGTATGCAACATCGGGTCTGGTACATAGCATCGCATACATGATAGAGACTACTGCCGAAGCATGTGGTATCCCTTGCATGCGAGCTCTCTCCAAATTAGTTTTGGGAGACATCTCTTTGGAGAGAGTGAGTCCAGAGATTGTGGGTAAGTTCCCACGCTTGGATTCTTCCATACTAAACCTCTTTAGTACAGTGTCAATGTACCTTGATTGGGACAATCCCAATATCCGTTTGGATCTATCTCTATAGATCCTAATCCCCAATATGCAGGAGGCATCACCAAGATCTTTCATTGAGAATCTTTGTGATAAGAAGAGCCTGACCGATTGCAGCATAGGAATATCATTTCCTATCAAGAGTATGTCGTCTACGTACAATACGAGGAAGACAACCTTACTCTCTGCCACCTTCTTGTAGATACAAGGTTCATCTGGGTTTTTGACGAAATCAAACTCTTTGATAACGACGTCAAAGCAGATGTTCCAACTCCGCGATGCTTGCTTTAATCCATAAATGGATTTAAGCAGCTTGCACACCTTCCCGCTGCTCCCACTATCTACGAAGCCCTCTGGCTGAGTCATGTACACGCACTCTTCTAAATCACCATTTAGAAAAGCAGTCTTAACATCCATTTGCCAGATTTCGTAATCATGATATGCAGCGATGGCAAGCATGATCCGGATGGATTTAAGCATAGCCACTAGAGAAAAGGTCTCGTCATAGTCCACACCTGGTCTTTGACGAAAACCCTTTGGTACAAGTCTAGCTTTGAAAGTCTCCACTTTTCCATCTACACCAAGTTTTTTCTTGAAGATCCACTTGCTCCCAATGGGTTTTACCCCTTCAGGAGCAACTTCCAAAGTCCATACTTTGTTGGTGTACATGGATCCCATCTCGGACCGCATAGCATCCAGCCATTTCACTGAGTCCCCACTTGTGATGGCCTGCTCGAAGCTAGTTGGGTCATCATCCTCCATGATGCAATCCTCGCTCCCACCATCCATGAGAAAACCGTAGTATCTCTCAGGTTGGCGAGGAACCCTACTAGATCGGCGGAGAGGCTGAGGTTCGTCGGGAGCTACTGAATCATCTGGTTCCACTAAATCTTCAGTTTGAGTTTTTGTAGCCGGAATTTCTTCCAGTTCTACCTTATCGCCACTAATTTCCTTTGCAAGAAATTCCTTTTCCAAATAGGTGGCATGTCGAGAAACAAACACTTTTTGTTCCTCTGTATGGTAGAAAAGATATCCATGTGAATGTTTGGGATATCCCACAAACTTGCATAGAACTGACCGTGCCTCGAGTTTGTCCGGATTTTGCCTTTTGACATAGGCCGGGCAACCCCATATCTTAACTCGTTTAAGACAAGGTCTCTTCCCACTCCATATCTCATATGGTGTGGTAGGTACAGATTTAGATGGAACTTGATTCAATAGGTATGCTGCTGTCTCCAGCGCATAACCCCAGAAGGAAATAGGTAACTCAGCTGTGCTCATCATAGAGCGCACCATATCTAATAGGGTGCGTGTAGGGTTCCTAGGCACCCTAGGGAGGTCTACCAAGTGATCAAACACGCTAATTCTAAAAAAAAATACGGTGCCGAGAAACCCTAGAACGGATCGTTAACTAGAAATCAAGGCGAAAAGGTAAACTAGTTAACACTTAACTAAGAGATATGGAAATACAACCTTTGTAGATCCGTTTGTCCACTTTCCACGGCTCCGAGATGAGGTCCTCTCCGCTGTCCAAATCAAATCCGGGCTCTAGCGTCGGCTTCATCGGAGAATAGGCGAGCTAGGTCGTCGATGTCCATGCCGAAGATGATCTACGTCGAGGCATCGCTAGATCAAGCTCCACCTTCACCAAGTCTTGAAAACTTATGAAGGAAACACACTCTACTACTTGGCAAGAGGTAGAGGATGAAGAAATAGGAAGTGGGTAGACTTTAGTTTTGGATTTCTCACTCTAATTCATCAATCACCATTGATGAAGTCAAGGTTTCTTCTTTTGTTCAAGGAAGAAGAAGAAGAAAAGATATGATAAGTTCTAATTAAAAAAGAAAAGAATATCAATTCTTATCATAACTTGACCATAGTTAAGTGTAGAGAACTAATCATGGTTTGATGCAATGGTTAGGGTTAAGCTAAAAACAAAATGGTCATCAAGTCAAAGCAATCATGAAGCTTCATGAATGTACAAAAGAAATGCCACCATTTTATCATTTCATTTCCTTTTTCCAAAAAGAAAAAGATAAATAAATAAATGAATAAAATGAATAAGCAAATAGCAAACCCTAACCATTCCATTAACCAAGGTTTAATTCTATACACTTAATTAAAAAGGCATGTATCATCAAACATGATACAAGTATATGCACAAAATCATATCGCATATGCAATGCGCACATCCGAGCGAGAAAATCCATTTAAAGTGAACCTATACTAGTTAGTGCAAAGTAATATATCAAATATATAATTATGCATCAAATCATTAAATCAACACTTGATTTAACGATCCGGTCATATCGCATATAACCGACTAGTATCATTAGTAACAACTTATCGAATCAACACTTGATCCGATAACCCGGCTATATCGCATATAACCGATCAATGTCACATCGCGAGAATCAAATACAGTATCACATACTGGTATCATTCTAGGTCCCGCACATATCTCATACGCGCTCCTATTTCGTTTTGCTTGAGCCAGGAAACCTCTGTGTAGGACTCTAATGACTCGTCAATACGCCGGCAGCAGATGATGATCATATCAAGCACCCACAAGCCGCAAGCGGTCTGCTAAACGTAACGGCCACCCGGGTATTGAGCGATCAGAAGATCGACGAGCAAGCCCGCTCACACTCCAGTGAATCCAACCAGTAACACTACCGTATAGTCCGGTCTGTTCGTCTGATATGTCGCATATCTCCCCTAGGGGTGGTAAACGTCAGACCCCAATAGCTCAATAAGTCATGCCGACGTAGGGTCCATAACATTCGTGAAACTACTGATAACTCTTACCAATATATCACTGCAACCCTGGCCAGGGATTTCCTGTTATGGCCAGTCGAGCACAGCGCAACATCAACCCCCAATACCGGGAGAGACGAATCCCCTCCTATCGCTCATTGCCTCCATGTGAATCGGGACTGTACCCAAAAACCACCTGTTTGCACAACTCAGTAGAACCGTGGTAGGGTGGAAATCAAAGCACAGTGGGAGACACACAAGACTCTATGACGATCTCGGGTCTACAGACTAAGCTGTACCAGTGTCACCAGAGAACTGCCATCTGACGTGAGGTATAATACCATCTGGGAGTTCTCGGTGAGTCCGTTCAGTGTACCCAGTCTCCACTGAGCACCCGCATACCATCTTCGATGTCAAACTCCAATGGATATGGGATCATCCATCGCCCATCGCATGGGTCAAGAAGATATACGCTAGTCTACTCTGGAATATCGATGCGCCGTCTCGATATTCCCACCACTAGGAACAATGAAGGATGTACTCACTGACTACCCAGGCCCCACTAGTATGATCTGCATCATAGTCCTGGAAGTCGAGTACACATCCTAGGGGCTTTACCAACATGTAACAGAGAGACAATCGGTATACACGTTAAGGTAAAGAGCAACCAGATAGCATAGTATCATGTCGAGCAAGAAAGTCCTCCCTATATATGTCCCAGCATCCACTACAATATACATCCTATGTACAGTAATGGCCTCTAGGGCATACATATAACTAACAATCTCTCACTTGCACTAGGGCCATCTGTAGCAGTGGTTGTAGTATCTCATACTCAACCATCCCATAAAAGTCTCTCAGTGGGAACAGGCCTTCGTGAGTGGATCCGCCGTGTTGTCCTCTTAGTCTACACTCCTAACCTCGATCCCTTAGAGATCAACCATCTCCATGATCAAGTGATACTGCCTTAGAATATGTCTGGGTCTTTGATGGGACAGGCGTTCCTCGGCATAAGCCACAACTCCATTGTCTCACAATGGTAGGAACGTAGTTCATCTCATGAACCAATATACACCCAAACAGCCTCTTTGGTTGCATCTTAAGTAGCGATGTATCGTGCCTTTATCGTCTAATATGCCACGGTATTTAGCTTGGAACTCTTCCAACATACCGTCCCTTTACTGAGGGTAAAGACAATGCCTGCGACTGACATTCAGTCGTTTTTATCACCCTGGAACCCTTCCAGTGATTCTCCCCAGGATCGATTGATACCATCTCACTACAACTAGTGAAAATCCTAACATCCAATTAAATCTATCTCATAGATCCAAAACTCGGGATTTAGGAGGTATCATTTTGATCCTATATGGAGAATCATAGTGATAAGCGGAGATTGATCGATCGTAGCATAAGAAACTCCTTTCTTATCAAGAGTATGTCATCCACGTACTCCACGAGGATCACCACCATACTCCCTACTACCTTTTTGTTTACACAAGGTTCGTCTACCATTTTGATGAAGTCAAACATTTTGACTATCACATCAAAACAGACGTTCCAACTCCGCGATGCCTGCTTCATTTTGTAAAGCAACTTGCACACGTTTCCGCTGCTCCCAATGTTTACGAAGACCTCTGGCTGTGTTCTTACAGACGTTCTCTTCTAAATCAGTATTTAGAAAAGCAGTCATGGCACCCAACTGCCAAATATCGTAGTCATGGTATGTAGCCGTGGTAAGTAGGATCTGGATAGACTTAAGCATAGCTACTGGAAAAAGGTTTCATCATTATCCACGCCTGGTCGATGACGAAAACCTTTAACAAGTCTAGCTTTGAAGGTCTCAACTTTTCCATCTACACCAAGTAATCTTCTCAAGATATACTTGCTCCTGATGGGGATTTAACCCTTCAGATATAGCAGCCAAAGTCCATACTTTGCTGGTGTACATGGATTCCATCTCAGATCGCTAAGCATCCAGCCATTCTTACAGAGTCCCTACTCTTGATGGCCTGCTCGAAACTAGTTGGGTCATCATCTCATGATGCAATCCTTGCTCCCACTGTCATCGAGAAACCGAGGTATCTCTCAGGCGGATGAGGAACCCTACTAGATCGGCGGAGAGGCTGAGGTTCGTCGGGAACTATAGAATCCTTTGGTTCTGTCAAATCATCAACTGCAGTTTTGTATAGCTGGAACCTTTCCAGTTCTACAGAACTGATCCTGCCTCGATCTTGTCCGGATTTTGCTTTAAACATAGGCCGGACAACCCCAAATCTTAACTCGCTTAAGAGATGGGTTCTTCCCATACCATATCTCATATGGAGTGGTAGGCACTGATTTGATTCGAACCTAATTCAATAGGTATGCAGCTTCTCAAGTGCATAACCCTAAAAGGAAATAGGTAACTCAGTAATACTCATCATAGAGCACACCATATCTAATATTGTGCAATTACTCCGCCCTGATACACCGTTGTGCTGTGGTGTATTCAGAGGAGTAACAGTGAGAGAGAATCTCATTCTCCTTTAGAATAGTCCAGGAATTCTATGTACAAGTATTCTCCTCCCTGATCTTATCATAGGACATAATACTTATACCCGTATTTTGGTTCTTTACTTCTTACTCATATTCTGTGAATATCTCAAAAGGTTCGGACTTATGTTTCAACAGGAACATATGACTGAATCTTGAGAGATTATCAGAGAATATAATGAAGTATGAAGAACCAGTCCTGGCATGTGTAGACAGGAGACTTTACATACATCATCATGTATCAGTCCAAAGAGTTTACTAACTCTTTCTCTGTTTCTAATAAACAGAGCTATGGTCATCTAATCTTTGTGACATGACTGGCAAGTTTCATAAGATGTAAATTCAAACTGATTTAAATATGCATCTAAAATGTAACTTCTGCTCGTCGGGTCGTATTGATGTGACCTAGTCTACAATGCCTCAAGAAGGATTCGTTCATTTCTGAACTCTTCCTCTTGTGTGTGTTAAATATACAAGGAACTATAGTTTGATTTAGAACGTCAATGCTTTTAGATACCGTGCCTTAACCGATCAACTTTTGATATAGGAAATGTTCAAAACATTATCCAACAATACAAAATTATATCATTTCTTTACTTATAAAGAGACTGATATGATTTTATATATCAGGATCGGTATCTAATAGCATTTGTTCAGATTCAATGTATTGGTAATACAGGGTGATAGTGACCAACAGACTTGGCTGCAACACTTGCCCCGTTTTCTGCCTCATGAAACTTATCACCCGTTCTCAGTTTTTCTACCTTTTTGTAGCCCTATGTAACATATTACATATCTGGGATCACGATCCGGTATCATATACCCAGGATGCGGAGGATACTGAGAAACAGTTCTTTGTAATGAACACACCCGAAGATGATGCATCATATGCACTTTCTTCGTTTGGGCGGCATAGGAAATCTGGTATTCCCCTATTTCCTGCTCGATCTTATAACAATTATAAGTCGGAGCGGGACCAACGTTCCCCAGCTCAGTATAACAAGCGGGTTCGGTCAATTATCCGTATTATTATCTTGATTAAGGCATGATATGGTCGCTACCTGGAGAGAGAGAAGAAAACACTCTGCGTGCGCTCTTGCAAGATCAGATTGGTTATATATTTTATCTAATCAGGATGGCTCCCACTGTTTTTATCAAATCTTCCTTCAAACCTTTAAAGGAAAGACTAGCCGGGATTAATTACACTCTACAAGTTCGCCAATCTTTCAGCCAGGCCAGTATCGGTACTTTGAGGGAGGTTCCCCGTGCTTTCGCACGGACCTAATTACTATAAACCTCGTTTTCCCAGAGGCGTAACCCCGTTGACACCTTTCTAGACACCTACTTGATCGGCTAATTGCAAAGTGCAAAACTCTCCCAGCAATAACAATTACTTGCAGTGGGTATCGGGATCCAACTATCACATAGAAGGTATGCAATCTCATTGCAAGTTTCAACACTTGAAACTCCCGATAATGGTTTTTACCCCTAGCACTTATGACCTTAACTATGGTCAACAAATCATAAGTACTAGTCAAGTTCTACCCGTCATTTCGTGATTAATTAGACCCACCCACATGACCCTTAACTAAGGTCAACAAAGTCACGCGACTGTCCTAACTAATCGCATCATATGCGGTGTAGGAAGGCATCACTTAGCTACCGTACACTGTGCCTTGACTATGGTCAACATACACAGCACGAATACTAAGTACTCTACGTCCTAAAATGACGGAGGGTTGCGGCTGGTTTTTGTGAAAACCTTTAACGCTTTGAACTTGATCTCGTTGCGGAATCAAATGGTTTTAATTGGAATGTTTTTGAGGCTTTTCTAGTTTTGCTAAAGGGATCACTCCCGGTGAAGGGATCGTCGGCCCTTTCCTCGTCGAATGAGGTGCGGGATATATCATATATATCACTGTGCAAAGCGTAAACTATAGAAGCGATCAAAGACAAACCGAGGGTTGTAGCATCTGCCAGTTATTGCTAAAGGAGTCACTCCCGGTGAAGGGATCTCGGTCCTTTCCCTATCGAATAAGGTGCAGGATGTTCTACTAGGAACACCGCGATGCAAAGCAAGAACTGTAGCTACCTTTTTTATTTTGAAATTCGATTCCACAACATCAATTAGGTTTATTTTCTTTCATTAATCTCATTAATGAATATCCCATCATTTAAATTACCTAAACATCACAGATAGATATGACGTACACTTATGCCATCCGCATTCGCCTCGATGTCCCCTCGTGCACCGTTAGGTTAGGTAACTAACGGCAGAGCGGGGCAGGGCTAGCGCGGGTGTAAAACATAAGTAACGTCTATATAATATATCATATATACTATATATAATATCTGCCACAGAACATCGCATGATCTCATCACAGATAAAGCACAGCAGAAGAAACATATGAAATATTGGATATACTAGGACGTCCGTGTTTTCAATACGAGCCAGTATAAAACACGGATTCCACGGTCGTGATGAATAGCCAATCCCACACCCCTAGACCCCTACGAGAGTGGCAAGCAACCCTACCAATTCTAGGGTTAGGAGACCCGGACTCGACTCCTCGAGATGGTCTCCCACTGGACCCTAGAACCCGGTTACTTGTGCTCCCCTCCTTGGGTCTATCCTAGTGCAGAAAAGTAAATAATATACAAACGGTGACTTCTTCCGCAACCTGGAAGCGCCCCAATAAAAAGAATATTACATACAAGTTTTTACATGAATGAAAATGAAAAACACTCATCTCACACAAAAACCCCTGGCTATTCAAATACGACGATCCAATATAACATATCCAGCAACACATAACATCACATGTCATCAACGTAAGTAAATATGCGCATCCCAATTGTCGTTGACATATAGCAACGAAACCGGCGATATCACATATTACACTTACGGTCACAGAAAAGAAAGTGTAAAACTACAACAGTTGGAATCCGCAACCACCTCAGACATCGCATGCCTGACCAAATGAATTACTTAGACATCGCATGCCTAACAATTATAAACCCCGTATTTTAGTCTCTATATCGAAAACACTTTTCACTACCAAGTCGGGCAATTCAACAGAATTCCCGACATTTTGATCGAATGCTCGTCGCAAACTTAAGTAGGCGGCCGCACCCCCGATACCGTCAACGAAGTGTACCAAGGCGGAACACCGCTACCGGGAGCACCCAAACGGATGCTTTCGGCGACGGGATTCTCCTACAGTCACTTGGTCGGGGCTATGGAGTGAGGCTGTCTATTAAGTTTACCCGGCGAGTATCCGCGTACGCTACGTGATTGCGATGGACTTTTGATCACATCAAAATTCCGTGGCAACCGATCAAGTGAGACTAAACTGCTATGTTTATAATATCCACTCCGTTATCTCATAACTTTTGTGAATTCCAATTATTGTATCCCATTCCGGATAAATAGAAAATGTCAAACTTTCCGATCGAACAATCGAACACCCAACTTTTCCCGATACAGATCAACACATGAAATAAGTCTAACAACATTAAGTTCGTGCCTCAGTACCGACGGTCCAGCCGTAGAAGGGTCAAGCCAACGCCTCACATGTGGCACGCCGTACTGCCCCAAACCCGAAGGTTCAAAGGGCAGTTCAAGACGGTCACATAATCGAGTTAAGGTTTGTTGTCTTCTAGAGGGTCCATCGCATTACTTGCACTACTTAGAACGTCGTTAAACTTCGGAAAAATCCAACACTTGGAAATTTCCCGACAGGGGAAAAATTGGGTATTTATATCCGGTCGAACTTTTTAACATATTTTAAAAAATATCCGGAAAGCCAAATAGACAAAATTTGATACCCCGATCGAAACACCGAATCCCCAAAACAACTCAGAAAATACAAATCTGGAATAAATTATTAAAAATTCCCAGGAATATGAGCACAGAAAACTAAGAATTACTGTGCAGAAGTCGATGCACAAAACGACAAATGTGCCGCTGAACCGCCGCACGAGCCACGCTCGTGCCGCGGAACCGCGGCAGTTTAATGGAGTTAGGGTTACGAATTGCACACTTAATCTTATATTTTCCTGCTGATATTTATGGATATTTTTAATTCACAAAAATCCCAGAAATTGAAAAATGTACAGAGAGCATATTAAGGGTTGGGTTTTCGGGTCGTTCGGACTTCAAATTCCGTCGGGACATCGCCTAAGGCTCTAGCTAGGCTCTGATACCACTGTAGGGTTCCTTGGCACCCTAGTGAGGTCTACGAAGTGATCAAACATGCTAATTCTAAAAAAAATACGGTGCCGAGGAACCCTAGAACGGATCGTTAACTAGAAATCAAGGCGAAAAGGTAAACTAGTTAACACTTAACTAAGAGATACGGAAATACAACCTTTGTAGATCCGTTTGTCCACATCCACGGCTCCGAGATGAGGTCCTCTCCGCTGTCCAAATAAAATCCGGGCTCTAGCGTCGGCTTCATCGGAGAATAGGCGAGCTAGGTCGTCGATGTCCATGCCGAAGATGATCTACGTCGAGGCATCGCTAGATCAAGCTCCACCTTCACCAAGTCTTGAAAACTTATGAAGGAAACACACTCTACTACTTGGCAAGAGGTAGAGGATGAAGAAATAGGAAGTGGGTAGACTTTAGTTTTGGATTTCTCACTCTAATTCATCAATCACCATTGATGAAGTCAAGGTTTCTTCTTTTGTTCAAGGAAGAAGAAGAAGAAAAGATATGATAAGTTCTAATTAAAAAAGAAAAGAATATCAATTCTTATCATAACTTGACCATAGTTAAGTGTAGAGAACTAATCATGGTTTGATGCAATGGTTAGGGTTAAGCTAAAAACAAAATGGTCATCAAGTCAAAGCAATCATGAAGCTTCATGAATGTACAAAAGAAATGCCACCATTTTATCATTTCATTTCCTTTTTCCAAAAAGAAAAAGATAAATAAATAAATGAATAAAATGAATAAGCAAATAGCAAACCCTAACCATTCCATTAACCAAGGTTTAATTCTATACACTTAATTAAAAAGGCATGTATCATCAAACATGATACAAGTATGTGCACAAAATTATATCGCATATGCAATGCGCACACCCGAGCGAGAAAATCCATTTAAAGTGAACCGATACTGGTTAGTGCAAAGTAATATATCAAATATATAATTATGCATCAAATCATTAAATCAACACTTGATTTAACGATCCGGTCAAATCGCATATAATCGACTAATATCATTAGTAACAACTTATCGAATCAACACTTGATCCGATAACCCGGCTATATCGCATATAACCGATCAATGTCACATCGCGAGAATCAAATACAGTATCACATACTGGTATCATTCTCAGTCCAGCACATATCTCATACGTGCTCCTATTTCGTTTTGCTTGAGCCAGGAAACCTCTGTGTAGGACTCTAAAGACTCGTCAATACGCCGGCAGCAGATGATGATCATATCAAGCACCCACAAGCCGCAAGCGGTCTGCTAAATGTAACGGCCACCCGGGTATTGAGCGATCAGAAGATCGACGAGGAAGCCCGCTCACACTCCAGTGAATCCAACCAGTAACACTACCGTATAGTCCGGTCTGTTCGTCTGATATGTCGCATATCTCGCCTAGGGGTGGTAAACGTCAGGCCCCAATAGCTCAATAAGTCATGCCGACGTAGGGTCCATAACATTCGTGAAACTACTGATAACTCTTACCAGTATATCACTGCAACCCTGGCCAGGGATTTCCTGTTATGGCCAGTCGAGCACAGCGCAACATCAACCCCCAATACCGGGAGAGACGAATCCCCTCCTATCGCTTATTGCCTCCATGTGAATCGGGACTGTACCCAAAAACCACCTGTTTGCACAACTCAGTAGAGCCGTGGTAGGGTGGAAATCAAAGCACAGTGGGAGACACACAAGACTCTATGACGATCTCGGGTCTATAGACTAAGCTGTACCAGTGTCACTAGAGAACTGCCATCTGACGTGAGGTATAATACCATCTGGGAGTTCTCGGCGAGTCCGTTCAGTGTACCCAGTCTCCACTGAGCACCCGCATACCATCTTCGATGTCAAACACCAATGGATATGGGATCATCCATCGCCCATCGCATGGGTCAAGAAGATATACGCTAGTCTACTCTGGAATATCGATGCCCCGTCTCGATATTCCCACTACTAGGATCAATGAAGGATGTACTCACTGACTACCCATGCCCCACTAGTATGATCTGCATCATAGTCCTGGAAGTCGAGTATACATCCTAGGGGCTTTACCAACATGTAACAGAGAGACAATCGGTATACACGTTAAGGTAAAGAGCAACCAGATAGCATACTATCATGTCGAGCAAGAAAGTCTTCCCTATATATGTCCCAGCATCCACTACAATATACATCCTATGTACAGTAATGGCCTCTAGGGCATACATATAACTAACAGTGCGGTTCCTCCGTTTTGATACACCGTTGTGCTGTGGTGTATATGGAGGAGTCAGCTGAGAGAGAATCCCATTCTCTTTTAGGAAGTCCAGGAATTCATTGCTTAAGTATTCTCCTCCTCGATCAGATCGTAGGATTTTAATACTTTTTCCGGTTTGGTTCTCAACTTCTTGTTTATATTCCCTAAATTTCTTAAAAGCTTCTGATTTGTGTTTCATCAGGAACACATACCCGAACCTAGAGAGATCGTCAGTGAATGTAATGAAGTATGAAGAACCATTCTTGGCATGTGTAGACATGGGACCGCATACATCACTATGTATCAATCCGAAGAGTTCGGTAACTCTTTCTCCGTGTCCCGTAAACGGAGTTTTGGTCATCTTGCCTTTGAGACATGACTGGCAAGTGTCATAAGATGAAAATTCAAACGGATTTAAATATCCATCCTTATGCAACTTAGCCAGTCGTGTCGCATTGATGTGATCCAGTCTACAATACCACAAGAAGATTCGTTCAGTTCTGAACTCTTCCTCTTGTGTGTGTTTGTTATGCTCAGAACTGTTGATTGATTTAGAACATAAATGCCATTGCACAACGTGCCTGATCCAACCAACTTTTGGTTACGGAAAATGTTCATAACATTGTCCTGTAATACAAAATTATACCCCTCTTTACTTAATAAAGAAACCGATATAATGTTGCATATCAGGTTCGGCATGTAATAGCATTCGTTCAGAACCAATGTATTGCCAGTTGGTAATACAAGGTGATATTCCCCGACAGTCTTAGCTGCAACAATTGCACCATTTCCAACTCTAATGTCTTTATCACCTTCTCCAAGTTCTCTACCTTTCCTAAGCCCATGTAACTGATTACATATATGGGATCCTGACCCGGTATCTAATACCCAGGACGTAGAGCAAATGGAAAAACGGTTCTCTATAACGAACACACCCGAAGAAAATGCATCAACATGTACTTTCTTCAATTGGGTGGCATGGGAATCCTGGTATTCCCCTATTTCCTGTTCATTCCTATAACTCTTATAAGAAAGAACGGAACCAACGTTCCCCAGCACAGTATAACATGCGGGTTCGGTCAATACATCCATATTATTATCTTCATTAGGGCATGAAATGGTCGCTACCTGGAGAGAGAGAGAAGAAAACACTTTAGCGTATGCTCGTGCAAGATCAGATTGGTTATTATCTTATCTAATCAGGATGGCTCCCACTGGTTTTTATCAAATCTTCCTTCAAACCCTAAAAGGAAAGACTAGCCAGGATTAATTACACACTACAAGTTCGCCAATCTTTCAGCCAGGCCAGTGTCGGTACTTTGAGGGAGGTCCCCCGTGCTTTCGCACGAACCTAATTAATGTAAACCTCGTTTTCCCAGAGGCGTAACCTCGTTGACACCTTTCTAGACACCTACTTGATCAGCTAATTGCAATGTGTAAAACTCTCCCAGGAGTAACTCTTACTCGCAGTGGGTATCGGGATCCAACTATCTCATAGAAGGTATGCAATCTCATTGCAAATTTCAACACTTGAAATTCCCGATAATATTTTGCCCCTAGCGTCCTATGACCTTGACAAAGGCCAACAAATCATAGCATGCTAGTCAAGTTCAACCCGTCATTTCTTGATTGAATCAAACCCACCCGCACGACCCTTGACAAAGGCCAACAAGGTCGTACGACTACCCTGAAACAATCTGCATCACATGCATAAGCAAATAAGCACTATTCAGCTACCGCACACTACGCCTTGACAAAGGCCAACAAACGCAGCACGAATACGAAACAGTTTTTATCTGAAATGATGGAGGGCAACGACAGGTTTTTCTGAAAACCTATTGCGTAATGAACTTGATATCGTTGTAGAATCAAATGAAGTTTTGAAATGGAGTGATTTTGAGGCTTTTCTAGATTTGCTAAAGGGGTCACTCCCGGTGAAGGGATCGTCGGCCCTTTCCTCATCGAATAAGGTGCGGGATATATCATATATATAACTGTGCAAAGCAGAAACTATAGAAGCAATCAAAAATCAAACCGAGTGTGTAGCATCTGCCAATTATTGCTAAAGGAGTCACTCCCGGTGAAGGGATCTCGGTCCTTTACTCATTGAATAAGGTGCAGGATATATCACATATACCGCTGTGCAAAGCAAGAACTGTAGCTACCTGTTTTATTTTAAAATTCGATTCCACAACATCTTAGGTTTCTTATCTTTCATTAATCACATTAATGAAGTCCCATCATTTAAATACCTAAACATCACAGATAGATATGACGTACACTTATGCCATCCGCATTCGCCTCGATTTCCCCTCATGCACCGTTAGGTTAGGTAACTAACGACAGAGCAGGGCAGGGCTAGCGCGGGTGTAAAACATAAGTAACGTCTATATAATATATCATATATACTATATACTATTACCATCACAGAATCACATCACAGAAATCGCAACAGAAGAAACATATGAAATATTGGATATACTAGGACGTCCGTGTTTTCAATACGAGCCAGTATAAAACACGGATTCCACGGTCGTGATGAATAGCCAATCCTACACCCCTAGACCCCTACGAGAGCGGCAAGCAACCCTACCAATTCTAGGGTTAGGAGACCCGTACTCGACTCCTCGAGTTGGTCTCCCACTGGACCCCAGAACCAGGTTACTTGTGCTCCCCTCCTTGGGTCTATCCTAATGCGGAAAATTAAATAATATACAAAGGGTGACAACTTCCGCTACCTGGAAGTGCCCCAAATAAAAGAATATTACATGCAAGTTTTTACATGAATGAAAATGAAAAACACTCATCTCACATAAAAAACCCCGGCTATTCAAACACGACGATCCAATATAACATATCCAGCAACACATAACATCACATGTCATCAACGTAAGTAAATACGCGCATCCCAATTGTCGTTGACATATAGCAACGAAACCGGCGATACACATATTACACTTACGGTCACAGAAAAGAAAGTGTAAAACTACAACAATTGGAATCCGCAACTTCTTTAGACATCGCATGCCTAATCAAATGAAATACTTAGACATCATATGCCTAACAGTTATAAACCCCGCATTTTAGTCTCATTATCGAAAACTCTTTTCAATATCAAGTGAGACTAAACTTCTAGATTTATAACATTCATTCAGTTATCTCATAACTACTTGTGAATTCCAATTATTGTATCACATTCCAGATAATTAGAAAATGTTAAACTTTCCGATCGAACAGTCGAACACCCAAGTTTTCCCGATATAGCTCAACACATGAAATAAGTCTAACAACATTCAGTTCGTGCCTCAGTACCAACGGTCCAGCCGTAGAAGGGTCAAGCCAACGCCTCACATGTGGCACGCCGTACTGCCCCAAACCCGAAGGTTCAAAGGGCAGTTCAAGACGGTCACATAATCGAGTTAAGGTTTGTTGTCTTCTAGAGGGTCCATCAAGTTACTTGTACTACTTAGAACGTCGTTAAACTACGGAAAAATCCAACACTTGGAAATTTCCCGGCACGGGAAAAATTGGGTATTTATATCCGGTCGAACTTTTTAACATATTCTAAAAATTATCCGGAAATACACAAAGACGAAATTTGATAATCCGATCGAAACTTTGATTCCCAATAGTACCCCAGAATACTCTTCTGTAGAGTCACAACAAAAATATCCCAGAAAATATAGCATTAAATTATATGAGTTACTGTGCAGAAATCATCATATAAGGGAACAGTAAGGCCGCGGAACCGCCGCATAATGCATAGCACGTGCCGCGGTTCGGCGGTGGAAAAGTCGACTTAGGCCCTCGTATTTCACAGTAATTCAAATAACACCCTGCTTAATTTTCTGCATATTTTTAATTGACAAAAATCCACGATTTCAGAAAAAGTACAGAGAGCATTTTAGGGTTTGGGTTTCGGTTCGATCGGGTTTCAAACGTCGTCTAGATTTCGCCTAAGGCTCTAGCTAGGCTCTGATACCACTGTAGGGTTCCTATGCACGCTAATGAGGTCTCACAAGGCATCGATCAAGCCAATTTACAAAAATTATGGTGCCGAGAAACCCTAACACGGATCGCCGGCTAGAATTCTAGGCGATATACTAATCTAGTTAACAACTTAACTAAAGATAAGAGGTTACAACCTTTGTATATCCGGATATCCACTTCCTAAGCTCCACGTAGGCGTCCTCTCGCTGTCCATCTCGAATCCTAGACTCAATCGTCGGCTTCATCGGAAAAACGAGCGGGCAAGGTCGTCGGCTTCGTGCCGAAGATGATCTACGTCGAGGTTTCACAAGTTCAAACTCCGACTTCACAAAGTTGTGAAACTTGTGAAGAAAACACCCAAAACAACTTGGCAAGAGGTAGAGGGTGAAGAATTAGGAGGTGGGTTCACTTTAGAATTGGATTTTTCTCACTTTAGCTCAAGTTGCCATTAATGGCATCAAGCTTTCTCTTTCAAGAAGAAGAAGAAGATGAAGATAGAATATGATAAGTATGAGATTAATAATGAGAATAATATCATTACTTATCATATACTAACCATGGTGAAGTGTAGAGAGCAAACTAGGGTTAGGTGCATGGTTAAGTTAAGAGAAGAAAACAAAAATGGTCAATTATTCAACTCTTCATGAAGTTTCATGAAAGAAACAAATAATTCCACCATTTTTCTTTTCTTTTCCAAAAAGAATAATCAATATAAATAAATGAATAAGTAAATAAAACCCTAACTATGGTTTAATCTTTACACTTGCACAAGTTAACATGTATCATCAAACATGATACAAACATGTGCACAAAAGTATATCACATATACAACTTGTACTTCTAGTGAGAAAATCCATTTAAAGTGAACCATTACTAGTTAATGCAAAGTAATATATCAAATATATAATTATACATTAAATCATTAAATCAACATTTGATTCATTGATCCGGTCATGTCGCACATAACCGACTAGTATCTAATGTATCGATTTATCGAATCAATGATTCGATAACTAGGTCATATCGCATACAACCAATCGAAACATTCATCGTGAGAATGAAATGCGGTATCACATACACGCATTATTCTCGGTCCTGCACATATCTCATATGCGCTCCTATTTCGTTTCGCTTGAGCCAGGAAACCTCTGTATAGGACTCTAAAGACTCGTCAATACGCCGGTAGCAGATGATGATCATATCAAGCACCCACAAGCCGCAAGCGGTCTGCTAAACATAACGGCCATCCGGGTATTGAGCGATCAGAAGAACGACGAGCTAGCCCGCTCACACTCCTGTGAATCCAACCAGTAACACTTACCGTACAGTCCGGTCTGTTCGTCTGATATGTCGCATATCAAGTCTAGGGGTGGTATACGTCAGACCCCAATAACCGATAAGTCGTGCCGATGTGAGGCTCATAACGGGTCGAGAAACTACTGGTAACACTTACCAGCAAATCTCTGATCAGCCCTGGCCAGGGACTTCCCTGTTACGGCCAATCGAGCACAGCGCAACATCAACCCCCAATACCGGGAGAGACGAAACCCCTCCTATCGCTCATTGCCTCCATGTGACTCGGGACTGTACCTAAAGACCACCGTTTTGCACGCCCTCATGGACGTGGTAAGGTGGAGATCAAAGAACAGTGGGAATCACACAAGACACTATGACGATCTCGGGTCTACAGACTAACCTGCACAAGTGTCACCTGAGAACTGCCATCTGACGTAAGGTATAATACCATCTGGGAGTTCTCGGCGAGTCCGTCCAGTGTACCCAGTCTCCACTGAGCACCCGTATACCATCTCTGATGTCAAACACCAATGGATATGGGATCATCCATCGCCCATCTCATGGGTCGAGAAGCGTATAAGCTAGTCTACTCTGGTATATCGATGCCCCGTCTCAATACACCCACGACTAGAGACCTTGAAGGATGTATTTATGGACTACCATGTCCCCACTAGAATGATCTGCATCATAGTCCAGGTAGTCAAGTACACATCCTAAGGGCTTTATCAACATGTAATTATAAGACAGTTTAAAGAGACAAGTGCACATGTTAAGATAAAGAGTAACCAGATAGCATACTATCATATTGAGCAAGAAAGTCATCTCTATATATGTCCAAGCATCCAATATAATATACATCATCTGTACAATACTGGCCTCTAGGGCATACATACAACTAACAATCGCATGGCGGGCCTAGGGGCGGTAAACGTCAGTCCCCAAATAGCGGTACAAGTCGTGTCGGAGTGAAGCCCAGAACACCCTGAGATAACACTGGAAACCTACCAGTATATCTCGCTTGCCCTGACCAGGGACTACTCGTGTAATGGCTCTCCTAGACACAGCGCGATGTCAACCCCCAATACTGGGAGAGACGAATCCTGTCTAACCGTCACAGCCTCCAAGTGCTTCGGGACTGCACCCAACTACTACCTGTTTGCACAACTCCTTTGAGCCGTGGTAGGGTAGTAATCAAAGTACAGTGGGAACACACTCGAGGCGAAGTGACAGTGTCAACTCAGCGGACTAAGCTCTACTCATGTCACCTGGGAACTGATAACTGACGATAGGTATTGTACCAACCAACAGTTCCCTGCGAGTCTTGTCCAGTGTACTCATAACCCAACGAGCACCCGCATACTATCTCCAGTACGACGTACTGATGGCTGTGGGACAGACCATCTCCCCTGCTGGGATGAGAAGCGCATACGCTAGTCTACTCCGGAGTATCGATTCCCTGTCTCGATAGTCCTGCGACTAGGGACCTGCATAAGGATGTGCTTATAGATTACCCCGCCCCCACGAATGTGACTGCCATCACAACGCTGGTAATCAAGCAAAGATCCCAAGGGCTCTACTAATATGTATAAGAGATATGCTAAAAGAAACACATGCGCATATTGAAGTAGAAACAAACCAAGTAGCATACTACCATTTTGAGCAAGATTGTATTTACAACTGTGAATATCCCAAGCTTCCATTAAGTAATATAAAAGCTAGTATGATACAGTAATGGCCTCTAGGGCATATTCACTAACATAGATATATACATTCATCAGATGCAATGATAGCCATTCCAGATCACAGATGAATACATTGGATATACTCGGAATCCGCAATTCGTACGAGCCTGTAATGAAGAGCGGAATACACGGTCGCGATGAATAGCCAAACCCCACCCTAGACCCCTACGGGTGCGGCAAACTACCCGTCAAGTATCCGAAGTGAAGCAACCTCCCTAAACGACGTGAGTAGGCCACTCGGCACTTCGAGGTACCCGGTAGATTGTGCACCCCACCTTGGGTGTATCCTTGGAGGAAAAATAGTAAAAAGAAATTATACAATGACGGCTACAACCCCGACCCGGTTGTGCGGCCATACAAATAATATTACATCAATTTACATATTACAAGAATTGAAAGATAAACAAAATTCTCATCTCACAATTCCCCCGGCTATTCATCCGTGACAATCCAACGAATTCATATACACAATCCATCAGCATTACAGATCACAGATATGTATAACCCCCACTAATCGACGTATAGCGATTAGGAGACGTTCAATACATATATAACAATACAGATATAACCCATTTGCCAAAGCCTACAGAAAATCGACCAAAATACGGATTTGTAACCACCCCAAAAACAAATTTGTTCTCTGGAAATTCTGGGCAGAAACAAACCATCTCAAAAATCACAAAATACCACCAGAAACAAACTGCAGGAGAAACGATCCACGGCCGAGTCAACTCGGCCGCGGAACCGCGGTGAGTTGGTCGGTTCGCTGGATCGTTTTTCTTCCCTGTTCATTTAAAAGCCTGAGCCGATTTTTAAGACATGATTTATTATTTTTGGAGAAGAAATAAAAATCGGCAGAAACTAGGATTTTCCGGGGTGTTTCGCGGGTTTTTGTCCGGTCGAAATTCTAGATACTTTGCTAACATGCTAGGGTGTGTTTAGTTAGGCTCTGATACTACTGTAAGTCCAAGTTACCTCTCCCGGTTCATTCGGGCTTGCGGAAATGGTGAAAAACAATTTTTAGGGTTTAGGTAACATGGACTACGAAAACGGATCTTGGCTAAACTACACACCAGCAACTAACAAGAGAGTTATCTACTCGGTTAGGGGTTATACCTCAACTTGAACTCCTTCTCTCTTTTACTCTTGATGGCGGTCGGATGATGCTTTCCTCGTTGCCTTCTCTTGTCGAAGATGGATCCACCTGAGAGTTTCTTCCTTGAGCTCCTTTCTCGAACTTTGAGAAAACTAAAGTCTCCGGCTTGCTAGACCTTCAACCTTAGGAAGTGTAGAGAGTGACTTAGGGTGTTTTATCTCCAAGGAGAGGTTTCTCAACTCATGAGAATGATTCTCCTTAAACTAGAGGAGGAGGAAGATGAAGAGAGGAGAGAGAGTGGTTATGATAGATTGAGAATAGTTTTACAACCATAACAATATATGTGAATATCAAATTAATAATATTAATCCAAAATGAAAAAGGTGATGGTTGGTTTGATAAGACCAATATCATTTCACATTAAATGATTTTGCAAAGATCAAAGAGCATCTAGAAAAGAAATGATGATGGTCAAAGTTTCAACCATGGTCAACTAGTCAACCTTGGTCCACAAGTCAACAAACCCAACCATGGCACAATTTCATTTAAATAACATTTTTAATTGATATATCACAAATTCATTAGGGTTTGGAAAAAGACGACTGTCAACTGTGCATACGCACCCGTTCCAAAACCCTTATGAAAAACCTCTTCCTCCGCCTCAATCAACTGTGCATACACACCCGCATCCGTGTTCCGAGGAACATGAATACTATGAGATAAAACTAACCCCAAAGCATATACTAGGATCTGGCTCAAACCAGACCCCGCTAGTAATGTCTGTCCGGACGCCAAATGTGCACAAGTACGCGGATGTGAACGAACCCCGTCGCAAAACCATGCGACCTCTACTCTGTTTTGCCCAAAGACGAATAACCCTCTGTGTGGGACTCTAAAGACTCGACACTACGCTGGCAGTGGGTTTAACCATAGACCGCAAGCGGCACTAGCTGTACGTAACGGTCCCCAGGTAGATGCCGATAAGAAGACTGACGAGGTAAACCCATCTGAACTCTTACTGAGCCTGAATGTGACAATCTCCGTGCAGTCCGGTCTATTCGTCTGAGAACATCGCATGGCGGGCCTAGGGGGCGGTAAACGTCAGTCCCCTACTAGCGGTACAAGTCATGTCGGAGTGTATCCCAGAACACCTGAGATAACACTGGAAACCTACCAGTCTATCTCGCTTGCCCTGCCAAGGGACTTTGTGTAATGGCTCTCTTAGACACAGCGCGATATCAACCCCCAATACCGGGAAAGACGAATCCTGTCTGACCGTCACTGCCTCCAAGTGCTTCGGGAATGCACCTAAAAACTACCTGTTTGCACGACTCCTTTGAGCCGTGGTAGGGTAGTAATCAAAGTACAGTGGGAACACACTCAAGGCGAAGTGACGGTGTCAAGTCAACGGACTAAGCTGTACTCATGTCACCTGGGAACTGATAACTGACGATAGGTATAGTACCAACCAACAGTTCCCGACGAGTCCTGTCCAGTGCACTCGTAACCTAATGAGCACCCGCATACTATCTCAAGTACGGCGTACTGACGCCTGTGGGACAGACCGTCTCCCAAGCTGGGATGAGAAGCGTATACGCTAGTCTACTCCGGAGTATCGATGCCCTGTCTCGATAGTCCTACGACTAGGGACCTGCATAAGGATGTGCTTATGGAATACCCAGCCACCACGAGTGTGACTGCCATCACAACGCTGGTAATCAAGCAAAGATCCTAAGGGCTCCACTAATGTGTAAAGGCGATATGCTAAAAGAAACACATGCACACATTAAAGCAGAAACAAACCAAGTAGCATACTACTATATTGAGCAAGATTGTCTATACAAGGTGAATATCCCAAGCTTCCATCAAGTAATATACAAACTAGTATGATACAGTAATGGCCTCTAGGGCATATACACTAACACCATGCATTTACAGTAAGATTGTAGGGAGAACTGTGGTATTCCTCGTCTTGTATATGGATGACATTCTCTTAATAGGAAATGATATTCCTATGGTACAGTCGGTCAAAGGATTCTTGTCACAGAGGTTCTCCATGAAGGACGTGGGTGATGCCAACTACATTCTGGGGATCCAGATCTATCGTGATAGATGTAAGAGGATGTTGGGACTTTCATAGTCATGGTACATCGACACCATACTGAAACGATTCAGTATGGAAGATTCCAAGCACGGCAATCTACCGGCTTGTCACGGAATCACCCTCTCCAAAGAGATGTCTCCCAAGACTGATTTAGAAAGGGCTCGCATGTCATCTATACCTTACGCATCTGCGGTAGGCTCTATAATGTATGCGATGTTATGTACCAGACCAGATGCAGCATACGCATTGAGCGTTGTAAGCCGGTATCAGTCGGACCCAAGGGAGAAACACTAGATAGCAGTAAGGAACATTCTCAAGTACCTGAGAAGGACTAAGGAGATGTTCTTGGTGTATGGCGGAAAAGACCTCCAGATCGAGGCCTTCGCTAACTCCAGCTTCCAGAGTGACAAGGATGACTCCAAGTCCATGTCGGGTTATGTCTTTACCCTCAATGGAGGGGCGGTTTGCTGGAAGAGTTCCAAGCAGGAAACCGTTGCTGGCTCAACTATGGAAGCGGAGTACATAGCTGCTTGCGATGCCGCAAAGGAAGCTGTCTGGATGAAGAAGTTCCTCGCGGAGCTTCAGGTGGTTCCTACCATTGTTGATCCAATAACGCTGTATTATGACAACAATGGAGCTATAGCTTTAGCGAAGGAACCCAGGTCCCATCAGAAGTCCAGGCACATTTTGAGGCGGTACCACTTGATCAGGGAGATTGAAGATCGCCGGGAGATCGAGGTGAAGAGAGTAAATTCAGAGGATAACACTGCAGATCCACTCACGAAGGCCCTACCGCAGACTCAGTTCGAGCGGCTGATCGAGATGATAAGTCTTCGATACGCCAGTACATGGCCTTAGTGCAAGTGGGAGATTGTTAGTGTATATGCCCTAGAGGCCATTACTGTATCATACTAACTTGTATATTACTTAATGGAAGCTTGGGATATTCACAGTTGTATAGACAATCTTGCTTAAAATGGTA
This sequence comes from Agapanthus africanus, assembly GCA_030015575.1. Classification (NCBI taxonomy): domain Eukaryota; kingdom Viridiplantae; phylum Streptophyta; class Magnoliopsida; order Asparagales; family Amaryllidaceae; genus Agapanthus; species Agapanthus africanus. Next base: position 214,005,883 of record JASDDO010000016.1, read on the forward strand.
GTATGCTACTTGGTTTGTCTCTACTTCAATATGTGCATTTGTTTCTTTTAGCATATCGCTTATATACATATTAGTGGAGCCCTTAGGATCTTTGCTTGATTACCAGCATTGTGATGGCAGTCACACTTGTGGGGGCTGCGTAATCTATAAGCACATCCTTATACAGGTCCCTAGTCGTTGGACTATCAAGACAGGGCATCGTTACTCCGGAGTAGACTAGCGTATACGCTTCTCATCCCAGCAGAGGATATGGTCTGTCCCACAGCCATCAGTACGTCGTACTGGAGATAGTATGCGGGTGCTCGTTAGGTTACGAGTACACTGGACAGGACTCGTTGGGGACTGTTGGTTGGTATTATACCTATCGTCAGTTATCAGTTCCCAGGTGACATGAGTACAGCTTAGTCCGTTGACTAGACACTGTCACTTCGCCTCGAGTGTGTTCCCATTGTTCTTTGACTACAACCCTACCACGGCTCAAAGGAGTCGTGCAAACAGGTAGTAGTTGGGTGCAGTCCCGAAGCACTTGGAGGCAGTGACGGTTAGACATGATTCGTCTCTCCCGGTATTGGGGGTTGATATCGCGCTGTGTCTAGGAGAGCCATTACACATAGTCGTCCCTGGCCAGGGCAAGCGAGATATACTGTTAAGTTTCCAGTGTTATCTCAGGGTGTTCTGGGCTACACTCCGACACGACTTGTACCGCTAATAGGGGACTGACGCTCGCCACCCCCTAGGCCCGCCATGCGATATTCTTAGACGAACAGACCGGACTGTACGGAGATTATCACATACAGGCTTAGTATGAGTTCGGATAGGTTTACCTCATCGGCCTTCTTGTCGACATCTACCTGGGGACCTTTACGTACTGCTAGTGCCGCTTGCGGTCTGTGGTTAAACCCACTGCCAGCGTAGTGTCGAGTCTTTAGAATCCCACACAGATAGTTTCCCTGCACTGAGCGAAAGGTGTAGAGGCCGTATGGTTTTATGGCAGGGATACGATCACTTACGTACACTTGTGTGCGTATGCTGTTCGGGCAGGCAATACTAGTGGTCTTTGGTTTAAGCCTGATCCTAGTATTGCACGGATGGATTTGTTTTGTTTTCTGTGCATTCGCATTCTACGGAATGCGGATGCGGGTGTGTATGCACAGTTGTGAGGAGAGAAAAGGAAGGAGGTGCCTCATTAGGGTTTTGACAGTTGATTCGGTCGAAACCATAATGAGGCGGACTCATTTGGGTTTTGGCAGTTAGTTCGGTCAAAACCATTATGAGCCGGGGACATTGTTTACTAATCCTTTTTAGTGATAATTTTGTGATGGCTAATTGCTTTGACCATTTGACCACACTTGACTTTGTTGACCGTTTGACCAAAGTTGACTTGGACCTTCATGAGAGATCTAGAGTTTTCTTTGGTTTTTCTTTTTATTCTTTAGGTTATGAAAATGGTCAAGTCATTAGTAGCCATCAACTTTATCATGAAAGGATTAGTAATGATGATATTTGTGTATTATTGCAACCATGGTTCATTCTCTCTAGCTCATAATTCATTTGTCATTCACTCTCTTGAAAAAGAAATGAGAGAGCTCCATGGTTGTTCTCCTTCTTCTTCCTCCTCTTGATTCTTCCTTTGATCTCATGTGTTGAGAGAAAAAGGATCCAAATAGACAAACACTTCCATCTATCTCTTCTACACATCCTAGGACATCAAGACTAGCGATCTTGTTGCCCTAGTTGCCTCGGTTCGAGGTGGAGCTCGGAGTACATCTCTCGGGTGGATCGTCTTAGACTCAAGAAGGCCGCGGAGGTGATCAAGATCCGGATCGACCCTCGGAGCGTGGACGGATGAGCCGGACAGCGGAATGGAGATCCGAAGGACCGGTGTCGTGAGGTATATTCCTTATGGCATAGTAGTTAGTACCTCTAGTAGTTTGCTAGTTTGTAGTTTAGCAAAGATCCTTCTTTTAGTCCATGTTCCCTTTGCGGCCAAAAATTGTTTTTCGCCATTTCCGCCTCCCCGTAAGAACCGGGGTGAGCAACGTGGACTTACACTACCGGCAACTGGCTGTCCTGTGCCTCCGCCACCTCGTCCTCTCGGCACAAAACCACCGCGACCACGACCTCTTTGAGCAGGAGTCTTACGCGCCGCAACAACAGGCACAAGAGGCAATGCTTTCAGAGGCGGAGAAGGTGGTAAGGTAACCTGAGGTACGGATGGTCCTCTCTGACGTACTACGGTACAATCCCGAACAAGGTGATGTAGACTGCCACACCCAAAGCACCCATAAGACGGCCGATGACCCTCCTGGGAATAAGAGCTGAATAACTTTCCCCGTCCAACGTCTCTTCTACTCCCCGAGTCTGAAGGAACTCTTCCTCGGCGTGCAAATCTCCGTCGCTGTGCTGATACATCCGTATGAGTCCTCTTCGTTTCCGGAACAACCGACGACTCAGAAAGACGCTCCTCCACCAATAGGGCTGCATCCACTGCTGCCGCATATGTGTCACAATGTTGAATGCTAATGGCTAGGAACAACTGGGTAAGCAGGCCGCGAACAAAGCTCTTCACCCTCATCTCCTCAGTCGCCACCAAGTACGGAGCATACACAGACAACTAGGTAAACAGTACATCATACTCAGACACCGTCATCCCCGGAGTCTGGCATAACGACTCAAATTTGCGCGCTCGTGCATCCCTGACGCTCAGTGGAAGAAAACGGGCGAGAAATGCCGTCACAAACTCAGCCCAGGTCATAGGAGCAAGACCTGCGGCTCTGCCCCTCTCCATGGACTCACACCACTTCTGGGCCAGGCCCTCCAGACGGAAGCTCGCGAACTCCACCCATCTCTTGTCGGAGCATCAGAGAGAACGACAAATCCTGGCTATCCGGTCGATAAACGACCGCGGATCCTCAGTAGCATCTATTCCAGTGAACACCGGAGGCCTCGGCCTCATGAACTCTGTCAGTGACATGGTAATAACCTCCGGGGCTGTAACTGCGACTGTCGGAACAGTAGGTGCCATCATGGTCCCTGCAATGGGTGGAACAACTGCCTGCCCCTGCGCTCGAGTGGCCTCCACTAAAGTCCCCATCATCTGGCGCAGGTCCTGCATACCAGCCCCAAACATAGCAATGTGCTCCGGTACGACAGGAGTACCGCCCTGGTTAGTCCTCGCCTCAGACGAGTCAACTCTGACCTCGGCCATCGCGGCCGCTCTCGGAGCCCTCAAAGTCTTCGGCGGCATATAAGCTGGAAATTGAAAGAAGATTCGATAAGGAAACAAAAATCGAATCACAAGGATATATAAAATCACGGAAAGAATTTCAATCAACAAGTCCTAAGGTCACTTAGACAGGGTACCGCGTCGTAGGTATGCCGCGGACCAATCACACGCTACGTTACTCTGCTTAAGCTACCTACTCCATCATACCAAGGTCATCCTACACTCCGAAAGAAAAAACCTAGCTCCGATACCAACTTTGTCACGACCCAAAATTTGTCCCGTAACCGGCACTTAACTACGTAACGTCAACAGGCGTACGCAACTTAAGTAGCCGAAACCCAGAAATCTAAACCACCCAAAACTGGATAAGCGGAGAAAAACATTGTTTAAAACATTCGAAATATCTTAAGTAAAATCTTTAACTCTAGTTTTCTTTCTTGAAAATTTCGGCAGCACCTCCTTTGTAAAAACTAGCCCCGAAAGCGGGTACAACATAGATAATATATAAAGCATCCCAAACAGGAGCAATTCATGCCCAACGGCGGAGACAACCACCAAAAGCAAAAATACGACGCCGAAGCGAAGAAATAAAAAAAAAAGAAAACTGCATAAAAAAGTAAAACTTTTCAACATGACCGGCTCTCACGAGCACGGCACCCAAAGTCACCGAAATAATAGTACAACACTGAATCCTCACAACTCGTCTCTAAGTCAAATACACGAAGTGGTAGATGGAGAATACTAGATCCAACAAAAAGATTTACAATGTACAAACGGATAACCGCAACCCACCTAAAAGTAAAGGACTCACAACCAACCGTAGCGGTATCCGCAAAAGTATAAATGATAAGACGCTCTGCCGCGACTACTCTGAGCGTAAGTCCTGCAAAACACTGTGGCACAACGGGGGTGAGTTGCCAACTCGTGAATAGTAAATAACATCATACTGTAATCGTAAGTATGCACGAACAACGATAAATCTAACAAATGTAATCTGATAGCATGAGTATGGTAACATGAATATGCAACAATCATGTAAAGGTACATCATCAAGGTACTATATCTACATGAAGCAATGCATATCAACATAATCCTGAGTGTGGGATGATATAATATAAAACCTCATGCAAAATCATCAGCATGGAAAAAACCCCAGTGTCCCTCACTGACACATCAAATCCCAACATCCTCAGGCACCGCATCCTCAGATCGGCCCTCACATCCTGTAAGTATCATGGAACCTGAGTGTCAAACATCGACACCCAAAACATCATGAAAACATATACATGTATATATATATATATATATATATATATGACGATATCAACCACGTATGTCCACCGAAGATACGTAAAATCATGGAAACCTGAGTGTCAAACACCGACACTCGAAACGTCATGAAACCCGTGTCTAGCATCGACACGTAAATCCTCATAACTCAGGCGCTGTCACCACAACTGGCCCTGACGATAGTCGTACATCACTCCGGTCGGTATCCCCATGATAACCGCCGAGTCCAAATAAAATCACCGGTAGGTAGTGGTCCCTCTGTCAGGCTTATCGTCTACACCACGAAATAACCACTCTCCCTGGGGTACCATACCGGGTCCACCATATACCCGCAGACGGTGCCTCCCGCTCCTCGAATCAGGTATCACAAGCCAAATCTCAAAACCGAGAAATCAAATGGTGGACGCATTGAAATATTATATCAAGAGAAACCAGATTTTCAAACAATACATAGTTTTCTTGAAATACCCCCACGGTTCTCAAATCCATAAATCACATGCAATCCATATCTCAATGCGAAAATCCATGAAAACTGATATATGCAACATAAAACAACAATATGAGCATATTAAGGGAAAGCCGCTCTTTTAAATGAATCCAGCTTTAAAATATATCATGCGGTTCCCTAATCTTCCGAAAACAAGTGCGGCATCATATGAGGTGTACAAGTAATTGTAGGAAGGATTAAGTATCTACATGTAAGCAAGTATGTATGATGCATTTCATAAGCGCAACAGTCAACGTCTCAATATCACATATCAAAACAATACCACTTAGGGTATATGCAACTATAGCAAAATATGTGGGTGTACATGTCAGTATGCATGCATGATGTACAAGTAGCTATAGGAAGGTATACGTGAAATGGAATAATAGTCACTATCTCGACTATGCCTGTCCAATACAATATAACGTATGCATGTAGGTTGTGCGTGTCATGACAATTACCGACGGGGTGGGTGTAGCATACAAATCAGTGCTCGTGCAACATGAACCGTCAGTAATGTGTTATGTCTAAAAGGTACAAGTCAAGGTACAACAGGTAACACTATGCAATGACGTTCATATGAAATCAAATAATATGCAATAACATGCAGCTATCATATTATATCAGCCCTGACGCATAACGCCGTATGGGCGATTGCCCCGCAGATTTTAAATCTACTCACAGATGATCTCGAGCTATGAAAATCCGACCACCTGCTTCCCCTTGTTCGCAGCGTCCGAAGTCCCCGCTTGCGATCCTAAAATTTCACAAACACATCACATAAGCTAAATATCCTACGCCGAAAAAAAGATTGCGAAACGCAATGATAACGCCCAAAAAATTACACTGCGCACCTAGCGCACGACATCGGCAAAACCCCTAACTAGGTCGCCAAACTACGGAACACCATGTCTAGACTCCGATCGTCCCGATCGTGCAAACACAACACATAAAAATACAAGGAAGATAGTAGATATCACCTCGCAACGACCAATTGAACCCACGTCGGAAAAACACCGAAACCTAGTAAGCAACTTATTGCAATATTTGTACAAGTCTAAAACTAAAACCATTCTAGCGGTTCCAAACATCGCAAAGCGGCTTAACTATGTTATTGAAACTTTTTACATAATTTTAAACCCACCCAATTAGGTTTTATTAAAACCTAGTAAGCAAAAACTTCATTAGTTAACTTAGGAATTTTCAATAATAATCATTCACAAGATTAAGTTTCCAAAGTTCTCATTTTAACCATTATCCATCACAAACCCTAACCTGATTTTCTTTAAAATTATAAACAATGAATTAAACATAAGTTTAAAGCTATAATAATCCAATTAATTAGCTATCTTAATGATTTAGCATAACAAAAGAGGATTAGGGTTAGAATTTATACCTCTTCAAGAACACAAACAAGCAACTAGATCCATCATTTTTTTCCAAAAATGATGTTTTTCTTGAAGATCCAAGCTAGATTTGTGAAAGGAAATGATGGGTTTACTTTTATTTAGGAGTTTTATGGATTTATTTAAGGAATTTTGGAGATAAAATGAGTTTTGAGATGAAGGAAATGAGCAAGGAAAAAGATGGGGCAGACTTGGGAAGGCTCGGCAAACAAGTGGGTGAGGGGGGGTTTTGTGTAAAAATTGAAGAACAATCTAGATTAAAGCAATAAATGCTAGTTAATGCCAACATACCACCTTTTTCTTTCATTTCTTTTCTTATAAAAATTTATTTCCTTTTGTCACAAAAAATCTAGATTTGGAGAGAAGGTTCTAAACTAATTCTAGTGATTAGATTAGCATTGATTTTCATTAGAAGTAATTAACCCAACCCAAAATAATGTAATAACCACTTAAAATAGCATTGAATTAGGGAAAAATTATATGTGAACCAAAACTTCCCATTGACCTCCAAAGTTCGCGCACTAGCTTTATTCTAGCTAAACTAGGTGCCGTCAAAGTTATACAGGAGTTTGATCACAATCGGGTTAAAAGGGAAAATACCGACTATTTCACCATAAAACGGAAAAATTCGCATAACTATTTTCTAAAACGTTACAGTAATATGTTACATGGGCTACGGAAAGGTAGGGAACTGGGAGAGGGTGATCATTCCATAAGAGTAGGGAATGGTGCAAATGTTGCAGCCAAAACTGTTGGCGAATATCACCTTGTGTTACCAAATGCTAATACATTGATTATGAAGGAATGCTATTACATTCTGACCCTGATATGCAATCTTATATCAGTATCTTTATTGAGTAAAGTGTAAGTCGATTTGTAACACCCCACGAGTAGCGGGGAGGCGGAAATATGAAAAACAATCTTGTTTGGTAGCATACATAGACTAACCGAAGATCTTTTCTAAACAATACTTAACAATAAGCATAGAGTTCTAAGCTACTATGTGAAGAGATTATACCAAATGATTCTAGTCCTTCGTCTTTGTGATCTCTACGTCCTCCTCGGCCTCCTATCCGTGATAGATGATCCACCCGAGTACCCTAATCCAAGCCACACCTCAAGACTTGAGGTAACTTTGTTTCTTTAGTTGCTAACCAAAGTAACTAAGATGATGTAGAGTTAGGTTATGGAGTGTTTAGTCTTTACTAATCCTTGTACTCAACTCATGAGTGGTAGGATTAGGGTTTGGAGAAAGAGAGAGAGCTTGAGAAGAGAGAAGATGGAGATTATAATGAGAAGAGAAAAGCTTCTCACTTGAATATATCAAACATAATGAATTATCAAATAATAACAAATAAATGATTATTCACCATGCTTCATTTATTCAAGTAGAGTGATTCATTATGTGAGTCATTAGATCATTAATGAAGCATTTAATGATATGATGAATCATATAAATGAGTCACAAAAGCAATTAATGAAAATGCCACCTTAACCTCCTTAGTCACCCCCCTTCTAGAAGCTTCTCGAATAATTACGAGAACGCCTTTCGCATCCGTGAAAACACGGAAAAACTAAATACTGTATAAATCCAATAACCCGATAGTAGAATCTGGCTTAAAACAAAGTCGTCTAGTAAAAACTGTCCGAATGTCGTACGTGTGTTTAAACACGTATTCGCCCGAACCCTTGTCGTAAAACCGTACGACCTCTATATCATTTCGCCGGGAGTTGGGAAAACTTTGTGTGGGACTCTAAAGACTCGACTACTACGCTGGCAGTGGGTTTAACCACAGACCGCAAGCGGCACTAGCTGTACGTAACGGTCCCCAGGTAGATGTCGATAAGAAGGCCGGTGAGGATACCCATCCGAACTCCTACTGAGCCTGTGCGTGACAATATCCGTGCAGTCCGGTCTGTTCGTCTAAGAGTATCGCATGTATGGTCTAGGGAGGTGGTCAACGTCAGACCCCTAATTACCATACAAGTCGTGTCGGTATGGCTCTATCTCCATCCGAGAATCTACTGATCAATCTATCAGTAATTCTCAATCATCCCAGGCCAGGGACTTATGGTAAGGACCAACCGATCACTGTGCGATATCAACTCCCTATACCGGGAGAGACGAATCCCTAACAGTCACTCACTGCCTCCACGTGGCTCGGGTCTGTGCCCAACTAAAACCTGTTTGCACGACTCCTTTGAACCGTGGTAGGGTGGTAATAAAAGCACAGTGGGAACTCGCACGAGACAAATGACGACTTTAAGTCACCGGACTATCTGCACACATGTCACCTGAGAACTGGTATCTGACGTTTGGTATAAATACCATCCAGTCAGTTCTCGGCGAGTCCTGTCCGGTGTACTCACACCCACTGAGCATCTGTATACAATCTTAGGTGCACTCCACCAATGGCTGCGGGACCAATCCATCGCCCCTCCTCAGAGTCTAGATATGTATACACCAGTCTACTCTGGACTATCAATGCCCAGTCTCGATACTCCTGCGACCAGGGACATATAAGGATGTGCCTATTGACTATCCAGCTCCCACTAGTATGACTGCCATCATAACGCCGGAAGTCAGGAAAACATCCTAAGGGCTTTATCAACATGTATATATATATGAATACTACGCAAAATATATCATACGTTAAGATAAAGACAAACCAAATAGCGTACTATCATATTAAGCAAGACTGTTATGTATATACATATCCCAGTATCCTATACAATGAAGGCCTCTAGGGCATATATATCCAACAATCTCCCACTTGCACTAGGGCCTATAATTGGCGCAATGAGTACCCACTGTCTTCACTATATCCAGTTACTGGAGTACCGCATGCCCAACATCTCAAAGAGCCTCTCGAACTGAACTTGAGGAATGGCCTTTGTGAATGGATCTGCCGTGTTGTCTTTTGTATCCACTCTCCGTACCTCGATCTCCCGACGATCAACGATCTCCCTGATCAGGTGAAAATGCCTTAAGATATGCCTGGATTTCTGATGGGACATGGGTTCCTTTGCCAATGCTACGGCCCCATTGTTATCACAATACAAAGGTATTGGATTGGAAATGGACGGAACCACCTGAAGTTCAGAAATGAACTTCCTCATCCAGACAGCCTCTTTTGCGGCTTCACTAGCAGCTATATACTCAGCCTCCATAGTTGAGTCTGCGACGGTATCCTGTTTGGAACTCTTCCAACATACCGCCCCTCCATTGAGGGTAAACACAAAACCCGAAATGGATTTAGAATCATCTTTGTCACTTTGGAAGCCGGAGTCGGTAAAAGCCTCTACCTGGAGGTCCCTATTACCATAAATCAAGATCATCTCCTTAGTCCTTCTCAGGTACTTGAGAATGTTCTTTACCGCTATCCAATGTTTCTCACCTGGGTCAGACTGATACCTGCTTACCACACCAAGTGCGTAAGCTACATCCGGTCTTGTGCATAACATCGCATACATTATAGATCCTACCGCCGAAGCGTAGGGTAAAATGCTCATGCGATCCCTCTCTTCATCAGTCTTTGGAGACATCTCTTTGGAGAGCGTGATCCCGTGACAAGCGGGCATGTTACCGCGCTTGAAATCTTCCATACTAAATCTCTTTAGTATAGTGTCAATATACCTGGACTGTGAAAGTCCCAACATTCTTTTAGATCTATCACGATAGATCTTAATGCCCAAAATGTAGGTTGCATCACCCAAGTCTTTCATGGAGATTTTCTGTGACAAGAAGAGCTTTACTGATTGTAGCATAAGGATATCATTCCCTATCAGTAGTATGTCGTCGACGTACAAAACGAGGAAGACTACTGCTCCTTCTACAATCTTCCTATAAATACATGGTTCATCTACATTTTTGATAAAGTCAAACTCTTTGACTGTCTCATCAAAGCAGATGTTCCAACATCGCGATGCTTGCTTTAATCCATAAATGGATTTAAACAACCTGCACACCCTTCCGCTGCTCCCACTGTCTAAGAAACCTTCTGGTTGATCCATGTAAACACTCTCTTCTAAATGTCCATTTAGAAAAGCTGTTTTAACGTCCATCTGCCAGATTTCATAGTCATGGAAGGCAGCAATGGCAAGCAGGATCCGAATGGATTTAAGCATAGCTACAGGTGAAAAGGTTTCAACATAGTCCAGTCCCGGTCTTTGACGAAAACCTTTTGCAACGAGTCTAGCTTTGTAGGTTTCCACTTGTCCAAGTGCACCAATCTTCCTTTTGAAGATCCATTTGCATCCAACTGGTTTAACCCCAGGAGGAGCAACTTCTAAAGTCCATACTTTATTGGCGTACATGGATTCTATTTCGGATCTCATAGCATCCATCCACTTCATGAGTCAATACTCGTGATAGCCTGCCGAAAACTAGTAGGCTCATCATCGTCGATGATGCAATCCTCTCGATCCCCATCTAGAAGAAAACCATAGTATCTCTCTGGAGGATGAGAAAGCCTACTAGATCTGCGGAGTGGCGTTGGTTCGTCATATTCTATTGAAATCTGAGGTTCTTCTAAGTCCTCGGTAGTAGTTTGAGATTCTGGAATTTCTTCCAGCTCTACCGCGCTCCTACTAATTTCTTTTGCAAGAAATTCGCTCTCTAAGAAGACAATGTGGTGAGCGACAAACACCTTTTGTTCTTCAGTGTGGTAGACCATATACCCCCTTGAATGTTTGGGGTATCCTACAAACTTGCACAACACCGATCATGACTCGAGCTTGTCCGGTTTATGCTTTTTAACATATGCCGGGCACCCCCATATCTTAATATACTTGAGATATGGTCTCTTCCCGCTCCACATTTCATATGGAGTGGTAGGCACAGACTTAGTTGGAACTCTATTCAATAAGTATGCCGCTGATTCTAGAGCAAATCCCCAGAAGGAAAGTGGTAACTCAACACTACTCATCATTGAACGCACCATATCTAATAGCGTGCGATTCCTCCTTTCTGATACACCATTATGCTGAAGTGTATAAGGCGGAGTAAGCTGAGAGAGAATTCCATTCTCTTTTAAGTATTCAAGGAATCTGGTACTTAAGTATTCTCCACCTCGATCAGATCGAAGTGTCTTGATGCTTTTACCAGTTTGTTTCTCTACTTCATTTTTATACTCTTTAAACTTCTCAAAGGTCTCTTATTTATGTTTCATTAAGAACACATGTCCATACCAAGAGAAGTCATCAGTAAAAGTGATGAAGTAGGAGTCACCGCTTCGCGCATGTGTAGACATTGGACCACATACATCACTGTGTACAAGTTCTAAGAGTTTAGTAGCTCTTGCTCCGTGTCCGGAGAACGGAGATTTGGTCATTTTTCCTTTGATACATGATTGACAAGTTGCATATGATGAATATTCAAACGGATCTAGATATCCATCTTTATGTAACTTAGTCAACCTTGTTTCGTTTATATGACCAAGTCTACAATGCCATAAGAAGGCTTGATTTGAATCTGGAGCCTTTCTTTTATGTGGGTTTTGAATATTGAAAATGCGAGGTTGATTAAGTATATATATATCGTTTTCCAGTGTGCCATACCCAATCAGTTCTTGATTTAGGAGAATGTTCATGACATTACTTTCAAGCACAAAATTATATCCTTTATTAGACAACAAAGATACTGATATAATATTACACAGCATACTGGAATACAAAAACAGCTGTACAACACCAAAACGTGCCCACTAGTCAACCCTAGGTGATACTCCCCTATTGCAACAGCATCTACATGCATTCCATTGCCCATTCGGAGAGTCATATCACCTGCCCCCAGTACTCTACTATTTCTCAGATCCTGCAATGAATTACAGATGTGAGAACCAGAACCGGTATCAAGTACCCATGAAGTAGAGTTTACTGAAAGACAATATTCGATTACGAACACACCTGAAGCAGAAGCAACTAGTTTCTTCGTGTCCTTTGCCTTGAAGGCCATACAGTCCTTCTTCCAGTGCCCTTGCTTGTGACAATAATGGTATTCGTTTATATCCGCTTTCACCCTTCCTGGCTTTTTCTTTCCCTGCACCTTCTTGACCCCACCCTTCGGTTTGGTGGCTTTCATATTCTTCTTCCCTTTAGCTTTCGCTTTAGATTTAGAAGAGGATGACTGGCCAACATACAGAATGGGGGTCTTCTCCTTTTTCAAGGAGGTCTCTACTACCCTCAACATGTTGAGGAGCTTTGGAAGATCAGCTTCCATTTCGTGCATGTTGAAGCTAAGCACGAACTAAGAAAAGGTGTGGGGAAGGGACTGCAAAATCAAGTCGATATACAAATCATTCTCTAGCACACATCCCAGGTTTGCGAGTTCCTCAATGAGGCTGATCATTTTGAAGACGTGCTCTCCTACAGGCGATCCTGGAGCTAACCTCATCTGGAAGAGTTTCTTTAAGGTCTCGTACCTTGCGAGACGGGAGTGTTCTCCATATAATTCTTTTACATGGAGGAAGATGGATACAATATCCATACTCTCGTCCTGTTTCTGGAGTTCATTGTTCATGGACGCCAGCACGACACACTTAGCTCGCTCACAATCCAGATCCCAAGTTTTGCGAACTTCCTTGTCCACAACTGAGGAATCTGGTCCAGGGATAAGGGGAGGAACAGCGGTGGTAACATATGCTACTTTGTCATAAGTCAGTGCAATGTTGACGTTCCTTAGCCAATCTTTATAGTTCTTTCCGGTCAGTATATTTTTCTCAAGTAATAGTTTTAATCCTGTCATGGTAGCTGCTAGAGAGAAAGAAAAGAAAACACTCAGCATATGCTTCTTGCAAGTTTAGATTGGTTATTAGTTTATCTAAATATGATGGCTCCCACTGTTCCCTCAAATCCTTCTTCAAAACCTAAAAGAAGAACTAGTCAGGATTTAATCACACGTCACAATACTTGCTTAACCTTTCAGCCAGGCTAGTGTTGGTACTTCGAGGGAGGTTTTCCAACGCTTTCGCGAAGTTCCTTAATTAAATAACCTCTTTTTCCTGGAGGCGTAGCCCCTCTAACACCTTTCTGGACACCTACTTGGTTTATAGCATTGATTGTTAAGTGAGAATGTTTCCCGAGAGTAATCCTACTCATCAGTGGGATCGGGATCCAACTATCATTGCATGATGCACTAGATGGAAGCCACTCTAGTCACCACACTCCAGAAGGTATGCTTAATCTGCAAGTTTCCTTTATGTTTGAAACTCCCGATGTGATTTTTATACCCTAAGCTCTTATAGACCTTGACGTAGGCCAACAAGTCATAAGACGCAAGTCAAGTTCTACCCGTCGTTGTCCTGATCAATCTAAGTACATCGTACAAGCCCTTAACGTAGGCCAACAAGGTGTACGTCTGTCTTAAACTAATGCAACTATCTATGCAACAAATAGGTACACACACTGCTACCATACACTATGCCTTGACGTAGGCCAACATGCATAGCATGAATACGATGTGCTGTCTATTTGAAACGACGGAGGGTTACGGCTGGTTTTTGGCAAAAAACCGTTAACGTAGTGAACTTGATTTGATCAAAGGAACCAAGATAGCTTTTATAAGGAGTGGTTTAAGCTCCGCATTTAAAATTTTCTTTTTCAAGAAAACCGAGTGGTTTTTTGAAATTGTTCCAACAATTGAGTTTAGGTTTTATTTTTCTTTGCATTAAAAATAATGCGTCCCATCTTTAACCTATCATTACATATAACAACGAAAATACAACATCCTCGTATGCCATCCGCATTCGCCACGGGGTCCCTTCATCACCCGTTAGGTTACTTAACTAACGGCAGAGCGGGGGCTGGGCTAGTGCGGGTGAAAAACATAAGTGGCGTCTAAATAGCTATCATATATAGATATTGTACATTCGTCAGACGCAATAATAGGCATTCCAGATCACAGATAAACAATATTGGATTTGCAAGCAATTCGCGTTTCTTTTGAGCCTGTAAGAAAAGACGGATTACACAGTTGTGATGAATAGCCATTACCCTACCCTAGACCCCTACGGGTGCGGCAAACTACCCGCCAAGTACCCGAAGTGAAGCGGTCTTCGTTAACCACGTGAGTAGGCCACTAAACACTTCAAAATACCCGGTAGTTTGTGCACCCCACCTTGGGTCTATCCTAGAAGAAAAAATAGTAAAAAGAAATAATACAACGGTGGTTACAACCGCAACCTAGATGTGCCCCGCAAAATAATATTACAACTTATTACAATTACATCGAATGAATTAATACAATAACCCATCATAAAACCCGGCTAATCATCACAACAGTCCAATATAGTTTATATTTACAAACAGTTATAAATAACATCACAGATATATGCAACCCCCTGCCAACCGACATACTAGCAGTTAGGGGAGGTTTACGAACACATAATACAAAACAGATATAATCAAACAAGCAAACATCGTATAATTTCGATCGCTTAAACACTTTAAATTCTACTCCAAATCTTTACTGTAAAATTGAAACCTGAGAAGAAAATAAAAATACCAGAAACTACAAAATATCACTACAGATGCGCAGAAGAAAACTAGGATGAATCGGAGCGAACTAGGCCGCGGATCCGCGGCGGATCAGTGGGATCGGCCGCGGTTCCACGGCGCTTTGGGCGATTCAGAAGCCCATTTTTCTAGTGTGTTCTTATATTTTCTCACTGGTCATTCTGGAGGTCCCTGAAAAATTTTTGGACCTCATTTTAAAATCGACAGAAACTTCATGATATTCGTGTCTTTTCCGATCTGTTTTCCGTTCGAAATTCATACAACTTTGCAAGTGAGTTAATTATTGTTTAGTGAGGCTCTGATACCACTGTAAGTCGATGGGCAACACCCCACGAGTAGCGGGGAGGCGGAAATATGAAAAACAATCTTGTTTGGTAGCATACATCGACTAACCGAAGATCTTTTCTAAACAATACTTAACAATAAGCATAGAGTTCTAAGCTACTATGTGAAGAGATTATACCAAACGATTCTAGTCCTTCGTCTTTGTGATCTCTATGTCCTCCTCGGCCTCCTATCCGTGATAGATGATTCACCCGAGTACCCTAATCCATGCTACACCTCAAGACTTGAGGTAACTTTGTTTCTCTAGTTGCTAACCAATGTAACTAAGATGATGTAGAGTTAGGTTATGGAGTGTTTAGTCTTTACTAATCCTTTTACTCAACTCATGAGAGGTAGGATTAGGGTTTGGAGAAGGAGAGAGAGCTTGAGGAGAGAGAAGATGGAGATTATAATGAGAAGAGAAAAGCTTCTCACTTGAATATATCAAACATAATGAATTATTAAATAATAACAAATAAATGATTATTCACCATGCTTCATTTATTCAAGTAGAGTGATTCATTATGTGAGTCATTAGATCATTAATGAAGCATTTAATGATATGGTGAATCATATAAATGAGTCACAAAAGCAATTAATGAAAATGCCACCTTAACCTCCTTAGTCACCCTCCTTCTAGAAGATTCTCGAATAATTACGAGAACGCCCTTCGCATCCATGAAAACACGGAAAAATTAAAGACTGTATAAATCCAATAACCTGATACTAGAATCCGGCTTAAAACAAAGCTGTCTAGTAAAAACTGTCCGAATGTCGTACGTGTTTTTAAACACGTATTCGTCCGAACCGTTGTCGTAAAACCGTACGATCTCTATATCATTTCGCCTGGAGTTGGGAAAACTCTGTGTGGGACTCTAAAGACTCGACTACTACGCTGGCAGTGGGTTTAACCACAGACCGCAAGCGGCACTAGCTGTACGTAACAGTCCCCAGGTAGATGTCGATAAGAAGGCCGGTGAGGATACCCATCCGAACTCCAACTGAGCCTGTGCGTGACAATATCCGTGCAGTACGGTCTGTTCGTCTAAGAGTATCGCATGTATGGTCTAGGGAGGTGGTGAACGTCAGACCCCTAATAACCATACAAGTCGTGTCGGTATGGCTCTATCACCATCCGAGAATCTACTGATCAAT
The DNA here is from genome assembly GCA_030015575.1 of Agapanthus africanus. NCBI lineage: Eukaryota > Viridiplantae > Streptophyta > Magnoliopsida > Asparagales > Amaryllidaceae > Agapanthus > Agapanthus africanus. Next base: position 214,022,285 of record JASDDO010000016.1, read on the forward strand.
CTATCAGTAATTCTCAATCAGCCCTGGCCAGGGACTTATGGTAATGACCAACCGATCACTGTGCGATATCAACTCCCTATACCGGGAGAGACGAATCCCTAACAGTCACTCACTGCCTCCACGTGGCTCGGGACTGTGCCCAACTAAAACCTGTTTGCACGACTCCTTTGAACCGTGGTAGGATAGTAATCAAAGAACAGTGGGAACTCACACGAGACAAATGACGACTTTAAGTCAACGGACTATATGCATACATGTCACCGGAGAACTGCTATCTTACGTTAGGTATAAATACCATCCAGTCAGTTCTCGGCGAGTTCTGTCCGGTATACTCACACCCAGTGAGCATCTGTATACAACCTTAGGTGCCCTCCACCAATGGCTGCGGGACCAATCCATCGCCCCTCCTCAGAGTCTAGATATGTATACACCAGTCTACTATGGAGTATCAATGCCCAGTCTCGATACTACTGCGACCAGGGACATCTAAGGATGTGCCTATTGACTATCCAGCTGCCACTAGTATGACTGCCATCATAACGCCGGAAGTCAGGCAAACATCCTAAGGGCTTTATCAACATGTATATATATATATATGGATACTACGCAAAATATATCATACGTTAAGATAAATACAAACCAAATAGCGTACTATCATATTAAGCAAGACTGTTTTGTATATACATATCCCAGTATCCTATACAATGAAGGCCTCTAGGGCATATATATCCAACATAAAGAATGATATAATTTTGTAGTACAGGATAATGTAATGAATATCTTCCTGAATCAAAAGTTGATTAGATCAGGCTCGTTAAATAATGGCATATACGTTCTCAATCGAACTATAGTTCTTAATGTACAAAACACACACAAGAGGAAGAGTTCAGAAATGAACGAATCCTTCTTGTGGCATTGTAGACTAGGTTATATCAATACGACACGACTAGCTAAGTTGCATAAAGATGGATATTTGAATCCATTCGAATTTTCATCTTATGACACTTGCCGGTCATGTCTCAAAGGAAAGATGACCAAAACTCGGTTTAGTGGAAACGGAGAAAGAGTTATTGAACTCTTAGGGCTGATACATAGCGATGTATGTGGTCCCATGTCTACACATGCCAGGAATGGTTCCTCATACTTCATTACATTCACTGACGATCTCTCAAGATACGGACATGTGTACCTGTTGAAACAAAAGTCTGAAGCTTTTGAGAAATTCAGAGAATATAAGAACGAAGTCGAACACCAAACGGGTAAAAGTATTAAGATCCTTCGATCTCATCGAGGAGTAGAATACTTGAGCAATGAGTTTATGGATTATCTAAAACAGAATGTGATTCTCTCTCAGCTTACTCCTCCATATACACTACAACACAATGGTGTATCGGAGCGGAGGAATCGCACTCTATTAGATATGGTGCGCTCTATGATGAGCACTGCTGAGTTGCCTATTTCTTTTTGGGGATATGCACTGGAAACAGATGCAGACCTATTGAATATGGTTCCCACCAAATCTGTGCTAACCACTCCATATGAGATATGGAAAGGAAAGAGACTATATCTTAATTATGTTAATATATGGGGTTCTCCGGCATATGTGAAAACACAGAATCCGGACAAGCTCAGCCCTAGGTCTTTTCTGTGTAAGTATATTGGATATCCCAAACATTCGCGCTGGTATATCTTCTACCACACCGAGGAACAAAAGGTGTATGTTTATCGACATGCCACCTTTTTAGAGAAGGAATTTCTTCAGAAAGAAATTAGTGGCAAAGAGGTAGAACTGGAAGAGGTTCTAGCTATACAAACTACGACAGATGATTTGGTTGAACTAGAGGATTCAGTAGTTCCCGACGAACCTCAGCCTCTCCGCCGATCTAGTAGGGTTCCTCATCCACCAGAGAGATACTACGGTTTTCTCATCGATGGTGGGAGCGAGGATTGCATCATGGAAGATGATGACCCGACTAGCTTTGAGCATGACATCACAAGTGCGGACTCTATGAGATGGCTGGATACAATGCGATCTGAGATGGAATGCATGTACACCAACAAAGTATGGACTTTGTAAGTTTCTCCAGAAGGGGTTAAACCCATTGGGAGCAAATGGATCTTTAAGAAGATACTTGGTGTAGATGGAAAAGTTGAGACTTTCAAAGCTAGACTTGTTGAAAAGGGTTTTTGTCAACGACCAGGTGTGGATTATGACGAAACCTTTTCTCTAGTGGCTATGCTTAAGTCCATCCGGATCCTACTTGCTATTGCTGCATACTATGACTACGAAATCTGGTAAATGGAAGTTAAGACCGCCTTTCTAAATGGGGATTTAGAAGAGTGCATATACATGACTCAGCCAGAGGGCTTCGTAGACATTGGGAGCAGCGGAAAGGTGTACAAGCTGCTTAAATCTATTTACGGATTAAAAAAGGAATCGCGGAGTTGGAACATCTGTTTTGATGTAAGAGTCAAAGAGTTTTACTTCATCAAGAACGTAGATGAACCTTGTATCTACAAGAAGGTTGCAGAGAGTAAGGTTGTCTTCCTCGTATTGTACGTGGATGACATACTCTAGATAGGAAATGATGTTCCTATGCTGCACTCGGTCAAGCTCTTCTTATCACATAGATTCTCAATGAAAGATCTAGGTGATGCCTCCTGCATTTTAGGGATTAAGATCTATAGAGATAGATCTAAACGGATACTGGGATTTTCCCAATCCATGTACATTGACACCATACTAAAGAGGTTTAGTACGGAAGAATCCAAGCGTGGTAACCAACCCACGATCTCTGGACTTACTCTCTCCAAAGAGATGTCTCCTAAGACTGATTTGGAGAGAGATCGCATTCAAGGGATACCCTATGCTTCGGCAGTAGGCTCTATCATGTACGCGATGTTGTGTACCAGAACCGACGTTGCGTACTCACTAAGTGTAGTGAGTAGGTATCAAGCAGATCCTGGAGAGAATCACTGGATAGCTGTGAAGAACATTCTCAAGTACTTGAGAAGGACTAAAGAGATGTTCTTGGTGTATGGTAATCGGGAACACCAGGTGGAGTTCTTTACCGATTCGAGCTTCCAAAGTGATAAGGAAGACTCTAAGTCGCACTCGGGATTTCTCTTTACCTAAATGGAGGTGCGGTTTTTTGGAAGAGTTCCAAGAAAGAAACAGTGGGAGACTCGACGATGGAGGCTGAATACATCGCTGCCAAAGAGGCTGTCTGGATGAAGATGTTCATCACTGAACTTGGTGTGGTTCCGTCCATTATGCATCCAATACCTTTGTATTGTGATAACAATGGAGCTGTGGCTTTGGCCAAGGAACCCAGGTCCCATCAGAGATCCAGAAATATTCTGAGGCGGTATCACCTGATCTGGGAGATAGTTGATCGCCGAGAGATCGAGGTCAGGAGAGTTGACACAAAGGACAACACTACGGATCCACTCACAAAGGTCATACCCCAGATACAATTTGAGAGACTCTTCGGGATGTTGGGTATGGGATACTACAACAGCTGGCCTTAGTGCAAGTGGAAGATTGTTAGTTATGTATATGCCGTAGAGGCCATTGTTGTACATTTGATGTATATTATAATGGATGCTTGGATATATATAGAGAGGAATTTCTTGCTCGACATGATAGTATGCTATCTGGTTTCACTTTGTCTTAACATGTTGACTTGTATTGGTTTACTGTCTTGCTCTCACATGTTGATAAAGCCCTTAGGATATGTACTCGACTATTAGGACTATGATGCCGATCATACTGGTGGGGCCAGGGTAGTCCAAGAGTACATTCTATAACTGTTCCTAGTCGAGGGAGTATCGAGACAGAGCATCGATACTCCAGAGTAGACTAGCGTATACGCATCTTGACCCATATGATGGGCGATGGATGATCCCATATCCATCGGTGTTTGACATCAAAGATGGTGTACGGGTGCTCAGTGGAGACTGGGTACACTGAACGGACTCACCAAGAACTCCTAGATGGTATTATAACTATCGTCAGATAGCAGTTCTATGGTGACACTGGTAAAGGTTAGTCTGTGGACCCGAGATCGTCATAGTGTCTTGTGTGATTCCTGTTGGTTATAGTTCCCTCAATGCAATTATCGTAGTCGCGGGCAGGTGATTATGATGATTGAGGGAGGACCTATACCGATAAAACAGTCTTACTCGAGATGATAGTACGCTATCTGGTTTGTCTTTATCATCATGTACATGTTGATAGAGCCCATAGGATTCTTACTTGACTACCAGCATTATGATGGCGATCATATACGTGGGAGATGGGGGTCTATAAGCACATCCTCAAATGTCCCTAGTCGTAGGAGTATCGAGACCGGGCATCGATACTCTAGTGTAAACTGGTGTATACTTATCTAGACCCTGACGAGGGGCGGTGGCCGGTCTCACAAGCCATTGGTGTCAGTTGTTCACCTAAGATAGTATACAAGTGTTCATTGGGTTATGAGTACCCTAGACGGACTCGCCGGGAACATGCTAGTTGGTATTATACCTATTGTCAGATAGCAGTTCCCAGGAGACATGTGTGTAGGGTGTTTTTCGTCACCCCATTGAGATGGGAATAGCGCGCGCTTGTCAGGCACATTACAGATTCCCCCTGCCTAGGGTAGGCTAGGGTTTATTGATTGTGGGGATCCTAATCTCCGGCAGCCGCAGACTAATCTGCCATTAATTACCCCCGCTTTTGGGGCGAGAGAACCTCCGATTGACGGGTCAACTATTCATGTGAACTCAACGTGCAGTGTACGCGTGTTGTGTTTTGGAGGGGTTTTGGATATATCGGGGGCCCGGCAGAGTTTTTACGGGGGGGCCGCTATCCGGATAGCTGTCTGGCGGTCAAGGGGGCTAGCAGCCCCCTTACGGGGTGCCGTGCAGCACCCCGTTAGATGTTTTTCTAACGGGGGAGGTATATTTAGAGTGGAGCATGTGTGTGTATGTGTGTGTATATATATATATATATATATATATATATATATATATATAAAGGGAAAGGGCATCCAAAGGATGCGTGGGAAAAGTGCCATGGCGATAGCACCCATGTGTCAGCACGTGGGCGCTCGGGCGCTAGCGCTTTGGGCGCTAGCGCTCTGAGCGCAATAGCGTTAGTGATTTGAGCGCTAGCACACCACGTGTCAACACGTTGGCGCTCGGGCGCGAGCGCTTTGGCAGCCAGCGCTCTGAGCGCTAGCACTAAGAGCGCTAGCGCTATGAGCGCTAGCACTATGAGCGCTAGCGCCCAACGTGTCAGCACGTTGGCGCTCGGGCGCTAGCGCTTTGGGCGCTAGCGCTCTGAGCGCAAGAGCTTTAGCGCTCTGAGCGCTAGCGCCCCACGTGTCAGCACGTGGGCGCTCGGACGCTAGCGCTTTAGGCTCAAGCACTCTGTGCGCAAGAGCGCTAGCGCTTTGAGCGCTAGCGTCCCATGTGTCAGCACATGGGCGCTCGGGCGGCAAAAGGGACTTGGTCCCTGCAATGGTTGCTGTACTCCCAGAAAAGAGCACTTATTATTTTGTGTGTGTGTGTGTGTGTTTATATATATATATATATATATATATATATATATATATATATATATATATATATGAGGCGTTAAACTCCTAAGATATTTTTTGAAGCTGATAAAGGGGCTTCTCCCCTTGAGCCATGGATCTTTCCCAAAGTAGGGTTTCTGGAGATGGGTCTCCTTCTTCTTCCTTTGTTGGTCGGATCTTGAAGATCAAGAAGTATGAGATTTTAAGAATCTCTCCTTTTTGAGATCTAATGGGAGATCTGAGTTCCACTTTGTGGGTTTTGTGGTGAAAAACTATTTAGTTTTTATAAAAGGAAGAGTAAAACTCTTGATTTAATTCAAAAGAAAGAAGAAGATATTAGATCCTTGAGGAAGGTGAAAGATCACAGATATGGATTCTTTTTTGGAAAGAGAAAAAGAAGTTGTCGAGATATTTTCATTATCTTTACCTTTATGGGCTACACACTTTACATATAGCCTCTTGGGCTTCACAAAATGGCATTTTGCCCATCCCATGGCTCATGTTCCATTTCTTCTCGCACATAAGCCATGGGCTTTACAAAAATTTGGCTTTATGCCCATTTTTGTTACATTTATTCATAAAATAAAATAAAAGAAATACAACAAAATTATTTATTACAAAACTTTTATTTTGGCAAAGGGGAGGAGGTCGGCCGGTTCATGTTCGGGCTCGACCCCGGGCATTGGCCCACATGACCTGGGCTCCGGCCCACTTGGCTTGCGGTTGACTTTGATTTTGACTTGGTCAATCAGGGTGTAAATTTTTACCCCAACAAATTGCCCCCTGTCAATAAATGCACACCACACATGTGGGTCGTGTGCATGAAATTGATGGATCTTCTTTCACGTGGAGGCGACTTGATTTGGTTCCCGCTTTTTGGGAAGCTGGCACTGCCCTTTTTACGACATGGACGGTCGGTGCTGCCCTTTTAGCGACGTGGACTGTCGGTTCTGCTCTTTTTGCAACTTGGACGGTCGGTGCTGCCCTTTTTGCGACTTGGACGGTCGGTACTGCCCTTTTAGCGACATGGACGGTCGGTGCTGCCCTTTTCGCGACTCGGACGGTCGGTGCTGCCCTTTTAGCGACTTGGATGGTCGGTGCTGCCCTTTTTACGGCCCTTTCAGCGACTTTGACGGTCGGTGCTGCCCTTTTTGCGACTTGGACGGTCGGTTCTGCCATTTTAGCGACGTGGACGGTCGGTGCTGCACTTTTAGCGACTTGGACGGTCGGTTCTGCCATCTTAGCGACGTGGACGGTCGGTGCTGCCCTTTTTGCGACTTGGACGATCGGTTCTACCATTTTAGCGACGTGGACGGTCGGTGCTGCCCTTTTAGCGACTTGGACGGTCGGTTATGCCATTTTAGCGACGTAGACGGTCGGTGCTGCCCTTTTAGCGACTTGGACGGTCGGTTCTGCCATTTTAGCGACGTGGACGGTCGGTGCTTGATTTGAAATGCTCCGCCTCTTGCGGTGTCAGGATTGAAGTTGACTTGCTGATTTGATGTGATTTGGGTTGACATCAGCATTGCTATACTGGAATATGGTACCAGGAGCGAATCATCATCTGCCATGAGAGGATTTGGGGATTTAGGTTTGGCATCTGCATTGCTGCACTGGAATAATGCCAGGAGCATCTCATTATTTGCCCCGGGAGGACTAAGGAAGCGATGGCTTCGGAGACTGGTTTAGATCCCTATCACCTAAGGCTTTTCAATTTTATGAGTTGTAAGGGTCTCACAAAGCATTTTCTCCATACGGGTCGTAAGGATCCCGTAGGTGTATTTTCTCCTTAGGAGTCACGGGGACTCCTAAGTGTGTTGCTCCTTTGTGAGTCGTAAGGATCTCACGCGGGAATTTTCTAGTCCCAAAGTCGAGAGGACTTTGCGAGTGCATTTCATCTCCTTTTTACGAGTTTGCGCCCTTTCGACTTTTCACAAACTCGCCGGCAGTCTTGCTGTTATTACTCACGGAGCCCTTTCGGGTTTTCATCCGTGCCTATTTTGCTTGGGACATACCATTTTTTTTGTGGGACTTTGAATGTGGTCTCACCGGTAGGACTTGGGAGAGATTGGGATTGTATACGGTTTTGCAGGATGTATGATCCAGACCGTAGGGTCGAAAAATTTTCGGTACTTCGTTGGCGTCTGCATCGCTACAATGGAATATGGTACCAAGTGCGACTCATCATTCGATGTTGGGGTATGAGATTTGGAATTTGGTTGGCGTCTGCATCGCTGCACTGGAATATGGTACCAGGAGCGACTCATTATTCGCCATTGCCTATTGGGAAGCGATGGCTTAGGAGACATGTTTAGATCCCTATCACCTAAGACTTTTCAAATTTATTGGCCGTAAAGGTCCCATAAAAGCATTTTCTCCCTACGAGTCATGAGGACCCCGTAGGTGCATTTTCTCCTTAGGAGTCGTGAGGACCCCTAAGTGTGTTCTTCCTTTGTGAGTCGTAAGGATCTCACACGGGGATTTTCTCCTCACGTATCGTGAGGACACATGAGTGGGTCTTCCCAAATGGAGCATAATTCTAAGGGCGGAGACCGGCCGCTGGACGGGTGAGTTCGGTGGGGTATGGATATGATGAGAATTATTTGAGCCCGTGGATTGTATACATTAGTCAATTTGGGGACTAACCATAGGGCCGGGAGAATTTTGAGAAATTGGATTTTGGTTGGCGTCTGCATCGCCGCACTGGAATATGGTTCCAGGAGCGACTCATCATTCGCCGTTTGGGGACTTGGAATTTGGATCTTGTTTGGCATCGGCATTGTTTCAATGGAATAATGCCAGGAGCAACTCATCATTTGCCTCGGGAGGACTTAGGATTTGGGTTCTTGGTCGGCATCAGCACCGCTAACACTGAAGAGAAATGACAGGAGCGACTCATTATTTGTCGTTGCCCGTTGGGGAACGATGGCATAGGAGACAGGTTTAGGTCCCTATCACCTAAGGCTTTTCAATTTTATGAACCGTAAGGGTCTCATAAAAGCAATTTCTCCCTACGAGTCGAGAGGATCTCGCAGGTGTATGTTCTCCTTAGGAATCGTGAGGATTTCTAAGTGTGTTGCTCCTTTGTGAGTCGTAAGGATCTCACGCAGAAATTTTCTCCTCACAAGGTCGAGAGGACTTTGCGAGTGTATTTCATCTCTTTTCATGAGTTTGCGTCCATTCGGGTTTTCACAAATTCGCCGGCAGTCCTGCTTTTTTTACCATGGAGCCCTTTCTGGTTTTCATCTGTGCCCATTTTTCTTGTAGACATACCATTTTTTTTTGTTTGCACAACTGGTGGGACTTTTAAAAGTAGTCTTACCGACAGGACTTGGGAGAGATAGGAGTCATTTATGCCCGTGGATTGTATACGGTTTTGCAGGATGTATGATCCAGACCGTAGGGCCGGTGTGCTCAATTCGCCTGCTACTTGGAGCATTCACGCGTAGTATTTCTTGAGATATCGGCCATTAGTGGGTGGCATGGGCCTTTCTCCCTCGACACTTATTAATTGGTAGGATCCTCCGTCGAACACTTTTTCGATGACGTATGGTCCTTCCCAGTTTGGCTCGAATTTTCCTTTGGCATGTCGATTGGGGATGATCGGTCTTTTTGTAGGGTTCCTAGGCACACTCATGAGGTTCTACAACTGATCAACCATGCCAAAATCAAATTTTTCAAGTGCCAAAGAACCCTAATGCTAGATCGTTAACTAGAGGAAAGGCGAAAAACTAGCAAGTTAACAACTTTAACTAAAAGTGAAAGGGACTACAACCTTTGTAGATCTGGTCCTCCACTTCTTTAGCTCCGTGATGACGTCCCTCCGCTGCGATCATCGGAATCCCAGACCCTAGCGTTGGATTCATCGGGGAAATAAGCGGGCTAGGTCGTTGACTTCGACGCCGAATATGATCTACGTCGAGGCGACTCAAACTCAAGCTCCATCTTCACTTGGTCATGAAACTTGTGAAGATAACACACTCTACTACATGGCAAGTGGTAGAGAATGAAGAAATAGGAAGTGGGTTCATTTTAGAATTGGATTACTCACTCTTAATCTCATGGCACTATTAGAGCTAGTATGCTTTCTTCTTCTTGAGGAAGAAGAAGAAGAAAGAATAATGATGAGAATCATAGAATAAAGAATGAAACTTATCCTTTTAATTATGGTACTATGGTTAAGTTAAGCCCTCATGCTTAACTTGTGTAGAGAATTAACCAAAGACTTGGGTTAAGGGTTGGGTTAACTAGCATCCTAAAGAAATGACAAAAGAAATTGACATTCTCAAAGTTACTTCAAGCTTCATGAAGCTTGATAACTTTGACCAAAGTCTTATTTCTTTTGTTATTTATTAGGAAATTAGTAAACCCTAATTTAACCTCAATTTGGTTTAAGTCTCATACACATAATTTGTATGTATCATCAAGCATGATACAAACATGTACACTTGCATATATCACATATAAACAATGTGCACATTCAAGTGAGAAAATCAATCTTAAGGAACCAGTATTAGTTAATGTAAAGTAATATATCAAATATATAATTATACATTAAATCATTAAATCAACACTTGATTTAATGATCCGGTCATACTGCATATAACCGACTAATATCAAGTGTATCAATTTATCGAATCAACATTTGATTCGGTAACCCGGCTATATCATATACAACCGTCCGATGATACAAATCGCGAGAATAGAATTCAGTATCACATACTGGTATTATTCTCGGTCCCGCACATATCTCATATGCATTCCTATTCGTTTCGCTTGAGCCAGGAAACCTCTGTGTAGGACTCTAAAGACTCGTCAATACGCCGGCAGTAGGTGATGAACATATCAAACACCCACAAGCCGCAAGCGGTCTGCTAAACGTAACGGGTACCCGGGTATTGAGCGATCAGAAGATCCACGAGCAAGCCCGCTCACACTCCTGTGAATCTGTTGGAGATAGTGCCCTCAGAGTCAATTATTGGATCACAGGCACGTGATTGCAATGATTGAGGGAGGACCTATCCCGGTAGGACAGTCTTGCTCAAGATGATAATATGCTATCTGGTTTACCTTTATCATCGTGTACTGCTTTAGGTGACCTTACAGGTCACTATTGTATGTTGATAGAGCCCATAGAATTCTTTCTTGACTGCCAGCAGTATGAGGGCGATCATATAAGTCGGAGTTGGTAGTCTATAAGCACATCCTTAAAAGGTCCCTAGTCGAGGGAGTTTCGAGACAGGGCATCGATACTCCAGAGTAGACTAGTGTATACAGTCGAGACCCCGACGAGGGGTGGTGGCCGGTCTCACAAGCCACTGGTGTCAGTTGGTTCACCTAAAATGTATACAGGTGCTCATTGGGTTATGAGTACACCGGACAGGACTCGCAGGGAACCTGCTAGTTGGTCTTATACCTGATGTCAGATAGCAGTTCCCTGGTGACATGTGTACAGGTTAGTTCATCGACCTGAGGATCGTCATTTGTCTCGTGTGAGTTCCCACTGTACTTTGATTACTACCCTACCACGCTCAAAGGAGACGTACAAACAGGTTTTAGTTGGTGATTGTTCTGAAAAATTCACTGACTGTGTCGGTATTTAGAAAATGAATAAAATTCACAATCAAAGAATTATATTTGACCGCAATCAACTACGGTGTCAGTTGTAGATTGTAAGTGAGTGTGGATCGTCCACGGGGATTGTGCGATTCGTTTCTATGTTTGATTTGTTTGAATTGAAAAGTTATTCAAAAAGAAAAGAAAACATGATTCAAGATTTTATCGATTGATTCAAGAGTCACTAGTTTAATCAAGAATCAATAAAATGATAAACAATCAAGAATCGGGTTTCGATGATATTTCCAACCAAATGTCAAGAATCTAAATGAGGCTCGCAGGAATCGATCGGATCTATAGACGTGATGTAATCTCAAGATATCGTGTTCTTGTCCTTCGAAGAATTGATACTAGATCGATGATGATCGACGAGAGTTAGGGCTTTCTCGTGAAACTAGGGTTTCATCATTTAACCCTTGTTCTTTCGTCGATATCATTCACATTCTAGCCTCTAGCAAATTCAAGAAACGATCGTAACTCCCCAATTTCGAGCGATATCAATCAAGAAAGCATCGCAACAAAATTAGGTCGTCGATTCTTGAACTTGCTAGGGTTTACAAAACTCGTAGGAATCAAGAATCGTATTAAGATATATTACATCATTATTCTATTTATCGTCTCGACTCCTCAACGAGCGGAGTATTACTCAAACATCACAACAAGAACAACAACTACAATTTGAGATCGAATCATGATGCAAGAATTTAAAGAAAACAAGATAAAAGAATTTCATCTTTTATTTATATCAACAATTTCATTACAGTCGCTCAAGAACTACAAGAGGATGAACTCGATTGTTGTATTGGCTTCGCTTTTCTCCGTGAGTCGTGGATCGGCTTGGACCACTTGCTCTGTTGAAGATCGCTTTGCTCCTAAAAGGTTGAAGGGCTTCTTGCTTGATTTGGTACTCGGGATCTTGGGTTTTGATTGGAATTAGGGTTAGGGTTTCACACAAGTCTTGTCACTAGATTTGTGGAAGAAGATGATGAAAGAGGTAAAGAGATTGAATGGCTCTAGATTGATACTAGATTGGCTAATGGATTCCCTTTAACCCTAGGTCTAGGCTTCTATTTATAGACTTCCTAAACCCTAGGTCTAGGCTTCTATTTATAGACTTCCTAAAGCCTAGGTCTAGGTTTGAAATTACAATTCCCTCCAAAAGTTTATTGAGGAGCTTCTAGAATTGTTTGTTAGGAGCTAGCTTAGGCTTTAAGCTAGGATTAATTAAGCTTAGAAACCCTAGTTTGCTGATCTGGCAGAAGCCTCTGGAGTCTTTTGGAACTTGACATGTCTTTCTGAAGTGTGGGCCCTAAGAGAAGCATAGTACACTGAAAATTTAGGGCTGACGTGGCAAGACCGCCGCGGAATCGCGGCGCAAGGCGGCTCCGCGGCGCAAGGCGGCTCCGGCCGCGGTTCCGCGGCCATGTTGGCTCCTTGGGGCTTGGGTCTTCTTCTGTGGTCTTGGGCTAATATTTGGAGCTTTATCTGATATGTTGAATTATATTTTTCCCTTTGGATTGCTACCAGATCTTAAAACTTGGAGTTGGTGTAATTTATCAGCTCAATTTGATCCTGCAATTTCCTGCACAAATCTTGAAACAAGTGTTGCACAATATAGGGATGATGCGATGCCATGAAATGCAGTCAATTTCCTTTATAGTTCCGGTTTTAGAGTCTAACACATGCAATCTGATATTTAACGACTGATTTGCTAATATGTGAAATATGAATACCGTACACTTAAAAATGAATGCAAATGATAGGGAAATTATCGGTTAAAAGATGCAGTATTTTCGACTGATCAAATTCCCCCAAACTTATTTTCGATCGTCTCGAGCGAACTGTTTTATTAAAAAGAGAAGGAGAAAATAAAGAAAGAGAAAAACTAACTAGCACACTTTCGTAGCCAACACGATTGCACTGAGCATGTGCAACAAGCCTTTAAACCTCTAGGTGTCCCTAGTAGGAGGAGTGTTGTCTCCTGAGGGTTTTCAGTGGATTGCACTCACAAAATCCAATAATAAAAGGAAGATCATTAAATTTACATTTAAAGAAAAGAATTGTAAAAGAAAAGTTTCGAAAATTAGGGTTTCCAACTAAGCTAGCTTTTCGGTTGTCATGAGCCCTATCTTAATGGTCATGAAAAGATGTCGGAAATCACGTCCTCCCTCAATAAAACATCGTCTTATTTTTCATTCCTATCTTTCTTCCAAACATCGATCATATAACCCTGCGTGTGTGTAAAGACATCCCTACACCTGGAGAATTCAATTCAAGCTATCATACTCTTGCCCATCAGCCTCAGTACTTTTTAATCAAGAATATTTAGATGAGATTGCTCACACACTTTCATGCGACCGTTAATACTTCTTGAGGTACTAACCGACCGATTACTCCTGTGCTTGCTTACTTGGTGTATTTTCCTCGTCTTGCACCACCTAAGGCTTAGCAGTGACTCCCAGACCAGTTGGCCTTAGGGCACTAGGTGAATAGGCATCCTCGCTATATATTTTTTTATTTCCCTTGGTGATAACAAAACCAGTGTCCATTTTTCTCACCACTTTATATTTTCTTATTCACTTTTTTTTTATTTCCTTCAAACATCGGCTTTAAGACAAGAGCATTTCAAGGTATCCTCTACTATCCCAGGCTTTAAGACGTGTGTAAGTGCGAATAGCAGGGTATCAACGTTCAAAATGTTTGGCTTCCAGAATAGAAACTATTTTTCAGACTTATTTTTATCCTCAGATTAGTGACGTCTTTCTTCTTACTAACCCTTGGGACAACGGCTCATAACTACTTATTACTAGTTCGTATAAGAAAACATCTAATTTGCTTGGTATTCTTAAATTTTTCTCATCTCATGGATGTAATTTTTCACTATCTAAACTTTCATTATCTTATTTATGTACAAAAATTTGTTTTAAAATGTAAAGATATTTTTATATTTTGAAAATTTTAAATTTTTATGGATTTTGGAAAATTTTAAATTTTTAAAGAAATGTTTTGTACTTATGCAAATGATATGCAAATTATGCAAAATTAAGCACAAACCTCACCCAAACTTGTTTTCAACAGTGTCCACACTGTTGCCAATAGCTATATCTACAAAACTTGTAAGTCTGGGAGGAATTATTACTGGGGGAAAAATATATAAGTGAAGAACTTCCCCCAAACTTACTCTTTTCACTCACCTTCATTCAAAAAATGATGCAATGATATACTGGACATGAAGGTGAGACGGAGGAATTTTAATCCAAATAAACTGGCTCCTGTAAGAACAGGAGTTCCTCCGTGGGGTCAGTGGAAAAATACGGCTTTAGTCTATGTCCATTTACTTTGAAAAAGGTGTCGTTTTTAATATTTTCTACTTCTACTGCCCCGTGCGGGTATACAGACCCCACAACAAAAGGTCCCTTCCACCGAGATCAGAGCTTACCCGCGTGAAGGTGTAGTCGTGAATCATGAAGAAGGACTTGTTGACCAGGTGAAAATGTTTTCCTCCAAATTCTTTTATCGTGAAAAACCTTGGTCATATTCTTTATGATTACAGCGTTATCATAAGCTTCATCGCGGAGTTCGCTTAGCTCATTTATTTGCAGCTTCCGAAAGTTGCAAGCTAGGTTTAGATCAAAATTTATTTCCTTAATAGCCCATAATGCTTTATGCTCAATCTCGACGGGTAAATGACATGCTTTTCCAAACACTATCCTATATGGAGACATTCCTAGGTCGGTTTTATATGCAGTTCGGAATGCCCAAAGAGCATCCGTCAGTTTGGTCGACCAGTCTTTTATATTTTTAGCAACAGTTTTCTCCAGGATAAGTTTGATTTGTCTGTTTGAGATTTCAGCCAGCCCGCTTGTTTGGGGATGATAGGGTGTAGAAAGTCGGTGGTTGATTGAGTATTTCCGCATCAAAGTCTCGAAAGACCTGTTGTAGAAATGTGTCCCATTATCGCTAATAATAGCGCGTGGGTGTCCAAATCGCGAAAAGATATTCTCTTTCAAGAACTTAATGACAACTTTCCTGTCATTAGTGCGACATGGAATGGCTTCAACCCACTTTGAGACATAATCAACCGCCAGCAGTATATACAAATTCCCAAAGGAGTTGGGAAAAGGACCCATAAAATCAATGCCCCAAACATCGAATATTTCAACAACCAGAATGGGTTGCTGAGGCATTTCATTCCTCTGGGAGATTCTACCCGTGTACTGACATTGTGTACAGGTTTTGCAATATTCAAATGCGTCCTTGAATAAGGTCGGCCAATAAAATCCACATTGCAAAACCTTCTTCGCCGTCTTTTTAGGACCAAAGTGACCCCCACGGGCCTGATCATGACAAAAAGAAAGAACACTCTTGAACTCTTCTTTCGGGACACACCGGCGGATGATCTGATCAGGACAATACTTAAACAAGTATGGATCATCCCAGTAAAAGTATTTTACTTGGGATAAAAAGCAGTATTTGTCCTGTTTTGACCAATCGCTGGGTATAAGTCCCGTGACAAAATAGTTCACAATATCCCTGAACCATGGTTCATTGGATACGCTCAAGAGCTGTTCGTCAGGGAACGAGTCATTGATCGGCAGGGTCACAGGGGAAGAAGAGATGCGTGAAAGATGGTCAGCTACTACGTTTTCACATCCTTTCTTATCTTTGATAACAAGATCAAACTCTTGTAACAGAAGGATCCAACGTATTAGTCGACCTTTTGCATCTTTCTTCGCCAGAAGATGTTTTAAAGCGGAATGGTCAGTATACACAACTATAGGTGAGCCAATTAAGTAAGGCCTGAATTTTTCTATTGCAAATACAACCGCTAAAAGTTCTTTTTCAGTGGTTGTATAATTGATTTGAGCATCATTCAGGGTCTTGCTTGCATAGTATATCACGTGTGGCATCTTTTCGATGTGCTGTCCTAAGACTGCACCTACTGCAAAATCAGATGCGTCATACATCAGCTCAAAGGGGTAGTCCCAGTTTGGTGATGATAAAACGTGGGCTGAAGTGAGTGAGTGTTTAAGTGAGTCGAAAGCTGTCTCACAGTCCGAGTCAAAATGGAAGGTCGTATCCTTGGCCAGGAGAAGAGTTAAGGGTCTAGCAATTTTGCTAAAGTCCTTAATGAATCTTCTATAAAAGCCCGCATGGCCAAGGACGGATCGAATATCTTAGACGCTTTTGGGATGAGGGAGGTTTTGAATGACATCTATCTTAGCTCTGTCAACCTCAATTCCTTTCTGTGAAATGACATGTCCAAGAACAATTCCTTCTTGGACCATAAAATGGCATTTTTCCCAGTTCAAAGTTAAGTTCTTCTCTTTGCAACGAGTAAGAACAGCGTCAAGATTCGATAGGCAATCGGAAAAAGAGTCTCCAAAAATCGAGAAGTCGTCCATAAAGATCTCCAAGAAATTCTCTACCATATCAGTGAATATCCCCATCATACACCGTTGAAAGGTAGCGGGAGCATTGCATAACCCAAAGGGCATGCGACTGTAAGCAAAGGTACCAAAAGGACAAGTAAAAGTGGTTTTATCTTGATCCTTTTTGGAGATGGGGACCTGATTATAGCCTGAGTATCCGTCCATAAAACAATAATACTCTCGTCCCGCTAAGCGTTCCAGCATTTGATCAATGAATGGTAGAGGAAAGTGGTCTTTCCTCGTGGCAGCATTGAGTTTTCTATAATCGATACATACACGCCACCCAGTTTGGGCGCGTGTCTGAATCAACTCATTCGCCTCATTGGTTATAACAGTGATGCCGGATTTCTTAAGAACGCCATGTATATGACTCACCCATTGGCTATCGGAGATGGGGTATATAATACCATTATCTAAGCATTTGACGATTTCTTTCATCACAGCTTCCTTCATGACGGGATTCAACCGTCTCTATGGTTCTCGGGTTGGTCTGGCATCATTCATCACATGTATATGATGTACAACTATCAAGGGACTAATCCCTTTGATGTCCGCCATACTCCAACCAAACGCCACTTTGTTAGATCTCAATACCGATAAAAGTGCATTCTCTTGCTCTAATGCGAGAGAAGCGGATATTATAACCGGTAAAGACTCCTTCTCACCTAAATAAGCATATTTAAGATGAGAAGGTAACATTTTGAGATCTAATTCAGGCGGAGAAATGATAGAAGGAGGGATCATAGAGTGATTTTTGGATTTACAAATAAGCTCAGAGCCTGTGAAAGATACAGACTCGGGTGGAGAAAAGTCAGAAGTGCAGGACTCAAGTGTAGGTAAAGTGTCCTCACTAAGATCTTGTGTGAAGTCGAACAGAGATGTGGTAATGTCATCGAGATCAGTAAAGCATAGTTCCTCATCTCCACAACTATCGGGAGCGATCTCATGGACAGAGCACACATCTAAAATATGAGCAGTGGGTTCTGATGGCTGACTTCCAACCTTGTAGATGTTTAGTTCAATGGTCATATTTCCAAATGATAAGTTCATTGAACCGTTTCTACAGTTTATAACAGCGTTGAAAGTGGCAAGGAAAGGACGATCCAGAATCACCGGAATTTGGCCCCGGGGGTTTGCTACAGGCTGTGTGTCGAGCACAATGAAGTCTACAGGGAAAACAAATTCCCCAACCTTTATCAACACATCCTCTAGTTCACCCCTTGGTTTAGTGATTGAACGGTCTGCCATTTGGAGAATGCAGTGAGCAGGTTTAAGCTCTCTAATCCCTAATTGCTCATATACAGAATATGGAAGGAGGTTAACACTTGCGCCAAGGTCTAAAAGAGCACGATTTATGTTTTTACCCCCAATAGAAATCGATATTATAGGACATCCGTGGTCTTTTCGTTTCTTTGGTAGCTGGGGAATAAAAGCAGTGCTAATATTATTAGACATAAAGACCTTCTTTGGAACTTGAGTCTTCCTCTTCCTAGTCCACAAGTCCTTAAGAATTTTCGCATAAGCGGGGACTTGTAATATTGTATCTAGGAGAGGAATGTTGATGTTAACCTGTTTGAACATTTCCATAATTTTCTCCATATGAGGACTCGTTCTATTACCCCTTAACCGATTCGGGTAAGGAGCTTTCGCAATAAGTGCCGGGTCCATCATAGGAGAAGGAAGAGGGGGTAAACGAGATCCCAAAAGAGGTGTGGGGACCGTCTGTGGAGAACTATAAGGGTTGGGTTGAGGTGTCGAGCCTAGTGGGAAATGGAGAATGGGCTCTCGAGAAGGTGGTGGGGTAGAAGAAGAAGGAGAAGAATTAGAAGTGTGTGTGTGAGGAAAGGTCTCAGCCGGGGTGTTAATGATAGGATTTTCAATATCATCAATACCTTCCCCGACATGATTGTTCAGCACTCTTCCCGATCTCAACGTTGTGACGGCATTAACATTGTAATGCCCAAGATTCTGTAGGGGTTGAGAGGGAAGTTTCCCTTTTTCTCTCTCACTCATTTCGGTTTTAAGTCGAGCTATTTCAGCTTCCATCGATCTGATACTTTCAGCTTAGGACGCTGAGTTTTTCTTTATCTCACTGACGGAAGTTCTAACCTCAGTCCAAACCTCTATGAAATTTGATAAAACTGATTTCATGGTTTGAGTGAATTGAGAGAATTCGTCCGAACAGGACAACTGCATAGGATTAGACCGTGTAGGAGTGTTGACCTGGTTTTGGAAATTTTAAGACTGGTAGGGGTGCTGAGTAATTTGAAGTGGTTGCTGTTGTGGTGGAAGAGCCCTTTGAAAATTATTTTGGCTTGGAACCGTGTTTTGAGATTGTTGTTGGTTCCAAGCAAAATTCGGGTGATTCCTCCAACCCTGATTGTACGTGGAAGAATATGGATCGTTTCTAGGTCGTTGAAATGCGGCATTTGTATGCTCGTGACCTTGAAACGCAGAGTTTAACGGACATTCTTGCGTTAAGTGAGACGGATCAGAACAACAGCCACATACAGTTTTAGGGAGCGACATTGGGTTTAGGGAGGCTGCAGAAAATTTGTGTTCCATAGCGTCGAGCTTCTTTTGCATTGCTGTCATCTCAGCTCGAACACCTATGGACACATCTATTTGGTGTACGCCACCCCTATTCAATGGTTGGGTTCCACTCTCCCGCTGTAGTGATTTTTCAGCGAACTCTTCTAAAGACTTCCAAGCTTCCCTATCATCCTTAGTCATAATGGTACCTTGACACATGTTCTCAAGGTTCTGTTTAGTGTTTGAGTTAATGCCCTCATATATAATTCGACAAAGATCCCATCTCGGGATGCCGTGATGAGGACATTGAACCAATAGATCCTTGAAACGTTCAAAGCATTTAGAGAATGGTTCTGTAGGGAGCTGGGTAAATTGATTCAGTTCGCTACGGATTCGAGCTGTCTTTTGCATTGGGTAAAATTTCTTAAGGAATGCAGCGACGAATTCTTCCCAATTCGTGATTGAGTGTGCGGTAGTGTTATATAGCCACTTCTCGGCTATATCGCACAATGTAAATGGAAGAAGTCGTAGACGCATAGCATCCACTGATAGTTATGACGTACCCATCATTGCGCATACGTTTCCAAATTTGGTAATGAAAACGTAAGCGTCCTCAGTCTCGAGTCCGTGGAATTTGGGTAAAAGGTTGATGTATTGGGGTTTAATCTCAAAGTTATCCCCATTGGCTGGTGGAATGGATAAGCAGGTCGAAAGAGGACCTCGCAGTGGATAGCACCTTTCTTGGAGAGAGATGCGGGGTGGATTCTGCGCACCAACGGACGGTGGCAGATTAGGGTTAAAGATGTTCGATGGGGGTGGATCCATCGATGTGGGTGTGGTAATGGGTAAAGAAGAAGTAAATGGAGAAATATCGACTTCGGAGTCGATAAAGGGTACGCGGACTAAACGGGCACTATAATCCCGTGTCCAGCCTATCTTGTACTAAAAAAGGGTTAGTACAAGTGGCAGCGTTGACTTATAATTAGGGGTAATGAATGAATGCGGTGTTTGCTTTGAAAAAGGGACGGATTTTTGAAAAAATGATGCGACACAACAAATGCAGCAACACAAAACCCTAATTCTATTGGTCGCCTAGGTCAGATCTCTAGACAGCTCCTAACTGCCAGAAGACAAGACGCAGGATAAAATCCTCCACTGCCTCTTTATCTCTCCTGTGGCCAGGTAAGTGCCAGGTAAGTGGGAGGTTTGTTCATAACAGAATACTGCATTTTATACCGCCCATTCTTATGCTCGTGTGTTTATAGGTAGGTGCTTTTAATCCGTGTTTGTTACATATTTATAGATTACAGGTTTCCAGTACAAATATTGCAAATCAAGACAAAATCTCCACAGTTACGTCAAAATACAGAACAGCCGTCACAGCAGATAAAAGCCTGGTTCCGGCCATCCATATCCGTCCAGTGCCGAGTACCAGTTCCAGAGACAATACATATGACAGTGATAATTCGTGTCTCGGACAAGCACAGAGAACGAGGGGGGCTGCACAAGAATCAATGGGTGCGCGGAGCTCGAGGGAGATAGAAGTCAAAAGTAAAGAAAATAAAGCAATCTTGGACTAAGAAATCTGGAGATATTCTGGAAGACTTTGTGCAGTGTAAAGTTTTCAAACACGAGGAAACATGTAAACAGGAAAACCCACAAAACCCGACCACCCAAATCCACCATACGGCCGCGGTTCCGCGGCCAATAGGGGTATTGGCCGCGGAACCGCGGCCGTACTGTGTCTTCAGCGTGTCATCTTTTAGGGGCATATTTGTAAGTCTATGTAAGGTGAGAATGTTGCCCTAGGTTTCCATTTCCCCGCCTATAAATACCCCAGATCTGAACCATTGTAAGGTGTTAAGTTTTTTAGCCTCTTTTTGCTAGTTTTAGTTCTTCTTCTTCTTCTTCTTCATCTTTCCTCCATGAAGATTGTAGTGAGAGCTTTTTGAGTGGAAGATCAATGAAGATGAGGGTTTTTGTATCATTCTCTTTTGTTTAACTTCCCCTTGAGATTCTTGCTTTCTCTTGATCTTTCAACCTCTTCATTGAGCTTGAAAGGTTAAGGGTTTGTTATTGATCTCAAAGGTCGTATTTTCTTATGGAATTAGTTCTTCACTTCACATGAGTTCTTTACCCTTTTCTTGATCTTGCAACCTCTTGATTGAGCTTGCAAGTTTAACGGTTGGCTATTGATCCCATGCTTGTCTTGAATTCTAGTTTCTAGTTTTCTTTCTTGCTTTTTATTACCTTGCTTTACTTTCTTGCAATTTAAATTCATGCACTTACTTAATTGTAATCTTTTCTTTTCTTTTGCTCTTTTTGGTTCTTTTGTGAATGGTTGTAATTATTGTTGTTATTAAGAATCAATACGGTATTGTAAGTTAACGTTTCTTTGCTCGTTTCCTTTTCCCGTTATTTTCCATTGAACTCCGCCCAAACGATACGCAAGCGCTCCGTTAGGCACCCTGCCGTAACAAGGTAACGGTGATTCCTAACCGCGACCCCTTGCGTTCGGTTTGGCCGGAGGCGAAAGCAAGAGACAAGAACGGAAGGACAAGGGTAAATAAGTCGGATTCCACGAATACCGCGCTTAAATCCCCTATTCCACGTTGTTGCCGATTGCTCTAGCTTCAATTGGTCAAGACTCGGCTCAAAGGTTTTGAGTACGGATATCTTTAGCTTACACTTTCGTATATTTTCTTAACAACTTTATACTTGCAAATAATACACATAGGTTAGATTGAACAAACTCATACAAATTCTTTATTGACTCGTCTAAGACAAGAACGGAAATACAACCATCTCTCTATGGATCAACCCATGCTCAACCGGCTAGCTGCATAGCGACACCGTCCTGATCGCGGTTATACTTTAGAACTTTGAACATCTGACACGCCAAAAGCGTGCTTTCAAATGGCGCCGTTGCCGGGGAGATGGTAGCATATTTTCATTCTTGTTATTCGGCTTAATATTCTTTTTGTATATATTTATAAATAAAATAAAATAAAAATCTTTTTTCTTTTTTGTTAATTTTTGTGAGCAAGTCTGCAGATTTTTGCGGATTTGCAAACGACGATTGTGGGGAGCAAAGAATACGTTCAAGGCTAAGGTGATTGCAAAGTACAGTGCCAAAGATCCGGGTAGTTTGACCCGCGCAAGCGAACTTTTCAAGCTTACCGGATTTCATTCAACAGGGGTTTCCTAACCCAAAACTTAACGGTACGTACTTTACTAACATCTTCTTCTCAAATCCGACGCATCCAATATACTATTCTTTGCAGGATTCTTTGCAAGTTCGCTAGAAAAGGCTAAAAATTGACTAACCCGTATTTGTTGCAGTGTCGTGCTTAAACTAAAAAAACGATTGTTTGATTCTTTATAGAATTTTTATTGAATTGCACATGGCATACATTAATACGGACTTAAGGGCAAGCGAACCCCACAATATACTGTAAAGGATTTCATCACCTTTTCCGTGGCCCACTAATAACGAACTTGAGCATAACGTTTACCCGCACAAAATTTAAAAGAAACTAGACTTTAAGCCTTAAGGACTTCGCGCTCACTAGGAGAAGTTAACTGTGTTTAGAATCTCGCTTAACGGTATATTGTTTACGGAGTGTCTAGGAAAGTGTTAACGGAGAAACCGCCAAAAGAGAAAGGGTTATTTAATTAAGGAACTTCACGAAAGCGTTGGAAAACCTCCCCTTATCTCTGCACTTACCTGGCCTCGTGATCAGTGTATCTTGAGCCCGTTTCTCGACACAGTTTTACTTCGACAATCAAGTTCTGGAGCAGGTCTAGTTGACCTAGGTGAACCCTAGAACGATTAGGTGTGTGGTATTTTTTTTTGTGTCGTGATTATTTTGTCCAGATTCTTTTTGTGTGTATATTTCATTCTTTTGTTAATAACTAACTAAAAAAAATAAAAAAATAAAAAAACCACATTCATTTTCCCCCTCCTTTTCTCTTCCTTTCTTTCCTTCTCTTTTCATATCATGGGTACCCCACCTCGCAAAACTCTTGACGAACTTTGGTACCCACAACCAGACATTACTTCTTACGGTTCTTGCTTTGGCCGAACATCGAACGACCCCTCCATGCACAAAGTTTCATTGAAAGATCGCATAGCAGCGTCTAGGACAAACACTTGTACTCCTCATTCCACTTTGTATCAACCTTTTCAACCTCCCGCACCCGCTTATGTTGATACCCCTTTTGCAAGTCGTCCTTTGTCCATCGCTGAACGTATTGAACAATCCCGTAGCCGATCTTTCACTTCTTTCACCACTTCAAATTCTTGGGATCAACAATTCAATTCACCTTCTTATCCAAATGTTGATCCTGCTCCTGTCCAGCCATTCAATTCCTACCAATCCTACCCTACTTTTGCACCATCCCTAGACATTGCTTCAGAACCGCCATTTGGGAGTTTTCAGTATCCAAACAACTTTGAATCTTTTACTGAAACCCCTTCACAACCCATGTCTAGTCTGGAACAGTCGTTGGAAGACTTTAGGGTAGCGTCAAGCCAACAGATGATGGATTTGAATGCGTCCATGGCCGCTCTCATACAACCTACTAACCCGGTAGCTAGTTTCTAGCTAGCTCCAAATTTCCCAATGTATGAAGAGGCGGTAGGACAGGCTAAGAATTTGAGTGGAGAAAGTGAGCTGTATACCCTTCCAAATCAAACCTACCCGTCTCAAATTGAATCCCACAACTCCTGTGTTGAAAGTCTATCAAGTGTCACAAATAAATTATCAGTTGAAGATAGAATGTTTAATGAGTTGTGCGACTTTGTAGTGTTTGATTTGCCAGATTGTGAAGGGACCTTGCCAAGTGAAACCACACCCAATCCTTTTGACCTCTACACCTCCATCTTAGAACCAAAATCGATTGAAATCCATGCTTTTGATGAGGTGTCTGAGAAAATTGACTTTCACTTGATTGAGGATATTGACGCCGGGAATATTTTGGATGATGAACCTGTAGATTTGGCAAAGTTTTTCTCTCCAATTCATCATCCCGAGTCATTAACTGCTTTTCCCGAACCCCATATGCGTCTTGATTTTGTTGAAAATTGCATGGATGAGATAAATTTTGAGGAGAATATTGAGGATAGTTTTGAGGATGAACCAGTTTTAATTGATGAGTCGGATTTTCCAATTCGTCCTGTCCCTATCATTGACTGTCTACACCCTCCTGAACCTTTAATCGATACCCTTCCTCAATCACTTCCCCCCACCCATTCCATCGTTCCGACCATGCAAGAAACCGTCTCACTCTCATTTCATATGTCTGGTTTACCAAGTTCGGCGTACCCATGGTTTCTCACGAATCTTGAGGGATTTGTCCCCATTTCTCGACGGGTTAATAGATTAGCACAATCGCTTTTTACACATCGGTCATCACAAATTGTGCTAATCTATTCACTCCATTTTCACCCTCATGTTCGTACTCCACTTCTTTCTCCCATCCGTCATTTTTCTCATATACCGAGACCGTATCCCACTTCTATCCCATTACGGTCTCGCGTATTTCCCATTTCTTTTTTCTACGCCTTCTTTCACCAGCCACTGCTTTATAGAGATAAAAATTTTGAATGGTTGGTGCTCACTTTTGGCCTGTGTAAGGCCTTGTATAGCTTGATACTGTTTTCTTTCCCCCCTAATCCTGAACTTCAACGCTTAACAGTGGAAACACTGTTTTACTTAAGTTTGGGGGGGACACCATTTTTGTATATATTTTTTGTTTTCCTTTTTGTTTTGTATATAATTTGTTTTTAGGGAGCGCCGACAATTTTGACCCTCTTGGTATAGCCTGACAGTGAGGGCACTGTCAAGTTTAAGTTTGGGGGTGTGCTCGGTAAGCTTTCTTGCTTCGCATTCATTTGTATATTTTGCATTTGCATACCTTATTAAAAACCCACAAAAATCGAAAATTTTTCCAAAATATAAAGACTTTGTCGTCAAGTTAGCTAATAGGATAACTTAGATTTTTATTCTGAAAGTTTAGTTGATATATTAGAAATAACTAAATTTTAGGCTTAGGAATTGAAAAACCCTAAAAATAACCCTCATTCTGTCTAACTTTGGTAAGTATACGTCCTTACAGTTTTTTTTTGAGAAATAGGTAATCTTGAGTTCAGTTCTTGAGTTAAGTCAAGATGAAGGGAAAGTATTGAAGCTTTACTGAAGGATAAGTCTGAAAAATAATTTCTTTTCTTGAGTTCAAATTTAGAAAGTATATACCCTACAAACTGCACTTACACGCACCTTGAAACATGGGATAGTAGAGGATACCTAGAAATACTCTTGCCTGAAAATCTAGTATGAAAGAAAAAACGGTATTTAAAGCTAAACACCAAAAGAGCATATTGAAAAATATATCCAGTCTTGAAAAAGAAAAATAAAAAGAAAAAGAAAAAGAAAAATAGAATAAAGGTAAGACCTGGAAACTGCTATTTACGCTTTAAAGTTCACACATTCAGTAATCGGCCGTTAGTGCCTCAAGAAGCATTAATAGTCGCATGAAAGGTGTGTGAGCAAATCCGTCCATCCTTAATGAAAAGAAATAGTATTAGGTATTAGGGCAAGGGTATTATAGCTTGAATTGAATTCTTGAGTGTAGGGGTGCAAATACACACACACGTAGGGGTATACAATCGATGTTTGGATAAAAGATAAAAATAAAGAATAAGAGTTGTGTTTTCTGTAAAGTTGATAAAAATCCCTGATTTGAGGCCGCACTTTAGAAGGAAAACTCAGGAAAACCAACATCTTTCTAAACTTTTTTGGAACGTATAGGACCTAAGGTTAAATAGATAGGAGGTGTGAAAAATAAGGGTTGGATATTTTTAACTTAGGATGATAGAATTTCTAACGTAAATACTGAACTGTAGGAGTAGAATCAATGTTAACTTATTACACTAGCTTGACAGGATTTTGTGGGTAGTATCCGCTGAAAACCCTTAGGAGACAACACTCCTCCTACTTGGGACACCTAGAGGTTTAACGGCATGTTGCACGAGCTCAGTGCAATCGCGTTCCCTGCGAAAGTGCGGTTAGGATTTTAGTTTTGTGAATAATTGGTTTTGCTCGGGACGAGCAAAAGTTAAGTTTGGGGGTATTTGTTCATAACAGAATACTGCATTTTATACCGCCCATTCTTATGCTCGTGTGTTTTTAGGTAGGTGCTTTTAATCCGTATTTGTTACATATTTACAGATTACAGGTTTCCAGTACAAATATTGCAAATCAAGGCAAAATCTCCACAGTTACGTCAAAATACAGAACATCTGTCACAGCAGATAAAAGCCGGGTTCCGGTCATCCATATCCGTCCAGTGCCGAGTACCAGTTCCAGAGACAAGACATATGACAGTGGTCATTCATGTCTCGGACAAGCACAGAGCACGCGGGGGGCTGCACAAGAATCAATGGGTGCGCGGAGCTCGAGGGAGATAGAAGTCAAAAGTAAAGAAAATAAAGCAATCTTGGACTAAGAATTCTGGAAATATTCTGGAAGACTTTGTGCAGTGTAACATTTTCAAACACGAGGAAACATGTAAACAGGAAAACCCACAAAACCCGACCACCCAAATCCACCATACGGCCGCGGTTCCGCGGCCAATAGAGGTATTGGCCGCGGAACCGCGGCCGTACTGTGTCTTCTGCGTGGCATCTTTTAGGGGCATATTTGTAATTCTATGTAAGGTGAGAATGTTGCCCTAGGTTTCCATTTCCCCGCCTATAAATACCCCAGATCTGAACCATTGTAAGGTGTTAAGTTTTTTAGCCTCTTTTTGCTAGTTTTAGATCTTCTTCTTCTTCTTCTTCTTCTTTCCTCCATGAAGATTGTAGTGAGAGCTTTTTGAGTGGAAGATCAATGAAGATGAGGGTTTTTGTATCATTCTCTTTTGTTTAACTTCCCCTTGAGATTCTTGCTTTCTCTTGATCTTTCAACCTCTTCATTGAGCTTGAAAGGTTAAGGGTTTGTTATTGATCTCAAGGGTCGTATTTTCTTATGGAATTAGTTCTTTACTCTTCTCTTGATCTTGCAATCTCTTGATTGAGCTTGCAAGTTTAAGGGTTGGCTATTGATCCCATGCTTGTCTTGAGTTCTAGTTTCTAGTTTTCTTTCTTGCTTTTTATTACTTGCTTTTTATTACCTTGCTTTACTTTCTTGCAATTTAAATTCATGCACTTACTTAATTGTAATCTTTTCTTTTCTTTTGCTCTTTTTGTGAATGGTTGTAATTATTGTTGTTGTTAAGAATCAATACGGTATTGTAAGTTAACGTTTCTTTGGTCGTTTCCTTTTCCCGTTATTTTCCATTGAACTCCGCCCAAACGATACGCAAGCGCTCCGTTAGGCACCCTGCCCTAACAAGGTAATGGTGATTCCTAACCGCGACCGGTTGCGTTCGGTTTGGCCGGTGGCGAAAGCAAGAGACAAGAACGGAAGGACAAGGGTAAATAAGCCGGATTCCACGAATAGCGCGCTTAAATCCCCTAATCCACGTTGTTGCCGATTGCTCTAGCTTCAATTGGTCAAGACTCGGCTCAAAGGTTTTGAGTACGGATATCTTTAACTTACACTTTCGTATATTTTCTTAACAACTTTATACTTGCAAATAATACACATAGGTTAGATTGAACAAACTCATACAAATTCTTTATTGACTCGTCTAAGACAAGAACGGAAATACAACCATCTCCCTATGGATCGACCCGTGCTCAACCGGCTAGCTGCATAGCGACACCGTCCTGATCGCGGTTATACTTTAGAACTTTGAACATCTGACACGCCAAAAGCGTGCGATCAAGGTTCTCCACTACGTAAGTAGTGGGCCTAATTAAGTAACCACTAGCCTTCGACACACTTGCCTAGACACCACAAGAGAAACGAGGATAAGCAATTAATTACCCACGACCTTCTTCTGTCCTAGGCGAGCGCGACGGTCCTTAGAGTCATCTCTAGATCGTTTTTAGTTAATTGGGGTAAAATGAGGATGCAAGTTCTGTGATTTTCGGGGCCTAGGAAGGGTAATGAACTCCCCACCTAATTTGGATTTGGCCGTGCCCTTTAATATTCGTATTTAGAATGCAAACAACCAAGAAACAAAAACACGCACAAATTTAATTTTTGCAATTTGCGCGCTGCGATTATTTGCAAAGAAGCCTGCACAAACTGTTAATTGGAGCGAATGAGGTAAGAGATAAGAAATCTAGAAGTTACCTGAGGAAATTTGGTGCACAGATGCCTTCAAGAGGCCGCGGTTCCGCCGCAATAGCCGCTTAATGCCGCCCTTCCACGGTCCTATGAAAGGAACACTGCACCAAAATTTTTCAGAGAGGTTCTGTAGACTCCCTCAGCTCTCTGGTATATTCCAAAAAAATTTCCAATTTCACAGCAAGCTCCAGATCTCCATGCAATGAACTACAACAAATCGTTTAGGGTTTTGCACGAATTTTGATTTCAAAAATAACATTGCAATAAATCTTTCAATTCAAATTTTAATATGAAACGAATTAGTGCGTAATCCCCAGCAACGGCGCCATTTGATTGATCTGAAAAATTCACTGACTGTGTCGGTATTTAGAAAATGAATAAAATTCACAATCAAAGAATTAAATTTGACCGCAATCAACTACGGTGTCAGTTGTAGATTGTAAGTGAGTGCGGATCGTTCACAGGGATTGTGCGATTCGTTTCTATGTTTGATTTGTTTGAATTGAAAAGTTAATCAAAAAGAAAAGAAAACATGATTCAAGATTTTATCGATTGATTCAAGTGTCACTAGTTTAATCAAGAATCAAGAAAATGATAAACAATCAAGAATCAGGTTTCGATGATATTTCCAACCAAATGTCAAGAATCTAAATGAGGCTCGCAGGAATCGATCGGATCTATAGACGTGATGTAATCTCAAGATATCGTGTTCTTGTCCTTCGAAGAATTGATACTAGATCGATGATGATCAACGAAAGTTAGGGCTTTCTCGTGAAACTAGGGTTTCATCATTTAACCCTTGTTCTTTCGTCGATATCATTCACATTCTAGCCTCTAGCAAATTCAAGAAACTATCGTAACTCCCCAATTTCGAGCGATATCAATCAAGAAAGCATCGCAACAAAATTAGGTCTTCGATTCTTGAACTTGCTAGGGTTTACAAAACTCGTAGGAATCAAGAATCGTATTAAGATATATTACATCATTATTCTATTTATCATCTCGACTCCTCAACGAGCGGAGTATTACTCAAACATCACAACAAGAACTACAACTACAAATTATGATCGAATCATGATGCAAGAATCTAAAGATAACAAGATAAAAGAATTTCACCTTTTATTTATATCAACAATTTCATTACAGTCGCTCAAGAACTACAAGAGGATGAACTCGATTGTTGAATTGGTTTCTCTTTTCTCCGTGAGTCGTGGATCGGCTTGGACCACTTGCTCTGTTGAAGATCGCTTTGCTCCTAAAAGGTTGAAGGGCTTCTTGCTTGATTTGGTACTCGGGATCTTGGCTTTTGATTGGAATTAGGGTTAGGGTTTCACACAAGTCTTGTCACTAGACTTGTGGAAGAAGATGAGGAAAGAGGTAAAGAGATTGAATGGCTCTAGATTGATACTAGATTGGCTAATGGATTCCCCTCAACCCTAGGTCTAGGCTTCTATTTATAGACTTCCTAAACCATAGGTCTAGGTTTGAAATTATAATTCCCTCCAAAAGTTTGTTGAGGAGTTCTAGAATTAGTTTATTAGGAGCTAGCTTAGGCTTTAAGCTAGGATTAATTAAGCTTAGAAACCCTAGTTTGCTGATCTGGAAGAAGCCTCTGGAGTCTTCTGGAACTTGACATGTCTTTCTGAAGTGTGGGCCCTAAGAGAAGCATAGTACACTGAAAATTTAGGGCTGACGTGGCAAGACCGCCGCGGAACCGCGGCGCAAGGAGGCTCCGGCCACGGTTCCGCGGCCATGTTGGCTCCTTGGGGCTTGGGTCTTCTTCTGTGGTCTTGGGCTAATATTTGGAGCTTTATCTGATATGTTGAATTATATTTTGCCCTTTGGATTGCTACCAGATCTTAAAACTTGGAGTTGGTGTAATTTATCAGCTCAATTTGATCCTGCAATTTCCTGCACAAATCTTGAAACAAGTGTTGCACAATATAGGGATGATGCGATGCCGTGAAATGCAGTCAATTTCCATTATAATGTCGGTTTTAGAGTCTAACACATGCAATCTGATATTTAACGACTGATTTGCTAATATGTGAAATATAAATACCGTACACTTATAAATGAATGCAAATGATAGGGAAATTGTCGGTTAAAAGATGCAGTATTTTCGACTGATCAGTTGGGTACAGTCCCGAGTCACATGGAGGCAGTGAGTGGATCTGCAGGGGTTCATCTCTCCCGGTATTGGGGGTGAGGTCGCGCTGTGTCTAGGAGAGCCCTTACGCGAAGTCCTTGGCCAAGGCAGGAGATTTACTGGTAGGTATTCCATTAGTATCTCAGGGTGTTCTGGGCTACACTCCGACACGACTTGTACCGCTTTTAGGGATCTGACTTTTACCAACCCCCTGGGCCCGCCATGCGATGCTCATAGACGAACGGACCGGACTGTACGGATATTGTCACTGACAGGCTTAGTAGGGTGTCAGGATGAGTTCGCTCATCGACGTCCCTTTTGGTCAAAAGCCGGTAGCCCGTCACGTATGGCTAATACCTCTGACGTGCTAGTGGTTAAATCCACAGCCATAGTATTGACGAGTCTTTAGAGTCCCCTACAGACAGTTGCTCAAGTTTTCGGGCGAAACGCTGTAGAGACCGTATGGAGATATGGCAGGTTTCGATCAGATACGTGCGGTATTGCACGGATAAGGATCGGATGGTTAATACTAGCGGGCTTTGGTTTAAGCCGGATCCTAGTATTGTACAGTGTAGATTTTGTCTCATTGCATTTGTATTTCGGTCGGAATACAAATGCGGGGATGTATATACAGTAGCAAGGTTTTTCTGTAATTTATTACGGGATCAGTTTTCTTGAGTTGCCAGTTTGTTTTTCCGTTTCAGCCATATTTCTTTGTATCTTTCATTGGCTGACGATTGGTGGAGGTGGGCTTATTTGCATTTGTGCAAATAAGCATTTCTGGAGGGTGTTATTTTCATTTTGTTGTTCAATGATGATTCTACCACCCTTGACTTTCCTTTGTTCATGATGGTTCATGATAGCTTGACTTTGTGATGAGATGATGAGGTTGGTGGAGTGTTTGTTTTGTCTTGTGATCATTTCTTTACATCATCACCTTTTCTCTCTCTTGGATTATGAGAGACTCTCATTCTTTTGATACTCACTCACTCTCCTCTCTCACTCTCTCTTGCCATGGCCGGCTAAGCATGAAGGGGGGCTGCACATATTTTTGTGGTGGGATTTTTGGTCTTTTGTCTTCACAAAAATCCCAAAGTTTCATCTCCAAAAAGTCTTAGTTCATTTCCTCCACCAAAGGCAACTTCCTAAAACCCCAAATGAGACATAGAGCACTACACTTTTTCTACAGCAAATCTTGGGCGCGTCGGCTCGCCAAATTCGTGCCCGAGTTGCCTCGGTCCAGAGGTGGGAGCCCGTAAAAAAAGCTGGCGATGTGGGGCCTTTCCGGCGACATGGTGGAGACCGGAGATTCCGCGGGGAGATCGGGAAGACGACGAGAAGACCGAAGGACACTGATCGCTCGGTATATCTCTCTACCCCCTTCTCTTGTTAGCTAAGACTAGTTTAATGGCCTGATCTGGATTTATAGTGCGTGGTGGTGCCGGTTTTAAAAGTTAAAGTAAATCATCGCTTCCGCATTCCGGCGTCGGATTGATGGCCGGGACGCCGCCGTGCACTTACAGTTGTATCAGAGCCCCGCTATTAACCTAGTCTAGCTTTGTCTAATGTGTTTACATTTTCAATCGAACAAAAATTCCGAAATCCGCGTTTTCAAGGCATCAGGTTTCTGTCGAATTTTTTTTTAGCTCGAAAATTTTTTCAGTGTGTTGCAGAAGCATGTGCAAGAAAAGTTAAGACTTCTGTGAAAAATTGGTAAAGGGATACTGTAGGACCACCGCGGAACCGCGGCCAAACCCCCCTTTGGGCCGCGGTTCCGCCGCCGTACAGTGCCCTCACTGCGCCAATTTTGTACAGAGCTCTTTAAACATGAAAATGGGGGTTTTGGAATATTCTTTTTGGGCCCAGAATTTCTCTGAGTGCTACAGTAGTGCTTGGGTCCACTTGGGTAAATTTGATCGATCGAATATTTTAAACACATTAGTTCACTGTATTTACATTATATCTGCGACCGTGAATGTCACTTGATCAGTAAACCTGTCTAACTGCTATAGCCCGGTTAGACGGATTTTCGAACGTGACATTCACGTTGATGTTCTGTGTATTGCTGTGATGTTGCGGATTGGTCGTGAGGGATAGCCTGGATGTAATGTTACTATAGATTTGTTGTATTATGTTCATTTGATATTGCGGAGCGAGCGTCCGACATGTGGACTACCGTCACTGCCTGTTTGTATTATTCTTTTGGGGCACGACCGGGTCGAGGTCGATGTACCCGTTGTATGTATATTTTACTTTCTGTACTAGGATTATCCCAACGTGGAGTGCACGGATAGCCGGGTTCTAGAGGGCAACAAGCCCGCATCTCATGGCATTGAGACGGAGGGGGCTTCACTCTAGAATTGGCGGGCTATTCGCCGCACTCGTAGGGGATACAGGTTGACCTAGGAGGGGTGCCCAAGTTACCGGATTCCGTGAAGTGCCGGGTGGTCCATTCATGTTGCTGAAGGGGGCTGCCTCGCTTCAGGTTTTGGCGGGTAACTTGCCACGCCCGTAGGGGTCTAGGATTTCATTGCACAGGCTATCCACACGACCAGGGGAACGTCGGGTTTCAGTAGCGGCTCTGTGAAACCCGGGGATCCTAGATATCTGTATTGTTCTGTGATGCTGTACATTTCTATGATGTTGCATTTTATCACGCCTTGAGCGAAATATTATATATTGATATATATACTAGTAGATGTTGTATATGTTTTGCATCCGCGCTAGTCCAGTCCCCGCTCCGTCGTTAGTTAAGTAACCTAACGGGTAATGACAGGACCCAGCGGCGAATGCGGATGGCATATACGTACATCATTATTTTCGTTCTTTATTGGTGTGATCAATTGATGGGACTGCGTTGATTTGGATCAATTCAAGTTAAAAACAAACCTATTCTGATGTTCTTGGAAAATTTTTCAAAAAGCTGTTATTGCAAGGACGTTCTCTTTTGTTTTGCATCGTGGTATTCAGTTGGAATATCCTGCTCCTCAGTCGACGAAGCAAGGGCCGAGATCCCTTCACCGGGAGTGACCCTTTGGACAGAAGTTTGCGTCAGGGCATTAACTTCATTATAGCCGATTACTTTTGCTTTGCACCGTGGTATTCAGTTGTGTTAGTTATGTATATGCCCTAGAGGCCATTGTTGTACATATGATGTATATTATAATGGATGCTTGGTTATATATATAGAAGACTTTCTTGCTCGTCATGATAGTATGCTATTTGGTTTCACTTTATCTTAACATGTTGACTTGTATTGGTTTACTGTTACACTCTCACATGTTGATAAAGCCCTTAGGATCTGTACTCGACTACTGGGATTATGATGAGATCATACTAGTGGGGCCGCGGTAGTCGATGAGTACATCCTATAACTGTTCCTAGTCGAGGGTATATCGAGACAGGGCATCGATACACCAGAGTAGACTAGCGTATACGCATCTTTACCCATATGATGGGCGATGGATGATCCCATATCCATCGGTGTTTGACATCAGAGATGGTGTACGGGTGCTCAGTGGAGACTGGGTACACTGGACGGACTCGCTGAGAACTCCCAGATGGTGATATACCACACGTCAGATGGCAGTTCTCCGGTGACACAGGTACAGGGTAGTCTGAAGACCCGAGATCGTCATAGAGTCTTGTATGATTCCCACTGTGCTTTGATTTCTACCTTACCACGTCCAAGAGGGCGTGCAAAACGGTGGCTTTTGGGTACAGTCCCGAATCACATGGAGGCAATGAGCGATAGGAGGGGATTCGTCTCTCCCGGTATAGGGAGTTGATGTTGTGCTGTGTTCGATTGGCTATAACTGGAAGTCCCTGGCCAGGGCGGATATAGAGATTTACTGGTAAGTGTTACTAGTAGTTTCTCGACCCGTTATGAGCCATACATCGACATGACCTGTAGGGCTCCTATGGCACTCTTGTGAAGGTTCTTAAGGCATCAAACATGCCCGGATTAAATTTTAGACGTGCCGAACAACCTAAAGCCGGGATCTTTGCTAGATTATTATGGTTTAATATGCAAGATGATAACTTTTATCTAAGTGTGAGGGATTACAACCTTTGTAGTCCGCTTCTTCACTTCACAAGCTCCGAGTAGAAGTCCCTTTGCCGCGATCCATGATCTCCCGGACTCATGAGAGGCTCCACGACTCGAACGATCCATTCTAGCTTGTCGTATTCCAAATCTCCGATGATCTACCTTGAAGTTGCTTCGACTCAAGCTTTCTCACACAAAAGAGAAGAACAACCTAATCCCATGGGCTAGATGAGATGGGGATGAGAGAGTAGTGATTTTGCTTTCTTTTAATATCATTTTCTCATTTTTATTTCATCACTTAAGGATTTTCAAGAGAGCTTCTTCAAGAGAGAAGAAGAAGAAGATAATGGATAATCATACTATGAATTAATCCTTTTGTCATGAATAGAAAATAAAGTATATGATTGATATGCAAATTATGGTCAAGGATGAATGGATGAGAATGTGTAGAGAAACAACTAGGGTTAGGGTTTGGTTAGGTTAAAAGAATGTGTCATCCATAAAGATCTTAAGAATGACAAAAGAAAAAGCTTCTAGAAGGAACTTGAAGCTACTAACCCTAAACAAACCCTAACCTCAATTAATCATCCTTAAACATGTTTAACAATTAATCATATCATGTCACAATATTATATATCACATATATATTATATATTTGCAACATAAGAAAATAATACAATTAACATATATCGCATATATATCAATGTATCATCCAATGAGAAAATGAAATAATAAAGCAAGCCAATATTAGTTAATATAATAATATATCATATATATTATTATATATTAAATCATCGAATCAACACATGATCCGACGATCCGGCTATATCGAATATAACCGACTAATATATCATGTACCGATTCTCGAATCAACACTTGATCCGATGTCCCGGTTCATATCTAAATATCGCGAGAATATAATACGGTATCCCATATCGTATTATTCTCGGTCCTGCACATATCACATATGTGCCTCTACTCCGTTTCGCCTGAGCCAAGAAACCTCTGTGTAGGACTCTAAAGAATCGTCAATACACCGGTAGCAGGTGATGATCATATCAAACACCCACAAGCTGCAAGCGGTCAGCTAAACGTAATAGCCACCCAGGTATTGAGTGATCAGAAGATCAACAAGCTAGCATGTGCGTTCTCCTGTGAATCCAACAAGTAACACTCCCGTACAGTCCGGTCTGTTCGTCTGATATGTCGCATATCAAGTCTAGGGGTGGTATACGTCAGACCCCAGTAACCGATAAGTCGTGTCGATGTATGGCTCATAACGGGTCGAGAAACTACTAGTAACACTTACCAGTAAATCTCTATATCAGCCCTGGCCAGGGACTTCCAGTTATAGCCAATCGAACACAGCACAACATCAACTCCCTATACCGGGAGAGACGAATCCCCTCCTATCGCTCATTGCCTCCATGTGATTCGGGACTGTACCCAAAAGCCACCGTTTTGCATGCCCTCTTGGACGTGGTAAGGTGGAAATCAAAGCACAGTGGGAATCACACAAGACTCTATGACGATCTCGGGTCTTCAGACTACCCTGTACCTGTGTCACCGGAGAACTGCCATCTGACGTGTGGTATATCACCATCAGGGAGTTCTCGGCGAGTCCTTCCAGTGTACCCAGTCTCCACTGAGCACCCGTACACCATCTCTGATGTCAAACACCGATGGATATGGGATCATCCATCGCCCATCATATGGGTCAAGATGCGTATACGCTAGTCTACTCTGGTGTATCGATGCCCTGTCTCGATATACCCTCGACTAGGAACAGTTATAGGATGTACTCATCGACTACCGCAGCCCCACTAGTATGATCTCATCATAATCCCAGTAGTCGAGTACAGATCCTAAGGGCTTTATCAACATGTGAGAGTGTAACAGTAAACCAATACAAGTCAACATGTTAAGATAAAGTGAAACCAAATAGTATACTATCATGACGAGCAAGAAAGTCTTCTATATATATAACCAAGCATCCATTATAATATACATCATATGTACAACAATGGCCTCTAGGGCATATACATAACTAACAATCTCCCACTTGCACTAAGGCCAGCTGCTGTAGTATCTCATACCTAGCATCCCGAATAATCTCTCAAACTGTATCTGGGGAATAGCCTTCGTGAATGGATCCGCAGTGTTGTCCTTCGTATCTACTCTCCTGACCTCGATCTCCCGGCGATCAACTATCTCCCTGATCAGGTGATACCGCCTCAGAATATGTCTGGACTTCTGATGGGACCTGGGTTCCTTGGCCAAAGCCATAGCTCCATTGTTATCGCAATACAGAGGTATTGGATGCTCAATGGATGGAACCACACCAAGTTCACTAATGAACTTCTTGATCCAGACAGCCTCTTTGGCAGCATCGTTGGCAGCGATGTATTCAACCTCCATCGTCGAGTCTGCAACGGTATCCTGTTTGGAACTCTTCCAACATACCGTCCCTCCATTGAGGGTAAAGACAAAACCCGAATGCGACTTACAGTCGTCCTTATCACTTTAGAAGCTGGAATCGGTAAAGGACTCCACCTGGAGTTCTCCGTTACCATACACCAAGAACATCTCCTTAGTCCTTCGCAAGTACTTGAGAATGTTCTTCACTGCTGTCCAATGACCCTCTCCAGGATCCGCTTGATACCGACTCACTACACTTAGTGAGTATGCTACATCGGGTCTGGTACATAGCATCGCATACATGATAGAGCCTACTGCCGAAGCATAGGGTATCCCTTGCATGCGAGCTCTCTCCAAATCAGTCTTGGGAGACATCTCTTTGGAGAGATTGAGTCCAGAGATCGTGGGCTGATTCCCACGTTTGGATTCTTCCATACTAAACCTCTTTAGTATGGTGTCAATGTACCTGGATTGGGACAATCCCAGTATCCGTTTAGATCTATCTCTATAGATCATGATTCCCAATATGCAGTAGGCATCACCTAGATCTTTCATTGAGAATCTCTGTGATAAGAAGAGTTTGACTGATTGCAGCATAGGAATATCATTTCCTATCAAGAGTATGTCATCCACGTACAATACGAGGAAGACAACCTTACCCTCTGCTACCTTCTTATAGATACAAGGTTCATCTATATTTTTGATGAAGTCAAACTCTTTGACTACAACATCAAAACAGATGTTCCAACTCCGCGATGCTTGCTTTAACCCATAAATGGATTTAAGCAGCTTGCACACCTTTCTGCTGCTCCCACTATCTACGAAGCCCTCTGGCTGAGTCATGTACACGCACTCTTCTAAATCTCCGTTTAGAAAAGCGGTCTTAACATCCATTTGCCAGATTTCGTAGTCATGGTATGCAGCAATGGCAAGTAAGATCCGGATGGACTTAAGCATAGCCACTGGAGAAAAGGTTTCGTCATAGTCCACACCTGGTCTTTGACGAAAACCTTTTGCTACATGTCTAGCTTTGAAAGTTTCAACTTTTCCATCTACACCAAATTTCTTTTTAAAAATCCACTTGCTCCCAATGGGTTTTACCCCTTCAGGAGCATTTTCTAAAATCCATACTTTATTGGTGTACATGGATTCCATCTCAGATCGCATTGCATCCAGCCATTTCACAGAGTCACCACTCGTGATGGCCTGCTCGAAACTAGTCGGTTCATCATCATCCATGATGCAATCCTCGCTTTCACCATCAATGAGAAAACCGTAGTATCTCTCAGGTGGACGAGAAACCCTACTAGATCGGCGGAGAGGCTGGGGTTCGTCGGGTACTACGAACTTCCACCATCAATGCAATCCTCGCTTCCACCATCAAAGCAATCCTCGCTTCCACCATCAATGCAATCCTCGCTTCCACCATCAATGCAATCCTCGCTTCCACCATCAAAGCAATCCTCGCTTCCACCATCAATGCAATCCTCGCTTCCACCATCAATGAGAAAACCGTAGTATCTCGCTTCCACCATCAAAGATGTAGATACTTGTATTTGGTATTCAGTTGATAATAATGGTTAAGAGAACTTGCTTCTCTTTCAGGTTACTCATAATTGGAAATGCTCCTAAGTTGAGTAATGCAGATCGGCCTCCATCCATTTAGTTGACATGCACTGGGAAAAGATGCATGATTTAAATCTGGTTCAATTAAATCAGTGCCTATGGTTCTATATCGGATATAGAACAGTTCATATCTTAACGATGTTAAGGTACGGGGAGTTATCCGGCTTATGCTTAAAACCAGACTCTCGACGACTCAAGGCACGTTTCTGTAATGGCTGTTTGT
Organism: Agapanthus africanus; assembly: GCA_030015575.1. Taxonomy (NCBI): domain Eukaryota; kingdom Viridiplantae; phylum Streptophyta; class Magnoliopsida; order Asparagales; family Amaryllidaceae; genus Agapanthus; species Agapanthus africanus. The sequence continues at coordinate 214,061,132 of JASDDO010000016.1, forward strand.
GGGTTGACCCAGGCTATGACGAGGGTTGGAATTCTACCATCTGGAAGATCAATAGAGATATTGTTCTAAACTCGCCACAGTTTTAATAAAAATGGATTTTTTCAGAAAACAGTAGTGGGAGTATGGTAGAACTGGAAGTGATTCCAGAACTGCAAACGATTACAGAAGATTTGATAAGGAACCTAAAGATTCAATCTGGCTTGACATTCCATTGGCCACTCCGCAGATACGGTGGGTAACCTAAGGCACTCGAGGGGTACTCCGGTAGCCTCAAGGACGGTGACAGGGAGGTTCTTGTTTACCCACTCTGGCCATTGCTGTTGTTCCAGGATACGAGACCCGGCAGGAGGATGAGTATAGCGTCGTTCTAAACTAGCTTTAGAAGTGTACGTGTATATGACTCTGCCAGAGGGTTGTCGTAGTCAGTGGGAGTAGCGGAAGCATTGGTGGACAGGTGGCTTATGTCTATTTATAGACTAAAGCAGATATAGCGGAGATAGATCGTCTATTTCTGATCTGACAGTCATAAGTTTGACTTCATCAGAATAGAGGATGGATCTGTTAAGAAGGTAGTAGGGTGTGATGTCATGGTATTTGGATGACATACACAGAGTAGGAAGTGATATTCCTATACTAAGATCGGTTATACTTTAGTCGTCACACAGTAGTTTCTCCACATGGGACTTGGACATTATATCAGACATACTGGTTACTAGATCTATGGTTTTAGATCTAGATTTGGGTGGTTTCCCAATCAGGGTATTTAGACAGCATTCTAAGAGTATTTAGAATGGACGACTCCTGGCACGGTAGTGTACCTGTAAGTGATGGAGTCACCCTCTCTAAAGGTGTCTTATAGACTAAAGGGGAGGGGGATGTGCATGATTGGTAGATCACTTGCTTAGGCAAATGAGTCAATCATGAGATGTCAAGTACCACACCAGATGTTGTTTTTGCAGTAGATGCAATAAGTTGATATTGATCCAATCTTGGAGAAGCAGTCGGAAGCAGTTTTAGAACATAAGTGGATGTTCTAGGGATATGGTAACGACAGCCTCATTCGGGAGACAGTTATCATTCCTGGCTTCCAAGGTGACATGGACGACAAGGAGGTTGTCAGAGTTATAGTTTTTCCTTCTGACGAGGGGCAGTATTTTGGACAGATGGTCCAAGGCAATACTGAGGGAGGCATGGCGCAGGATACTGATTAAGTTCAGTTGACGATACAGTCTAAGAAGTTTGGATTTGGAGTTCATTTATGAGCTAGGTCCCATCAGACATCCAGACACATTCTAAGACAGGTATTGCTCATTTCCGGAGATGGCTTTCTCCGCGAACTTGAGGTATATAGAGACATAGAAAGAAATATCAAAGCGAATCCACTCGCTGAGGCTATTCCTCGAACGCAATAGTTTCGCAAACGGGATTTGTGAAACTGACTAGTAGAGGAGTTGGGTGTTCGGTATCACACGGGCTGTGAGTATGCGACATCGCAATAATTAGCCTTGAGTGCAAGTGGGAGATTGTTGAAGATAGTGCCCTCAGAGTCAATTATTGGATCACAGGCACGTGATTGCAATGATTGAGGGAGGACCTATCCCGGTAGGACTGTCTTGCTTAAGATGATAGTATGCTATCTGGTTTACCTTTATCATCGTGTACTGCTTTAGGTTACCTTACAGGTCACTATTGCACGTTGATAGAGCCCCTAGGATTCTTTCTTCACTGCCAACAGTATGAGGGTGATCATATAAGTGGGAGCTGGTAGTCTATAAGCACATCCTTAAAAGGCCCCTAGTCGAGGGAGTTTCGAGGCAGGGCATCGATACTCCAGAGTAGACTAGTGTATACAGTCGAGACCCCGACGAGGGGCGGTGGCCGGTCTCACAAGCCACTGGTCTCAGTTGGTTCACCTAAGATGTATACAGGTGCTCATTGGGTTATGAGTACACCAGACAGGACTCGCCGGGAACCTGCTAGTTGGTCTTATATCTGATGTCAGATAGCAGTTCCCTGGTGACATGTGTACAGGTTATTTCATCGACCTGAGGATCGTCATTTGTCTCGTGTGAGTTCCCACTGTACTTTGATTACTACCCTACCACGCTCAAAGGCGACGTGCAAACAGGTTTTAGTTGGGTACAGTCCCGAGCCACATGGAGGCAGTGAGCGGATCTGCAGGGGTTCGTCTCTCCCGGTATTGGGGGTGAGGTCGCGCTGTGTCTAGGAGAGCCCTTACATGAAGTCCTTGGCCAAGGCAGGAGATTTACTGGTAGGTATTCCAGTAGTATCTCAGGGTGTTCTGGGCTACACTCCGACACGACTTGTACCGCTTTTGGGGGTCTGACTTTTACCAACGCCCTAGGCCCGCCATGCGATGCTCATAGACGAACAGACCGGACTGTACGGATATTGTCACTGACAGGCTCAGTAGGGTGTCAGGATGAGTTCGCTCATCGACATCCCTTTTGGTCAATAGCTGGTAGCCCGTCACGTATGGCTAATACCTCTGACGTGCTAGTGGTTAAATTTACAGCCATAGTATTGACGAGTCTTTAGAGTCCCCCACAGACAGTTGCTCAAGTTTTCGGGCAAAACGCTGTAGAGGCCGTATGGAGATATGGCAGGGTTCGATCAGATACGTGCGGTATTGCACGGATCAGGATCGGACGGTTAATACTAGCGGGCTTTGGTTTAAGCCGGATCCTAGTATTGTACTGTGTAGATTTTGTCTCATTGCATTTGTATTTCGGTCGGAATACAAATGCTGGTATGTATATACAGTAGCAGGGTTTTCCTGTAATTTATTACGGGATCAGTTTTTTGAAGTTGCCAGTTTGTTTTTCCGTTTGAGCCATATTTCTTTGTATCTTTCATTGGCTGAAGATTGGTGGAGGAGGGCTTATTTGCATTTGTGCAAATAAGCATTTGTGGAGGGTGTTATTTGCATCTTGTTGTTTCATGATGATTCTACCACCCTTGACTTTCCTTTGTTCATGATGGTTCATGATAGCTTGACTTTGTGATGAGATGATGAGATTGGTGGAGTGTTGGTTTTGTCTTGTGATCATTTCTTTACATCATCACCTTTTCTCTCTCTTGGATTATGAGAGACTCTCATTCTTTTGATACTCACTCACTCTCCTCTCTAACTCTCTCTTGCCATGGCCGGCCAAGCATGAAGGGGGGGCTGCCCATATTTTTGTGGTGGGATTTTTGGTCTTTTGGCTTCACAAAAATCCCAAAGTTTCATCTCCAAAAAATCTTAGTTCATTTCCTCCACCAAAGGCAACTTCCTCAAACCCCAAATGAGACACAGAGCACTACACTTTTTCTACAGCAAATCTTGGGCACGTCGGCTCACCAACTTCATGCCTGAGTTGCCTCGGTCCAGAGGTGGGAGCCCGTAAAAGAAGCCGGCGATGTGGTGCCCTTCCGGCAACATGGTGGGGACCGGAGATTCCGCGGGGAGATCGCGACGACGACGAGAAGACCGAAGGACACGGATCGCTCGGTATATCTCTCTACCCCCTTCTCTTGTTAGCTAGGACTAGTTTAATGACCCGATCCGGGTTTATAGTGTGCGGTGGTGCTGGTTTTAAAAGTTAAAGTTAATCATCGCTTCCGCATTCCGGCGTCGGATTGACGGCCGGGGCGCCGCCGTGCACTTACAGAATCCAACCAGCAACACTTACCGTACAGTCCGGTCTGTTCGTCTGATATGTCGCATATCTCGCCTAGGGGTGGTAAACGTCAGACCCCAGTAGCTTGATAAGTCATGCCGATGTAAGGTCCATAACAAGCATGAAACTACTGATAACACTTACCAGTAAATCAGTGCAACCCTGGCTAGGGATTTCCAGTTATAGCCAGTCTAGCATAGCGCAACATCAATCCCCAATACCGGGAGAGACGAATCCCCTCCTATCGCTCATTGCCTCCATGTGAATCGGGACTGTACCCAAAAACCACCTGTTTGCACGACTCAGTAGAGCCGTGGTAGGGTGGAAATCAAAGCACAGTGGGAGACACACAAGACTCTATGACGATCTCGGGTCAACAGGCTAAGCTGTACCAGTGTCACTAGAGAACTGCCATCTGATGTGGGGTATAATACCATCTAGGAGTTCTTGGCGAGTCCGTTCAGTGTACCCAGTCACCACTGAGCACCAGCATACCATCTCTGATGACAAACACCAATGGATATGGAATCATCCATCGCCCATCACATGGGTCGAGAAGATATACGCTAGTCTACTCTGGAATATCGATGCCCCATCTCGATATTCCCACGACTAGGAACCTTGAAGAATGTACTCATGGACTATCCAGGCCCCACTAGTATGATCTTCATCATAGTCCTGGAAGTCGAGCACACATCCTAAGGGCTTTATCAACATGTAATAGAGAGACTGTAAGTATACATGTTAAGATAAAGAGCAACCAGATAGCGTACTATCATGTCGAGCAAGAAAGTCCTACCAATATATGTCCCAGCATCCACTACATTATACATCCTATGTAGAGTAATGGCCTCTAGGGCATACATATAACTAACAATCTCCCACTTGCACTAGGGCCATCTGTAGCAGTGGTTGCAGTATCTCATACTCAACCATCCCATAAAAGTCTCTCTCTGGGAAAAAGCCTTTGTGAGTGGATCCGCCGTGTTGTCCTCTGAGTCTACTCTCCTAACCTCGATCACCCTGGATATCAACTATCTCCATGATCAGGTGATGCTGCCTCAGAATATGTCCGGGTCACTGATGGGACCAGGGTTCCTGGGCCAAAGCCACACTTCCATTGTCACACAATGGTAGGAACCTAGTTCATCTCATGAACCAATATACACCCAAACTTCTTCTTTGGTAGTATCTTTAATACCGAAGTTACCAGCCTTTATCGTCTCGTTTGCCACGTTCTCTAGCTTGGAACTCTTCCAACATACCGTCCCTCTACTAAGGGTAAAGACAATGCCTGCAACTGACATTCAGTCGTCCTTATCACCCTGGAACTTTTCCAGTGATTCTCCCCAGGAACGATTGATACCATCTCACTAAACCTAGTGAGAAGCCTAACATCCATTTAGATCTATCTCATAGATCCAAATCCCAGGATTTAGGAGGTATCACCTTTATCCTATTGGAGAATCCTTATGATAAGAGGAGATTGACCGTGTGAAGTATAGGAAACTCTTTTCCTATCAAGAGTATGTTGTCCACGCACAATACGAGAATGATTACCTTACTCTCTACTACCATTTTGTATATACAAGGTTCATCTACTATTTTGATGAAGACGATCTCGGGTCAACAGACTAAGCTGTACCAGCGTCACCAGAGAACTGCCATCTGACGTGAGGTATAATACCATCTGGGAGTTCTCGGCGAGTCCGTTCAGTGTACCCAGTCACCACTGAGCACCCGCATACCATCTCTGATGTCAAACACCAATGGATATGGGATCATCCATCGCCCATCATATGGGTCGAGAAGATATACGCTAGTCTACTCTTGAATATCGATGCCCCGTCTCGATATTCCCACGACTAGGAACATTGAAGGATGTACTCATGGACTATCCAGGCCCCACTAGATTGATCTTCATCGTAGTCCTGGAAGTCGAGCACACATCCTAAGGGCTTTATCAACATGTAATAGAGAGACTGCAAGTATACATGTTAAGATAAAGAGCAACCAGATAGCGTACTATCTGTAAGTGCACGGCGGCGCCCCGGCCGTCAATCCGACGCCGGAATGCGGAAGCGGTGAAAAACTTTAATTTTGCGGACTTAGCAAACCGGCACCACCGCACACTAAACATCCGGATCGTAACCATTAACAAGTCTAAGCTACTAACAAGAAAGGGAAGAGAAGTATACCGACAGATCCGAGTCCTCCAGTCTTCTCGTCGTCGTCCTGATCTCCTGCGGAATGTCCCGTCTCCTCCTCGTCGCCGGAAGTGCACCACATCGCCTACTTCTTTTATGGGCTCCCACCTCAATGCCGAGGCAACTCGGGCACGAAGCCGGCTACTCGACGTGCCCAAGATATGCTGTAGAATATCTAGAGAAGAAGTCTCATTTTGGGGTTCATGGAATTGCCTTTTGTGGTGGAAGAAAAAGAACTTGGAGAGAGGTGGGGAAAAATGTAACATACAAAAGAAATGAGAGTATCATATTTTCTCCCCACTCAAAAGAGAAGAATTTTCCTCCTCTAACAAAAGTGGCCAGCCCCCCATTTCCATGTGTGATTGGAGAGAGAAAAAAACCAAGACAAGGGGGTGGGTGGAACAATGATGAAAAGAGATGATGAGAGAACAAAACCCAACACTCCAAAAGCCAATCATAACCTACAATGGTCAGGCCATCATCATAAAGCTAGAAGTCAAAGGATGGGCTCCATCATGAAACCATCATGATATAAATATCTGCAAAGAACCCCCTCCATAAACACTTATTTGCAACAATGCAAATAAGCCCTCCTCCACCAATCTTCGGCCTATGAACGGAACAATGGAAATCGGCCGAAACGGAAAGCAAACTGGTAACTCCAGAAAACTGGTCCCATAATAAATTACAGGAAAACCCCGATACTGTGCATACACACCTGCATCTGTATTTCGACCGAAATACAAATGCAATGAGACAAAATCTCCACTGTACTATATTAGAATCCGGCTTATACCAAAACCGGCTAGTAATATCTGTTCGATCCTGATCCGTGCAATACCGCACGTATCTGATCGAACCCTGCCATATAACCATACGGCCTATAGTACAAACTGTCCAATCCTGATCCGTGCAATACCGCACGTATCTGATCGGACCTTGCCATATCTCCATACGGCCTCTACAACCTTTCGCCCGAAAGCTGAGTAACTGAATGTGGGGGACTCTAAAGACTTGTCAACACCTTGGTTGTGGATTTAACCACTAGCACGTCAGAGGTATAAGCCAATACGTAACGGGCTACCAGGTACTGACTAAAAGGGATGTCTGTGAGTGAACTCAGCCTGACAACCCTACTGAGCCTGTCAGTGACAATATCCGTGCAGTCCGGTCCGTTCGTCTATGAGCATCGCATGGCGGGCCTAGGGGGTTGGTAAAAGTCAGACCCCCAAAAGCGGTACAAGTCGTGTCGGAGTGTAGCCCAGAACACCCTGAGATACTACTGGAATACCTACCGGTAAATCTCCTTGCCTTGGCCAAGGACTTCGTGTAATGGCACTCCTAGACACAGCACGACCTCACCCCCAATACCGGGAGAGAAGAACCCCTGAAGATAGGCTCACTGCCTCCATGTGGCTCGGGACTGTACCCAACTAAAACCTGTTTGCATGACTCCTTTGAGCCGTGGTAGGGTAGTAATCAAAGTACAGTGGGAACTCACACGAGACAAATGACGATCCCCAGGTCGATGATCTAACCTGCACACATGTCACCAGGGAACTGCCATCTGACGTCTGGTATATTACCAACTAGCATGTTCCCGGCGAGTCCTGTCCGGTGTACTCATAACCCAATGAGCACCTGTATACATCTTAGGTGATCCAACTGACACCAGTGGCTTATGAGACCGGCCACCGCCCCTCGTCGGGGTCTCGACTGTATGCACTTGTCTACTATGGAGTATCAATGCCCTATCTCGAAACTCACACGACTAGGGACCATTTAAGGATATGCTTATAGACTCCCAGCTCCCACTTATATGATCGCCCTCATACTGCTGGTGGTCAAGCAAGAATCCTAGGGGCTCTATCAACGTGTAATAGCGACTTGTCAGGTCACCTAAAGCAGTACACGATGATAAAGGTAAACCAGATAGCATACTATCATCTCGAGTAAGACTGTCCTACTGGGACAGGTCCTCCCTCAATCATTGCAATCACGTGCCTGTGATCCAATAATTGACTCTGAGGGCACTATCTCCAACAATCTCCCACTTACACTCAAGGCTAATTATTGCGATGTCGCATACTCACAGCCCGTGTGATACCGAACACCCAACTCTTCTACTAGTCAGTCTCACAAAGCTCGCTTGCGAAACTATTGCGTTCGAGTAATAGCCTTAATGAGTGGATCCGCCTTGATGTTTCTTTCTATGTCTCTCTATATCTCAAGTTCGCGGAGAAACCCATCTCCCGAAAAGAGTAATACCTGTCTTAGAATGTGTCTGGATGTCTGATGGGACATAGCTCATAAATGAACTCCAAATCCAAACTTCTTAGACTGTATCGTCAACTGAACTTAATCAGTATCCTGCGCCATGCCTCCCTCAGTATTGCCTTGGATCACCTGTCCAAAATACTGCCCCTCTTCAGAAGGAAAATTATAACTCTGACAACCTCCTTGTCGTCCATGTCACCTTGGAAGCCTGGAATGATAACTGTCTCCCGAATGAGGCTGTCGTTATCATATCCCTAGAACATCCACTTATGTTCCAAAACTGCTTCCGACAGTTTCTCCAGGATTGGATTAATGTCAACTTATTGCATCTAGTGCAAGAACAACATCTGGTGTGGTACTTGACATCTCATGATTGACTCAATTGCCTAAGCAAGTGATCTGTCAATCATGCACATCCCTCTCTACTTCAGTCTGTAAGACACCTTTAGAGAGGGTGACTCCATATCCTGCAGGTACACTACCGTGCCAGGAGTCGTCCATCCTAAATACTCTTAGAATGCTGTCAAGTTCCCTGATTGGGAAACCACCCAAATCTAGATCTAAAACCATAGATCTAGTAACCAGTATGTGTGATATAAAATACATTTCCTTTGTGGAGAAAACACTGTGTGACGACCAAAGTATAACCGATTGTAGTATAGGAGTTTCCTTTCCTACTCTGCGTATGTCATCCAAATACCAGGATATCACACCCTACTACCTTCTCAACAGATCCATCCCCTATTCTGATGAAGTCAAACCCATGACTGTCATGTCAGAAATAGATGATCTATCCCCGCTACATCTGCTTTAGTCTATAAATAGACATAAGCTACCTGTCCACCAATGCTTCCGCTGCTCCCACTGTCTACGACAACCCTCTGGCAGAGTCATATAGACGTACACTTCTAAAACTAGTTTAGAATGACGCTATACTCATCCTCCCGCCGGGTCTCGCAGCCTGGAACAACAGCAATGGTAATTATGGGTAAACAAGAACTTCCCTGTCACCGTTCTTGAGGCTACCGTAGTACCTCTCGGGTGCCTGATGTTACCCACCAAAACTGCGGAGTGGCCAATGAAATGTCAATCCAGATTTAATCTTTAGGTTCCTTATCAAATCTTCAGTAATCGTTTGTGGTTCTGGAATCACTTCCAGTTCTACGATACTCGCACTACTGTTTTCTGAAAAAATCCATTTTTAATAAAACTGTGGCGAGTATAGAACAATATTGCTATTGTTCATCCAGATGGTAGAAGGTCAACCCTCGTCATAGCCTGGGTCAACCCACAAACAGCCATTACAGAATCGTGCCTTGAGTTGTCCAATGTCTGGTTTTAAGCATAAACCGGACAACTCCCCGTACCTTAACAATGTTAAGATATGAACTGTATTATATCCAATATAGAAGCAGAGGCACTGATTTAATTGAACCAGATTCAAATCATGCAGCTGTTCCCAGTGCATGTCAACAAAATGGAAGGAGGCCGATCAGCGTTACTCAACTTAGGAATGCTTCCAATTATGAGTAACCTGAAGGAGAAGCAAGATCTCTTAATCATTACTATCAACTGAATACCTTACACAAATGTCTACATCTTCGATCACTTTGAAGAATCCCGATACTTGCTATATATGGTTCTCTACTCTATTCAAATACCTATAACTTCTCAAAATTCGTACCCTGTGTTTCCACGAAACACTTGTCTAAAAACTAGAGAAGTCATAAGTAAACCGAATATAGTACGAGGACCAACCCCTCTGTCCCGATGGACGCTGGACAACATACAATACTCTGTATAAGTCACTTGAGTCTGATAACTCTTTCACTGTGTGTCGTAGGTTGAAAACTGTACTTATGGTTAAGAAGAATTACACCGATGTTTAATGCTCCTTACCTAACCATCCACTGATATAGGTAAATGTCGTAGACATAATTTCAGAAAGGTATATCTCACTCTATGAAAATAAACGTACAGATATATCAATTTGAAATTGGTGCATAAAAGAGGATATTCAAAACCAAATATTTGCCGACCGGCAAACAACCCAGGTGATTTCCTCAAATATCACCTGATTACAACGAATCCCGATATAATGAGGATGATCACCCAATTCCCAATAACCTACTCCCACTCATCATCTGTAAAACCATACAGATGTGAGAATCATACTTGGTAAATACATACCCTGGAGTAAGTATCTAATCGGGAAATCAGTTTTCTTTTAACATTACACAGTGAAACTGAAACATCGAAATGTTTCGATAGGGTATCCTGGTATTCCTAGTAATGCCTCTTCCAGTATCCAGATTCACAACTGTAACTGTGTAATTCTTTGCCACCTCTCCAAATCCCTTCATTTGTCTTTAGTCTTTACCTTCTGCACACCCCTTTAGGCCAAATGGTTTTCTTCCTTCCCTACCGTTCGGCACCAGCCTATGGTTTGGAAGAAGACTATCCAATAAGCATAATGGGTGTACTGTCCCAATCCTAGGAACACTCGCAATGTGAGAGAAGGTGAAGATAAAAGACACCTGAATAACTCTTATTCCTATTTCTCCTGAACCAGAATCCATCCCCGAACAGGAACAAGTTCCTTTCGAGTTCGTATATAACCATACGATGGAGTATCCAATAAACTGTGGATCTTCGTAGTGATACGGAGTGTCCTGGAGAAATACAAAGGTGATTTAGGATTGGCGAAGGAATACATGGTTTGGTCGTGAATATCTGTTGCAATTTACTTTGCCCTCTCACTAATCCCTTGCTTTGTCTTAACTTAATACCTTCTGTACACCGTTTAGGCTAATTGGCTTTCTTCCTTCCCTACCGGTCGGCACCAGCCTATGGTTTGGAAGAAAACTATCCAATTTGCGTAATAGGTGTACTACTCCTAAACCAAGGAGTACTCGCAACCTGAGAGAGGGTGAAAAGAAAAGACAACTGAATAGTCCTATCCGTTTTCTCCAGAACCGGAAACCATCCTCCAATAAATTCTTTCGAGTTCGTATCTAACCATACGATGGTTTTGTCCAATGGAAGTGGACGTTCGTAGTAATACGGGGTGTTCTGGAGAAAAGGGTAAAAGTAGGAGTGGCAATGAGGCTTGCAACTTTGACAATCCAAAAGCCCGTGTTTAAGAAGGTTCGGTCAACTTGGTCTCTGAGTCAAAGTCTTGGGGTCGGGTCAATGGTCGCTGCCAAAGAGAGAGAGAAAAGAAACACTCAGCGTGCACTCTAGCCTAGATCAGAATGGTTACCAATTTATCTAATCTGGAAACCTCCCACTGTACCGTCAAATTCTCCTCCAAACCTGAAAGAAGAATTAGTCGGGATCACCCGAGGAGTATACCAACTCATCAGTGGGAATCGGGATCCAACTCTCATCGCATGACAACGTGACGGAATCCGCTCACGGTATCACACTCCAGAAGGTATACGTATATCTGGCAAGTTTCAGTTCTTTTGAAACTCCCGATGTGATTTCTGCCCCATGCTCTTATGACCTTGGCGTGAGGTCAAAATATCATAAGTCACATGTCAAGTTCTACCCATCATTATCCAGGTTAATTTGAATCCACCCGTACATACCCTTGACGTAGGCCAAAATAGTAGTACGACTGTCCCAAACCAACGCATCTATCTATGCAACAGATAAATACCCGGCAGCTACCAATCACTATGCCTTGGCGTGAGGTCAAAATACATAGCTTGAATACTACCGAATATTTAACTGAAATGATGGAGGGCTACGAATGGTTTCTGGCGAAAACCTTTAACGTAAAGAACTTGATATCGTCGAAGGAATAGATAGCTTTTAAAAATACAGTGACGAAAACCGTTGCTAAAGAGGTCACTCCCGGTGAAAGGATCTCGGCTCTTTCCCCGTAGAATGGGGTGCAGGATATTCCAAATGAATACCGCGATGCAAAGCAAAAGTAATCGGCTATAGTGAAGTCATTGCCCTGACGCAAACTTTTTGTCTAAGGGGTCACTCCCGGTGAAGGGATCTCGGCCCTTGCCTCGTCGACTGAGGAGCAGGATATTCCAACTGAATATCACAATTCAAAACAAAAGTGAACGTCCTTGCAATAACAGCTTTTTGAAAAGTTTTCCAACAACATCAGATTAGGTTTGTTTTTAACTTGCATTGATCCGAATCAATGCAGTCCCATCAATTGATCACACCACAAAGAACGAAAATATACTGATGTACGTATATGCCATCCGCATTCGCCACTGGGTCCCGTCATTACCCGTTAGGTTAGCTAACTAATGACAGAGCGGGGACTGGACTAGCGCGGATGTAAAACATATACAACATCTACTAATATATATATACCAATATATTATATTTCGCTCAAGGCGTGAAAAATGCAACATCACAGAGAATGAACAGCATCACAGAAAAAATACAGATATCTGGGATCCCCGGGTTTCACAGAGCCACTACTGAAACCCGACGTTCCCCTGGTCGTGTGGATAGCCTGCGCAATGAAATCCTAGACCCCTACGGGCGCGGCAAGTCACCCGCCAAAACCTGAAGCGAGGCAGCCCCCTTCAGTACCGTGAATGGACCACCCAGCACTTCACGGAATCCAACAACTTGGGCACCCCTCCTGGGTCAACCTGTACCCCCTACGAGTGTGGCGAATAGCCCGCCAATCCTAGAGTAAAGCCCCCTCTGTCTCAATGCCATGAGATGCGGGCTTGTTGCCTTCTAGAACCCGGCTATCCGTGCACCCCACCGCGGGGTAATCCTAGTACAGAAAGTAAAATATGCATACACCGGGTACAACGACCGCAACCTGGCCGTGCCCCAAAATAATAATACAAACAGGCAGTGACGGCAGTCCACATGTCGGACGCTCGCCCCGCAATATCAAATGTACATAATACAACCACAACTGTACTAGCATTGCATCCAGGCTATCCCCACGACCGATCCGCAGCATCACAGCAAAAACAGAACATCAACGTGAAAGTCACGTTCGCAAATCCGTCTAACCGGGCTATAGCAGTTAGACAGGATTTACCGATCAAGTGACATTCATGGTCGCAGATATAATGTAAATACTGTGAAAAATGTGTTTAAAATATCCGATCAATCAAATTTTAACAAGTGGGCCCCCAAGCAAAACTGTAGCACTCACAGAAAATATGGGCCCAAATTTAACATTCCAAAAGCCCAATTCTAAGCCCACAAAGACACTGTAGAAATTTGGCGCAGAGATCTCAACAGTGCGCGGCGGAAACGCGGCCTAAAGGGGGTTTTGGCCGCGGTTCCGCGCCTGCACTGTCGACTGAACATGTCGAATTTTTACAGTATCCTTGTAATCTCCAGTACATCAATTTTATACAACCTGAAAAAAAATTTTGACACCAAAAATTTCCAACAGAAAACTGATGCTAACAAAAATGTAGTTTTGGAACATTCGATCGATCGAAACAGAAAAACACACTACACCAAGCTAGACTAAGTTAATGGCGAGGCTCAGATACCACTGTAAGTGCACGGCGGCGCCCCGGCCGTCAATCCGACGCCGGAATGCGGTAGCGGTGAAAAACTTTAATTTTGCGGACTTAGCAAACCGGCACCACCGCGCACTAAACATCCGGATCGTAACCATTAACAAGTCTAAGCTACTAACAAGAAAGGGAAGAGAAGTATACCGACAGATCCGAGTCCTCCGGTCTTCTCGTCGTCGTCCTGATCTCCTGCGGAATGTCCCGTCTCCTCCTCGTCGCCGGAAGTGCACCACATCGCCTACTTCTTTTACGGGCTCCCACCTCAATGCCGAGGCAACTCGGGCACGAAGCCGGCTACTCGACGTGCCCAAGATATGCTGTAGAATATCTAGAGAAGAAGTCTCATTTTGGGGTTCATGGAATTGCTTTTTATGGTGGAAGAAAAAGAACTTGGAGAGAGGTGGGGAAAAATGTAACATACAAAAGAAATGAGAGTATCATATTTTCTCCCCACTCAAAAGAGAAGCATTTTCCTCCTCTAACAAAAGTGGTCGGCCCCCCATTTCCATGTGTGATTGGAGAGAGAAAAAAACCAAGACAAGGGGGTGGGTGGAACAATGATGAAAAGAGATGATGAGAGAACAAAACCCAACACTCCAAAAGCCAATCATAACCTACAATGGTCAAGCCATCATCATAAAGCTAGAAGTCAAAGGATGGGCTCCATCATGAAACCATCATGATATAAATATATGCAAAGAACCCCCTCCATAAACACTTACTTGCAACAATGCAAATAAGCCCTCCTCCACCAATCTTCGGCCAATGAACGGAACAATGGAAATCGGCCGAAACGGAAAGCAAACTGGCAACTCCAGAAAACTGGTCCCATAATAAATTACAGGAAAACCCCGATACTGTGCATACACACCTGCATCTGTATTTCGACCGAAATACAAATGCAATGAGACAAAATCTCCACTGTACTATACTAGAATCCGGCTTATACCAAAACCGGCTAGTAATATCTGTTCGATCCTGATCCGTGCAATACCGCACGTATCTGATCGAACCCTGCCATATAACCATACGGCCTATAGTACAAACTGTCCAATCCTGATCCGTGCAATACCGCACGTATCTGATCGGACCTTGCCATATCTCCATACGGCCTCTACAACCTTTCGCCCGAAAGCTGAGTAACTGAATGTGGGGGACTCTAAAGACTCGTCAACACCTTGGTTGTGGATTTAACCACTAGCACGTCAGAGGTATAAGCCAATACGTAACGGGCTACCAGGTACTGACTAAAAGGGATGTCTGTGAGTGAACTCAGCCTGACAACCCTACTGAGCCTGTCAGTGACAATATCCGTGCAGTCCGGTCCGTTCGTCTATGAGCATCGCATGGCGGGCCTAGGGGATTGGTAAAAGTCAGACCCCCAAAAGCGGTACAAGTCGTGTCGGAGTGTAGCCCAGAACACCCTGAGATACTACTGGAATACCTACCAGTAAATCTCCTTGCCTTGGCCAAGGACTTCGTGTAATGGCTCTCCTAGACACAGCACGACCTCACCCCCAATACCGGGAGAGACGAACCCCTGAAGATACGCTCACTGCCTCCATGTGGCTCGGGACTGTACCCAACTAAAACCTGTTTGCACGACTCCTTTGAGCCGTGGTAGGGTAATAATCAAAGTCTAGTGGGAACTCACACGAGACAAATGATGATCCCCAGGTCGATGAACTAACCTGCACACATGTCACCAGGGAACTGCCATCTGACGTCTGGTATATTACCAACTATCATGTTCCCGGCGAGTCCTGTCCGGTGTACTCATAACCCAATGAGCACCTGTATACATCTTAGGTGATCCAACTGACACCAGTGGCTTGTGAGACCGGCCACCGCCCCTCGTCGGGGTCTCGACTGTATACACTAGTCTACTATGGAGTATCGATGCCCTATCTCGAAACTCACGCGACTAGGGACCATTTAAGGATATGCTTATAGACTCCCAGCTCCCACTTATATGATCGCCCTCATACTGCTGGTGGTCAAGCAAGAATCCTAGGGGCTCTATCAACGTGTAATAGCGACTTGTCAGGTCACCTAAAGCAGTACACGATGATAAAGGTAAACCAGATAGCATACTATCATCTCGAGTAAGACTGTCCTACTGGGACAGGTCCTCTCCCAATCATTGCAATCACGTGCCTGTGATCCAATAATTGACTCTGAGGGCACTATCTCCAACACTATCATGTCGAGCAAGAAAGTCCTACCTATATATGTCCCAGCATCCACTACATTATACATCCTATGTAGAGTAATGGCCTCTAGGGCATACATATAACTAACAATCTCCCACTTGCACTAGGGCCATCTGTAGCAGTGGTTGCTGTATCTCATACTCAACCATCCCATAAAAGTCTCTCTCTGGAAAAAAGCCTTTGTGAGTGGATCCGCCGTGTTGTCCTCTGAGTCTACTCTGCTGACCTCGATCACCCTGGAGATCAACTATCTCCATGATCAGGTGATGCTGCCTCAGGATATGTCTGGGTCACTGATGGGACCAGGGTTCCTAGGCCAAAGCCACACTTCCATTGTTACACAATTCGAAGGAACCTAGTTCATCTTATGAACCAATATACACCCAAACTTCCTCTTTGGTAGTATCTTTAATAGCGATGTTAGCAGCCTTTATCATCTAGTTTGCCACGGTTTCTAGCTTGGAACTCTTCCAACATATCGTCCCTCTACTGAGGGTAAAGACAATGCCTGCGACTGACATTCAGTCGTCCTTATCACCCTGGAACTTTTCCAGTGATTCTCCCCAGGATCGATTGATACCATCTCACTAAACCTAGTGAGAAGCCTAAAATCCATTTAGATCTATCTCATAGATCCAAATCCCAGGATTTAGGAGGTATCACCTTTAACCTATTGGAGAATCCTTATGATAAGAGGAGATTGACCGTGTGTACTATAGGAAACTCTTTTCCTATCAAGAGTATGTTGTCCACGTACAATACGAGGATGATTACCTTACTCTCTACTACCGTTTTGTATATACATGGTTCATCTAATATTTTGATGAGGTCAAACACTTTGACTACCATTTCAAAACAGACGTTCCAACTCCGCGATGCCTGCTTTATTCTGTAAAGCAACTTGTACATGTTTCCGCTGCTCCCACTGTTTACGAAGCCCTCTAGCTGTGTTCTTATAGACGTTCTCTTCTAAATTATTATTTAGAAAAGTAGTCATGGCACCCAACCACCAAATATCGTAGTCATGGTATGTAGCAATGGCAAGTAGGATCCGGATGGACTTAAGCATAGCTACTGGAAAAAGGTTTCATCATTATCCATGCCTGGTCGATGACGAAAACCTTTAACAAGTCTAGCTTTGAAAGTCTCAACTTTTCCATCTACACCAAGCAATCTTCTCAAGATATACTTGCTCCTGATGGGGATTTAACCCTTCAGATATAGCAACCAAAGTCCATACTTTGTTGGTGTACATGGATTCCATCTCAGATCGCAAAGCATCCACCCATACTTACAGAGTCCCTACTCTTGATGGCCTGCTCGAAAATAGTTGGGTCATCATCTCATGATGTAATCCTCGCTCCCACTGTCATCGAGAAATTAAAGTATCTCTCAGGAGGATGAGGAACCCTGCTAGATCGGCGGAGAGGCTGAGGTTCGTCGGGAACTATTGAATTCTTTGGTTCTGTCAAATCATCAGCTGCAGTTTGTATAGCTGGAACCTTTCCAGTTCTACAAAATTGACCTTGCCTCGATCTTGTCCGGATTTTGCTTTTGACATAGGCCGGACAATCCCAAATCTTAACCTACTTAAGAGATGGGCTCTCCCAATACCATATCTCATATGGAGTGGTAGGCATTGATTTGATTGGAATCTAATTCAATAGGCATGCAGCTTCTCAAGTGCACAATCCCCAAAAGGAAATAAGTAACTCAGTAGTACTCATCATAGAGCGCACCATATCATATAGGGTGTGATTGCTCCGCCCCAATACACCGTTGTGCCGTGGTGTATTCAGAGGAGTAACACTGAAAGAGAATCTCATTCTCCTTTAGAATAATCCAAGAATTCTATGCACAAGTATTCTCCTCCTTGATCTCATCAAAAGACATAATACTTATACCCGTAATTTGGTTCTCTACTTCTAACTTATATTCTGTGAATATCTCAAAAGCTTCGGACTTATGTTTCAACAGGAACATATGGCTGAATCTTGAGAGATCATCAGAGAATGTAATGAAGTACAAAGAACCGGTCCTGGCATACGTTGACAGGGGACCTTACATACATCATCATGTATCAGTCCCAAGAGTTCAATAACTCTTTCTCTGTTTCGAGTAAACAGAGCTATGGTCATCTTATCTTTGTGACATGACTGGCAAGTTTCACAAGATGTAAATTCAAACTGATTTAAATATGCATCTAAATGTAACTTCAGCCAGTCGGGTCGCATTGATATGACCTAGTCTACAATGCCTCAAGAAGGATCCGTTCATTTCTGAACATTTCTTCTTGTGTGTGTTCTGTATACTAGGAACTGTAGTTTGATTTAGAACGTCAATGCTTTTAGATAACGTGCCTGAACCGATCAACTTTTGATATAGGAAATGTGTAAAACATTATCCAACAATACAAAATTACATCCTTCTTTAATAAATAAAGAGATTGATATGATTTTGTATATCAGGTTCGGTATCTAATAACAATCGTTCAGAATCAATGTATTCTGGTAATACAAGGTGATAGTGACTAACAGACTTGGCTGCAACACTTGCACCATTTTCTGTCTCATGAAACTTATCACCCGTTCTTAGTTCTCTACCTTTCTGTAGCCCTATGTAACTGATTACATATCTGGGATCCTGATCCGGTATCAAATACCCAGGACACAGAGGATACTGAGAAACAGTTCTTTGTAATGAACACACCCGAAAGAGATGCATCTCATGCACTTTCTTCGTTTGGGCGGCATGGGAATCCTGGTATTCCCTTAATTCCTGCTCGGTCTTATAACAATTATAAGTTGGAGCGGGACCAACATTCCCCAGCTCAGTATAACAAGCGGGTTCGGTCAATACATCCAGATTATTATCTTGATTAAGGCGTGATATGGTCGCTAACTGAAGAGAGAGAGAAGAAAACAATATGCCTGCGTTCTTGCAAGATTAGATTGGTTATATATTTTATCTAATCAGGATGGCTCCCACTGTTTTTATCAAATCTTCCTTCAAACCATAAAAGGAAAGACTAGCCGGGATTAATTACACTCTACAAGTTCGCCAATCTTTCAGCCAGGCCAGTGTCGGTACTTTGAGGGAGGTTCCCCATGCTTTCGCACGGACCTAATTACAATAAACCTCGTTTTCCCAGGGGCGTAACCCCGTTGACACCTTTCTAGACACCTACTTGATCGGCTAATTGTAAAGTGCAAAACTCTCCCAGGAGTAACAATTACTCGTAGTGGGTATCGGGATCCAACTATCATATAGAAGGTATGCAATCTCATTGCAAATTTCAACACTTGAAACTCCCGATAAAGGTTTTTACCCCTACCACTTATGACCTTAACTATAGTCAACAAATCATAAGCATTAGTCATGTTCTACCCGTCATTTCGTGATTAATTAGACCCACCCACATAACCCTTAACTAAGGTCAACAAAGTCACGCGACTGTCCTAAATAATCGCATCATATGCGCTGTAGAAAGACATCACTTAGCTACCGTACACTATGCCTTGACTATGGTCAACAAACACAGCACGAATACTAAGTACTCTACTTCCTAAAATGACGGAGGGTTGCGGATGGTTTTTAAGAAAACCTTTAACGCTTTGAACTTGATCTCGTTGCGGAATCAAATGGTTTTTAAATGGAGTGTTTTTTAGGCTTTTCTAGTTTTGGTAAAGGGGTCACTCCCGGTGAAGGGATCGTTGGCCCTTTCCTCATCGAATAAGGTGAAGGATATATCATATATACCGCGGTGCAAAGCAAAAACTATAGAAGCAATCAAAAGACAAACCGAGAGTTGTAGCATCTGCCAGTTATTGCTAAAGGGGTCACTCCCGGTGAAGGGATCTCGGCCCTTTCCTGATCGAATCAGGTGCAGGATGTGCTACCTGATTTTATTTTTGAAATTCGATTCCACAACTTCTTTTAGGTTTATTTTCTTTCATTAATCTCATTAATGAATGTCCCATCATTTAAGTCCACCTAAACATCACAGATAAATATAACGTACGCTTAAGCCATCCGCATTCGCCTCGATGTCTCGTCTGCACCGTTAGGTTAGGTAACTAACGGCAGAGCGAGGCAGGGCTAGCGCGGGTGTAAAATATAAGCAACGTCTATATAATATATCATATATACTATATACAATATCTATCTGAACATATCACATGATCACATCACAGATAACGCAGCAGAAAATATCATATAAAATATTGGATATACTAGGACGTCCGTGTTTTTAATACGAGCCGGTATAAAACACGGATTCCACGGTCGCGATGAATAGCCAAACCCACACCCCTAGACCCCTACGAGAGCGGCAAGCAACCATACCAATTTTAGGGTTAGGAGACCCGAACTCGACTCCTCGAGATGGTCTCCCACTGGACCCTAGAACCCGGTTACTTGTGCTCCCCTCCTTGGGTCTATCCTAATGCGGAAAAGTAAATAATATACATCAACGGTGACATCTTCCGCAACCTGGAAGTGCCCCAATAAAAGAATATTACATACAAGTTTTTACATGAATGAAAATGAAAAACACTCATCTCACATAAAGACCCCCGGCTATTTAAACACGACGATCCAATATAACATATCCAGCAACACATAACATCACATGTCATCAACGTAAGTAAATATGTGCATCCCAATTGTCGTTGACATATAGCAACGAAACCGGCGATATCACATATTACACTTACGGTCGCAGAAAAGAAAGTGAAAAACTACAACAGTTGGAATCCGCAACCTGCATAGACATCGCATGCCTAACCAAATGAATTCCTTAGACATCGCATGCCTAACAATTATAAACCCCGCATTTTAGTCTCATTATCAAAAACACTTTTCAATATCAAGTCGGGAAATTAAACAAGATTCCCGACATCCTGAACGAATACTCGTCGCAAACTTTTTTAGACGGCCGCACCCCCGATACCGTCGACGAAGTGCACTAAGGCGGAACACCAATGTCGCGAGCACCCGAACGGATGCTTTTGGCGACGGGGTTCTCCTACAGTCACTTTGTAACACCTTAGAATGTGTTTTGTGGCTAAATATATTTTTATATATAGTTTTAAATAAAAAGCTTACCAAATTGGTTTTCAATTATTTTATTCTATTTAATGAATATTTTATAAGATTTTTCCTAGCCTTGCACACACATGTGCATGATAACTAGGGTTGTTTTGGAGGGTTAACCATGATTAGCAACATGGTGAACTAACCATTCCCTAATCTAGTTTAATATTGTATTAGGTGTTTTGGGTTTAATTGTGTATGGTAGTTTTAAAATGAATTTGAAATGGAATTTTAAATATTGTTTGAATGGTTGACCTTGGTGAGAGAGAGAGAGTGCATGATGGCGCATCATGGCTTAGCCCATGCCTTCATTAATGAAGAGAGAGAGAGAGGAGGGGGTTGACCTTTTTGTGTTCTCTCATTCTCTCACTCTCATTCTCTCACTCCCATTCTCTCTCTCTCACACACACACACTCAGCTGTGAGCAGCAGCAACAACAGCAAGACCTTTAGCAGCAGCAACAACAGCAGAAGAGGCAACAACAGCATCAGCAGCAACTCCATCAGCAGTAGCAGCAAGCAGCAGCAGAGGCAAGAGCAGCAGCAGTAGGAGCTTCAGTAGTTGTAGCAAGTTCTCACCTCCTCCATACACTTCTTCACCTGCTTCTTAGGGTTCTCTAGGGTATATTTTCTGAACCCATCTCACTTTTGCTTAGCTTGTGTGCTAATTAGTATCGGTTTGTGTTAAGTAGTAGGTTTAGTACTAGATTATGGTATTTTAAGTGGAATTTTGGTTAAGTCTTGATTGTGTTGGTAAACCCTATTTATTTAAGTATTGTTAGGGTCATCTTAACTGAGCTTAACCCTGGATTACACTAAAATACCATAAGGCTTCTAATTGTGCAATTTGGTGTTTTTAAAGTGATATATTGGGTATCTGTGATCTGCTTTTCACCCAGACACTTCAGGATAAAATTGAGCAAACTGGAGCATGCACACTAGGTTTAGATCACACCACAAGAACACGAGCCACCCATTCAAATCCCAGGCCGCAAATTAATTCAGTTTGGCCGCAAATTGCGGCCAGGAAGGGGTGTTAGGTCTTGGGGTTTTGGGTAGTGTTGTCTGCTGTGTATTGTAGTGTTTTGGCATGTCTAGTTTTGTAATATTTGACCTGTAGGAAAATCTGGGATCATATATCGTTTTTGGTGTTCGTTGTGTTTGCGCGATACGCGTGATACGTGAGAGGGTTCTGTGATCCAGCGTATCGCGGCGTGTCGCGATAGTTTTAGACGCGTACACACACGATTCAGCGTATCGTGCACATGCGCGTTTGGTTCGCGACGCGAGTTTCTCGTTTTGGTTCGATATCGCATTTTGCGAGATATTTGGCTTATATATGATTTTCATGTCCTATTTGCAGGTTTGCAGGCAGGGACTACGGACACTGCTACAGGGGGGAGCACATGGTAGGATTCACCTAGCGTGGAGTGTAGGTGAGTAGATTTAACATCTACAGGGAATCGCCCGCATGGCGTTATGCGTCTGGGCTAGGATTCAAATACCTGTCGCATATTCTACGTCATTGTTAGAATTGCGCCTTTACTTTATTTCCTTGATATAGTTGTACTGTGACTAGCAGCCGTAGGACACTGCACATATTATTGACGGTTCATGTTGCACGAGCACGGATTGTATGCTATACACACACCGTCAATAATTGCCATGTCACACACAACCCTTTATAGATACTATATTGTTTATCGTACTTGACATCTAGCTTATCGGTATACCTATAGTGTATCTTACCTTCAGTGATTGGTACATCTACACCTTGCGATACAGCTACAGGTATACCTTGTACATATTTTACTTATACCCAGGGGGTATCCTTCATATTCTACTTATACCCAGGGGGGTATACGACATCTTTTACTTATAGGTAGATACCTATACTTAGCTGTACCTTATTGATTTTGCATACATCTGGTTTCAGCTAAATGCTCTCATTTATATGCTCACATTCAGATATATCGCATTTATTTGTTCCAGGATTTGCTCATTGTTTATTTGGATTTTACATGGTGTTTTCTGGATTTGGGAACCGTGGGAGTTCATGAAATTATGCATACATTGAAAAACCCGGTTTCCTTGAGATGATATTTGCGCGTCCACCATGAGTTTTATCGGTGCTGATTATATACTCCATACGAGATGTGGTTGCCGTATGAGAGTACATGGTGGGGCCCGGTATGGTTTCCATCGGCAAGAAGATCGATGGATTTTGCCGATTGAGCCTGGAGGCGGGCGAGTACCTACCGGTGACAGAATCCATGACTCGGCGGGGGATCACGGAGCCACCGCTGGGAGTCATGTACGTATACATACATCGAAAGGCGAGGGTCAGAGCTAGGCAGTCGTGCTTTCGGGATAGCGTATGATACGTGATCAGGACTTCTGTGTCGATGCTTGGCACACTGTTTTCATGATATTTCTTTTAATACCTTTGTATATATTACAGGGGATTTAGCCGTTGTTATATATACCCTTACACCAATATTAGTGGAATGGGACGCTAATATATGTGTATTGCCCCCATCATATTTATTTCTGTATATATACCTTTAGGATGTTAGATTCTTACTGGAGATTTGACTTGGGTTATTAGGTGATTCATGGAGATTGGATATTGGACATACCTATGCGATCGTTGATTTGTACATTCGGGATATAGGAGATTACTCGATATTGTACATTGAGGAGATGTGAGACATATATGATGTGAGAGCCCGGTTTAGGGGCTGATTTGAGGATTTGTGGATTTGAGTGTCTTGATGGATTGTGATCCTGCCACGATGTCAGGTTTCCGTGGAAATGACATATTCCGCCCCATACCTCACACTTATCTATTCTTTGCACAGATTCATATATTGGTAGTACCTGTTAGTGTACCCTTATGATAGTTGCATATTTGCTTTCTCATATCCCTATTTCATAGTTATTGTATACTATTATCAGGTCGTCATTGCTTCTTATATTGATTGTACCTGCTAGTGTACTTTCCTTTATTCAGCATTTGCATGACATGTTATTACTGTAATCGCATATCTTAGATTCATGCTGTACGTACATTCCTGCGATTACCTGCATATGTTATCTAATATTCACGAGTTGGAAACTCACCCCCCGTTGTGCCACAGGTGTTTCAGGTTGTTCCCCAGAGTAGTCGAGGCGGGCTATTCCGCTATTCAGTATCCATCTATCATCTTTTGCTACAGATACCTCATCCGCTCACAGTACTATTTTGCTTAGGTGGGTTAGATGATTATCTGTATTTCATATTGTACATTCGTTGTATCTTGTACTCTCCATCTACTATTGTATTATTGACTTAGAGACTTGGTGAGGACGTTATTGTATATTATTTATGGATTTGTTGTCTTTTATATACAGCTTTCTTTCTACTGTCTTTATTTCTTCGCTACGGCGTCGTATATTTGTACTGTATTCATCTTGAGCTAGTTTATTTTTCAAAGGGGATGTTGCCAAAATTTTAAAGAAAGAAAGTGGGACTTTTAAAGAATTTGGGTTGTGATTTCAAATGTTTCAAAAACTTATATTATCTTTTCCGTATTTTCTTGTTTTAGATTTCTGGGTTTTGGCTTTCTTTTACTGCGTTACGTCTTTTGGCGTTGCGTAGTATTAGGGCCGTCACGGGCCTATTTTGGGTCGTGACAAAGTTGGTATCAGAGCGCTAGGTTTTACCTTTCGGAGTGTAGGATGACCTTAGTATGATGGAGTAGGTAGCTTAAGCGAGGTAACGTAGTGTGTGTATGTCTGTAGCATACCCATGATGCGATACTTCGCCTAAAGTGACCTAAGTACAAATTGTTTGAAATTCCTTCCTTGATGATTCATATCCTTAAGATTCGATTCCTTATTCTCATCGAATCTTATATCCAATTATAGCCTTGCCACCGATGACTATGGGGACCCAGAGTGATGCAACGAGGGCCGAGGTCAGAGTTGGCTCGGGTGAGACGAGTACTGACCAGGATGGCACTCTAGTTGCACAGGTGCAGATGGATCAGTCTACGACATATACTATTGATAGACTTTTGGCAGAGATGCAGGACTTCCGCCAGACTATGAGTTCTTTGGTTAATGTCGTTCGGGAGCTACGATAGGAGGTTGTCGTCCATGTTACTCAGTTGTCACTTATGATCAGCGTGCAGCAGTCCTTCACCTACAAAGCACCAATGGTTGCAGCTCTAGTTGACGAGGTACATATTCCAGAGGCTCAGAGAGTTCCAAGACAGTGGAGGACTCATACCAGTGTACCAGCCCAGGGGCAGAGGTTTGATCATCGAGACAGATTTCGTGGTCGTCGCGGGAGTAGCAGAGGCTTAGGACGAAGACCGTCGTTCAGCTCTCATCCCCAGGATGGTCAGCAGTCAGCGCGTGGATGTTTTCGATGCGGAAGCCTTCAGCACTTCGTCACGGATTGTTCTTCGGCACGGCGTCAGGATCGTATTCAGAAAGGCCGTGGATGCGGGAGGTTCGCTCAGAGGGCTCAGTCTACGAGAGGAGTTCAGCCAGTTGCGGGTAGAGGGTAGACACAGGAGTTTGCTTCTACTCATCGGGACGCGGAGGCGTCCAATGTGGAGTTTTCAGGTATCCTTATTCTCTTGTTCTTTTGATGTATTCGTTTGTTTTCTTTCTTGTACCGTGGTCGGGTAGATTAGTAGTAGTTGTGTTAACCTCTGTCAGCGATTCTTTTGTTGCGCGACACGTATTTCAGTTTTATGCCAATCAGATAGGAGATAGAGATTCGTCTGTCATTTTGATCCTTCTAGAGAGGTTGGAGTTGACGTTCTCCTAGGCACGGACTGTTTAGTTACGTGTTAGGCGTCTGTGGACTATCGTGAGGAAACAAGTTAGGTTCTGTTTTCCCTGGCAAGTCAGTTCTTGTTGTGCAGGTGGATAGTTGTGCCGCCTCTCACAGCTTGAATTCAGCCTTTTTCGCTAGTCGGCTACTGAGGAGATGTCGTGGATTCTTGGCGTTCATTCGTGATACCGGAGCCACAGTGGGATCGTTGGACCGGGTTCCTTTCGTGCGAGAGTTTTTCCGGCGTTGTTCCGGATGAGCCGGCGAAGCTTGGGAGCTAAAGGATCAGCTGCAGAGTTGTGGTTTGGGGAGTTTTGTGCGTCTGAATGTTTCGCTTTTGGAAGCTCCTATTCCTTTTCGTCAAGGAGAAAGACGGCAGCTTAGGGTTGCGTATCGACGGGTCGTTAACTGAACCGGCTTACGGTGCGGATGGGTATCCTTTACCTCGCCGTGACGATTTCTTCGATCAGCTCCACAGTGCGAGACATTTCTAAGTTTGCTTGGGATCAGGTCATCATTATTACGGATTCGGAGTGATGGCATTCCGACGACTGCCTTATGCGTGCTACGGGCTTGTGTGTATCAGTGAGTCGTTGGATTCCCTGATGCCCTAGCAGCATTCGTAGATATGATGAACCAGATTTCTGCAGGCCGTTCCTCGACCAGTTTTGTTGTGTTATTTACGACACTCTGGTCTATCTAATGTGTCTTGAGGGACAGTAGTAGCACTTGAGGATTTGTTATGCAGATACTGGAGAGAGCACCAGCAGTTTGCTAAATTCTCGGAGTGTTTCTTCAGGCTTGTTTTGTGTTGACTCCTAGGTCTTGTAGTCATGGGAGACAGTTTCGTATGGTTCCGAGGGAGATCGTGGCCGTACAGCTTAGGCCCAGACTTGTGTGCAGGACGGAGATCCGCAGATTGTTGTGCTTAGCAGGTTTTTACCGCCGTTTCATGTAGAATTGCTAGAGTAGTGCTGCACCGTCGACTGAATTGACCAGAAAAGAGGTTTCTTTTCTTTGGACTGAGGCATGTGTGCAGAGTTTTCAGCAGTTGAAGATTCAGTTAACAACTGCATCAGTCTTTCTTTGCTTTTGGTTCGGGCGACCTTGTTGTTTAACTGTAATGTTTCTTGAGTGGGCTCGATTATGTACTGAGGTGACACTATAGAGTTATCGCTTTTGCTTCCCTACATTTGGAGGAAGTACGAGAAGGATATCCCACTCTTGATCTGGAGATGGCTTGGTGGTTTTGCGTTGGAGATTTGGAGACACTACTTGTTCGAGAGTCATGTCAGATTTTCACGGACCACCAGAGCCTAATGTACATCTTCGTGCAGCGGATTTTGATTGTTGTGATAGTCTTCTGCAGATTTACAGTTCTTGTGTGATCGTTGAGTACAGCTTAAGTTCGTCTCTACGGAGGGGACAGCTTACTCATGTCCGCACCCGACCACCTTCCTTAAAATCGTTTTCGCGAGACACTGCCCGCCGATGCTCGTCGTCAGAGATACTTGAGCATACTCGGCTGGGTAATGATTCGGAGTCCTTGATTTATGACAATGATGTGCTAAGTTAGGGACACGTTTGTGTACCTAACATTATCAGGTAGAGACGTGCAATCCTAGAGTAAGCACATCAGTCAACTCTCTATATTCATTCAAGTTCCGCCAACATTCACGTGACTTGTGAGATAGTTACGGGTGGACATGAATGTAAAGAGAAGTTTCATGGTTCGATTCAAGGTGTCTGTTTTGTCGTGTGCTTGGGTCGAGCATCTGAGGCCGGCTGGAGAGTTGCAACCTTTTGTCGTTCCGGAGTTGGAGTGGGAGCAGATCTCCACGAGATTTCGTTATGGTGTCTACCCAAGTTTAGTCAGGGTGTGACTCCATTCGGATTCTTGTCTTCCGGTTATACACAGTTTGCTCAGTTGTTCTTTTAAGTGGTGTGTTTGTTTTGATTGTTGTCAGCAGTTGGGGATCGTCACTCGCCATCGTTAGGGTTCTCCTTCGATAGCTGTTATTAGGAGACACTCCAATTGGCCACCCTTTGGCTTAGGGGTTAGGTCATGTCGACCACCAGCATGTTGTTTTTCTGACTCTGCGTAAGTAGGACTTTGGACCCCAGCTAGTCTAGAGACTTCGGAGATGGTCCAGTTGTGTTAGGTCAGGATGGGAATTGTCCATTGCGAACTGAGGTCTTATGCCGATTGCCTTGGTCATAGACTCGAGTTCGCAGGGACAGATCATGTATTCCTACGGACTTTCCGATGAATGACGTGTTGGATTTTGGGGAGCTTGTCCCAGGATTTTAGGTCCTTTTGAGATCCTATAAGCGAGTTAGTTTCGTTGCCTTTAAGTTGCCACTTCTGCCCAGATTATTGGATTTTCACCCCGTATTTCTTGTGATAATACTTTACAATTACCTTCTTGACCTTTCTCACATGACTTAGCACAGACCTTTTAGCTTAGACACGATCTTTCGTTCACCAGCAGCCAATTGTGTTAATGGCTCGGCAGGTGGAGGAACATCGGTCAAGGGTCTTGCTATCTGTGAAGGGTTTTTCTTGGACGTAGCCGTATAGTGAGATAATCACTTGGAAGGCTGCGAGCGAGATTTGAGAGTTGTAATCTTCTCTTTGAAGGTACGCGTAGAAGTATATTTTTAAATTCGGGGACGAATTTCTTTTAAGGGGGGAGATTGTAACCCCTTAAAATGTGTTTTGTGGCTAAATATATTTTTATATATAGTTTTAAATAAAAAGCTTACCAAATTGGTTTTCAATTATTTTATTCTATTTAATGAATATTTTATTAGATTTTTCCTAGCCTTGCACACACATGTGCATGATAACTAGGGTTGTTTTGGAGGGTTAACCATGATTAGCAACATGGTGAACTAACCATTCCCTAATCTAGTTTAATATTATATTAGGTGTTTTGGGTTTAATAGTGTATGGTTTTTTTAAAATGAATTTGAAATGGAATTTTAAATATTGTTTGAATGGTTGACCTTGGTGAGAGAGAGAGAGTGCCTGATGGGGTATCATGGCTTTACCCATGCCTTCATTAATGAAGAGAGAGAGAGAGGAGGGGGTTGACCTTTTTGTGTTCTCTCATTCTCTCACTCTCATTCTCTCACTCCCATTCTCTCTCTCTCTCACACACACACACACTCAGCTCTGAGCAGCAGCAACACCTTTAGCAGCAACAGAAGAGGCAACAGCACCATCAGCAGCAACTCCATCAGCAGTAGCAGCAAGCAGCAGCAGAGGCAAGAGCAGCAGCAGCAGGAGCTTCAGTAGTTGTAGCAAGCTCTCACCTCCTCCATACACTTCTTCACCTGCTTCTTAGGGTTCTCTAGGGTATATTTTCTGAACCCATCTCTCTTTTGCTTAGCTTGTGTGCTAATTAGTGTCGGTTTGTGTTAAGTAGTGGGTTTAGTGCTAGATTATGTTGTTTTAAGTGGAATTTTGGTTAAGTCTTGATTGTGTTGGTAAGCCCTATTTATTTAAGTATTGTTAGGGTCACCTTAACTGAGCTTAACCCTTGATTACACTAAAATACCATAAGGTTTCTAATTGTGCAATTTGGTGTTTTCAAAGTGATATATTGGGTATCTGTGATCTGCTTTTCACCCAGACACTTGAGGATAAAATTGAGCAAACTGGAGCATGCACACTAGGTTTAGATCACACCACAAGAACACGAGCCACCCATTCAAATCCAAGGCCGCCAATTAATTCAGTTTGGCCGCAAATTACGGCCAGGAAGGGGTGTTAGGTCTTGGGGTTTTGGGTAGTGTTGTCTGCTGTGTATTGTAGTGTTTTGGCATGTCTAGTTTTGTAATATTTGACCTGTAGGAAAATCTGGGATCATATATCGTTTTTGGTGTTCGTTGTGTTTGCGCGATACGCGCGATACGTGAGAGGGTTCTGTGATCCAGCGTATCGCGGTGTGTCGCGATGGTTTTAGACGCGTACACACACGATTCAGCGTATCGTGCACACGCGCGTTTGGTTCGCGACACGAGTTTCTCCTTTTCGTTCGATATCGAGTTTTGCGAGATATTTGGCTTATATATGATTTTCATGTCCTATTTGCAGGTTTGTAGGCAGGGACTACGGACACTGCTACAGGGGGGAGCACATGGTAGGATTCACCTAGCATGGAGTGTAGGTGAGTAGATTTAACATCTACAGGGGAATCGCCCGCATGGCGTTATGCGTCTGGGCTAGGATTCAAATACATGTCGCATATTCTACGTCATTGTTAGAATTGCGCCTTTACTTTATTTCCTTGATATAGTTGTACTGTGACTAGCAGCCGTAGGACACTGCACATATTATTGACGGTTCATGTTGCACGAGCTTGGATTGTATGGTACACACACACCGTCAATAATTGCCATGTCACACACAACCCTTTATAGATACTATATTTTTTATCGTACTTGACATCTAGCTTATCGGTATACCTATAGTGTATCTTACCTTCAGTGATAGATACATCTACACCTTGCGATACAGCTACAGGTATACCTTGTACATATTTTACTTATACCCAGGGGGGGTATCCTTCATATTCTACATATACCCAGGAGGGTATACGACATCTTTTACTTATAGGTAGATACCTATACTTAGCTGTACCTTATTGATTTTGCATACATCTGGTTTCAGCTAAATGTTCTCATTTATATGCTCACATTCAGATATATCGCATTTATTTGTTCCTAGATTTGCTCATTGTTTATTAGGATTTTACATGGTGTTTTCTGGATTTGGGAACCGTGGGAGTTCATGAAATTATGCATACATTGAAAAACCCGGTTTCCCTGAGATGATATTTGCGCGTCCACCATGAGTTTTATCGGTGCTGATTATTTACTCCATACGAGGTGTGGTTGCCGTATGAGAGTACATGGTGGGGCCCGGTATGGTTCCCTTCGGCAAGAAGATCGATGGATTTTGCCGATTGAGCCTGGAGGCGGGCGAGTACCTACCAGTGACAGTATCCATGACTCGGCGGGGGATCACGGAGACACCGCTGGGAGTCATGTACGTATACATACATCGAAAGGTGATTGTCAGGGCTAGGCACTCGTGCTTTCGGGATAGCGTATGATACATGATCAGGACTTCTGTGTCGATGTTTGGCACACTGTTTTCGTGATATTTCTTTTAATACCTTTATATATATAACAGGGGATTTAGCCGTTGTTATATATACCCTTACACCAATATTAGTGGAATGGGACGCTAATATATGTGTATTGCCCCCATCATATTTATTTCTGTTTATATACCTTTAGGATGTTAGATTCTTACTGGATATTTGACTTGGGTTATTAGGTGATTCATGGAGATTGGATATTGGACAAGCCTATGCGATCATTGATTTGTACATACGGGATATAGCAGATTACTCGATATTGTACATTGAGGAGATATGAGACATATATGATGTGAGAGCCCAGTTTAGGGGCTGATTTGAGGATTTGTGGATTTGAGTGTCTTGATGGATTGTGATCCTGCCACGATGTCAGGTTTCCGTGGAAATGTCATATTCCACCCCATACCTCACACTTATCTATTCTTTGCACAGATTCATATATTGGTAGTACCTGTTAGTGTACCCTTATGATAGTTGCATATTTGCATTCTCATATCCCTATTGCATTGTTATTGCATACTATTATCAGGTCGTCATTGCTTCATATATTGATTGTACCTGCTAGTGTACTTTCCTTTATTCAGCATTTGCATGACATGTTATTACTGTAATCTTATATCTTAGATTCATGCTGTACGTACATTCCTGCGATTACCTGCATATGTTATCTACTATTCACGAGTTGGCAACTCACCCCCCGTTGTGCCACAGGCGTTTCAGGTTGTTCCCAGAGTAGTCGAGGCAGGCTATTCCGCTATTCAGTATCCATCTATCATCTTTTGCTACAGATACCGCATCCGCTCACAGTACTATTTTGCTTAGGTGGGTTAGATGATTATCTGTATTTCATATTGTATATTCGTTGTATCTTGTACTCTCCATCTACTATTGTATTGTTGAATTAGAGACTTGGTGAGGACGTTATTGTATATTTTTTGTGGATTTGTTGTCTTTTATATACAGCTTTCTCTCTACTGTCTTTATTTCTTCGCTACGGCGTCTTATATTTGTACTGTATTCATCTTGAGCTAGTTTATTTTTCAAAGGGGATGTTGCCAAAATTTTAAAGAAAGAAAGTGGGACTTTTAAAGAATTTGGGTTGTGATTTCAAATGTTTCAAAAACTTATATTATCTTTTCCGTATTTTCTTGGTTTAGATTTCTGGGTTTTGGCTTTCTTTTACTGCGTTACGTCTTTTGGCGTTGCGTAGTATTAGGGCCTTCACGGGCCAATTTTGGGTCGTGACACACTTGGTCGGGGCTACGGGGCGTGGCTATCTATTAAGTTTACCCGGCGAGTATCCGCGTACGCTACGTGATTGCAACGGACTTTTGATCGCATCAAAATTCCGTGGCAACCGATCAAGTGAGACAAAAGTGCTAGATTTATAACATCCAAATCAGTTATCTCATAACTACTTGTGGATTCCAAATATTGCATCACATTCCAGATAAATAGAAAATGTTAAACTTTCCAATCGAACAAACAAACACCCAAGTTTTCCCGAAACAGCTCAACACATGAAATAAGTTTAAAAAACATTCACTTCATGCCACAGTACCAACGGTCCAGCCGTAGAAGGGTCAAGCCAACGCCTCACATGTGGCACGCCGTACTGCCCCAAACGCTAAGGTTCAAAGGGCAGTTCAAGACGGTCAAATAATCGAGTTAAGGTTTGTTGTCTTCTAGAGGGTCCATCGCTTTACTTGCACTACTTAGAACGTTCTTAAACCACGGAAAAATCCAAAACTTGGAAATTTCCCGGTAGGGGAAAAAATGGGTATTTTTATATCCAGTCGAACTTTTTAACAGTTTCTAAAATATCCGGAAAAACATAAACGAAGTTAAATTATCCGATCGAATTAACGAGTCCCCAATAAAACCCTAGAAAACTCAACACTTGAGTGGAATTAAAAAATTCCCAGAAAAAATGACAATAAAGGACCTAAGAATAAATATGTGAAGTTTGAGGGACTAATTCACAATTTTGGCCGCGGAACCGCCGCCAAACCCTTGGTTTGGCCGCGGTTCTGCGGTCATATTTTTGAGTTAGGGGTCCGTACTTCACAGTAATTCTTAGATTTTCCTGCTTAATTTTCTGAGCATTTTAATTCACAAATATCCACAGTTTGAAAAAATGTACAGAGAAGGGTTTTGATCGGGGTTTCGTGGTTCGATCGGATCTCTAACTTCGTCTACACTTCGCCTAAAGCTCTATCTAGGCTCTGATACAAATGTAGGGTTCCTAGGCACACTCATGAGGTTCTACAACTGATCAACCATCCCAAAATCAAATTTTTCATGTGCCAAAGAACCCTAATGCTAGATCGTTAACTAGAGGTAAGGCGAAAAACTAGCAAGTTAACAACTTTAACTAAAAGTGAAAGGGACTACAACCTTTGTAGATCCGGTCCTCCACTTCTTTAGCTCTGTGATGACGTCCCTTCGCTGCGATCATCGGAATCCCGGACCCTAGCGTTAGTTTCATCGGAGAAATAAGCGGGCTAGGTCGTTGACTTCGACGCCGAAGATGATCTACGTCGAGGCGACTCAAACTCAAGCTCCATCTTCACTTGGTCATGAAACATGTGAAGATAACACACTCTACTACATGGCAAGTGGTAGAGAATGAAGAAATAGGAAGTGGGTTCATTTTAGAATTGGATTTCTCACTCTTAATCTCATGGCACCATTAGAGCTAATAAAATTTCTTCTTCTTGAAGAAGAAGAAGAAGAAAGAATAATGATGAGAATCATAGAATAAAGAATGAAGCTTATCCTTTTAATTATGGTACCATGGTTAAGTTAAGCCCTCATGCTTAACTTGTGTAGAGAATTAACCAAAGACTTGGGTTAAGGGTTGGGTTAACTAGCATCTTAAAGAAATGACAAAAGAAATTGACTTTCTCAAAGTTTCTTCAAGCTTCATGAACCTTGATAACTTTGACCAAAGTCTTATTTCTTTTGTTATTTATTAGGAAATTAGTAAACCCTAATTTAACCTCAATTTGGTTTAAGTCTCATACACATAACTTGTTCGTATCATCAAGCATGATACAAACATGTACACTTGCATATATCACATATAAACAATGTGCACATTCAAGTGAGAAAATCAATCTTAAATGAAACAATATTAGTTAATGTAAAGTAATATATCAAATATATAATTATACATTAAATCATTAAATCAACACTTGATTTAATGATCCGGTCATACTGCATATAACCGACTAATATCAAGTGTATCAATTTATCGAATCAACATTTGATTCGGTAAGCCGGCTATATCATATACAATCGTCCGATGATACAAATCGTGAGAATAGAATTCAGTATCACATACTGGTATTATTCTCGGTCCCGCACATATCTTATATGCGCTCCTATTTCGTTTCGCTTGAGCCAGGAAACCTCTGTGTAGGACTTTAAAGACTCGTCAATACGCCGACAGTAGGTGATGATCATATCAAACACCTACAAGCCGCAAGCGGTCTGCTAAACGTAACGGCCATCCGGGTATTGAGCTATCAGAAGATCAACGAGCAAGCCCGCTCACACTCCTGTGAATCCAACCAGCAACACTTACCGTACAGTCCGGTCTGTTCGTCTGATATGTCGCATATCTCGCCTAGGGGTGGTAAACGTCAGACCCCGGTAGCTTGATAAGTTATTCCGATGTAAGTTCCATAACAAGCGTGAAACTACTGATAACACTTACCAGTAAATCAGTGCAACCCTGGCCAGGGATTTCCAGTTATGGCCAGTCGAGCATAGCGCAACATCAACCCACAATACCGGGAGAGACGAATCCCCTCCTATCGCTTATTACCTCCATGTGAATCGGGACTGTACCAAAAAACCACCTGTTTGCACGACTCAGTAGAGCCATGGTAGGGTGAAAATCAAAGCACAGTGGGAGACACACAAGACTCTGTAACGATCTCGGGTCAATAGACTAAGCTGTACCAGTGTCACCAGAGAACTGCCTTCTGACGTGAGGTATAATACCATCTGGGAGTTCTCGGCGAGTCCGTTCTGTGTACCCAGGCACCACTGAGCACCCACATACTATCTCTGATTTCAAACACCAATGGATATGGGATCATCCATCGCCCATCACATGGGTCGAGAAGATATACGCTAGTCTACTATGGAATATCGATGCCCCGTCTCGATATTCCCACGACTAGGAACATTGAAGGATGTACTCATGGACTATCCAGGCCCCACTAGTATAATCTTCATCATAGTCCTGGAAGTCGAGCACACATCCTAAGGGCTTTATCAACATGTAATAGAGAGACTACAAGTATACATGTTGAGATAAAGAGCAACCAGATAGCGTACTATCATGTCGACAAGAAAGTCCTACCTATATATGTCCCAGCATCCACTACATTATACATCCTATGTAGAGTAATGGCCTCTAGGGCATACATATAACTAACACTTGTGAGGACCAACACCAATTCACCTTTCTTGAAAGCGCAGAGACGGGTCATCTTGTTATAGGCCCGTGACATTTGCGCTCGGTATAGCTCCAGATTTTGCTGCACCGCTAGCCTCTTTTCTTCGAGGGCGTCAAGATCTTCCAGCCGAAGGAGCACGTTTTCCTCCTCCGTCAATTCGTGCTGAACGGCCATTCTTAAGCTTGGAACTTCAACTTCGAGGGGCAGTACCGCCTCCACTCCGAAGAGCAATGAGTATGGAGTGGACTGAGTTGGAGTACGGTGCATGGTACGATATGCCCACAACGCCTCGTAAAGCTTGAGATTCCAGTCTCTCTTGTTGGCTGAAGCATTTTTCTTCAGGAGCTTACATAGAGTCTTATTGAAGGCTTCGGCTAGCCCATTGTCTCTTGGATTATAGATAGATGAATATCTCCAGTCTATCTTGTGTTGAGTAGCGAACCTTGCGACTTTGAAGCTCTTGAATGAAGGCCCGTTGTCAGATATGATTCTTCTTGGTGTACCGAAGCGGTATAGATTATGCTGGAAGAACATCAGAATATCTTCTGTCTTGACTTCTTTTAGCGGGACATCTTCAGCCCATATGGAGAAGTAGTTGGTTGCAGCCAATATGAACTGGTGGCCTTTGGATGACGGAAGATCAATTGGGCCAACAATGTCGGTGCCCCAGACTTCGAAGGGCCACGACGCCACTGTAGGATGCAACGTATTGGGTTGCTTGTGAATGAAATCGCCGTGAATTTGGCAGATATGACATTTCTTTGCATGCTCTCCACAATCCTGTATTATGGTGGGCCAGTAATACCCAAGCCGTTTAATTTGATGTCGCATCTTGGGGCCAGATTGGTGAGCCCCGCAGACGCCTGAGTGAACTTCCTTCATAACTTTTTGGGCTTCGGCCGATGACAGGCACCTGAGCCAGAGTTGGTCATTTGACCTGCGGTATAGCGTGTCATTTACAAACACGTATCGGAGAGCTCTCTTCTTCAGTTGAATCCTTTCAGATTTTCCTTTGGGCGGCTTGTCGTATCGGAGTTACTCTATGAAGGGTTCTCTCCAATCGGGCTCATCTTGGATGATCGAAGCTTCTTCGGCAGGACTGCTCTTCTGTTCTGCTCTTTCCTTTTCTCGTAGAGAGACTATGGGTAGAATTTGCCGGCTCCTGACTGTGATCAGAATTTCGTCCATGTCAGGATCAGCCAGCTCTTTGGCTAAGCGAGCGAGTACGTCAGCCTTTCCATTCAACGCTCTAGGGACTCTCATTAGTTCAATGTGAGTGAACCGTTTCATGAGTTCCACCACTCGGCCTCTGTACCGAGCTAACTCGGGTTTGTATATTTTATAGTCGCCGCTTACTTGGTTGACGATAAGCTGGGAGTCACCGTAAACCCGTAGCCGAAGGATTTCCATTTCTACGGCAAGTTCCAAACCTGCTATCAGAGCTTCATACTCAGCCTCGTTGTTTGTGCGAGGCTCGGTGAGAGAAAAAGAACGCCGTAGGGTTCCCATCGATGGCGTGATGAACATCAATCCTATCCCTGCTTTTATCTCCGGGTCGATTGATTTACTGGAGGTCCTTATCGATGAGGACCCATCGAAGTAGAGCTCTTAACGTGGCTCGTCATTCTCGAGGTGCAACACTTGTTCGTCGGGTAACTCGCAATTGAGTGGTGACCCCTCTGGTATGGGATGAGCAGCGAGAAAGTCCGCAAAAGCTTGCCCTTTTTTCGCTTTCTGAGGAGTATAAACTATGTCAAACTCAAGTAGCATGACAGCCCATCTTGCCATTCTGCCGGCTAGGCTTGCTTTGGTCATCAAGTGTTTGAGCGGGTCGACTTTGGAGATCAGCATAACCCGATGAGCGAGCAGATAGTGCCTCAGCTTCTTCACAGCAAATATCAGAGCCAGGCATTGCTTTTCGATTAGAGAATAGTTGTGTTCTTCCCCAACTAGAGTTCGACTGAGGTAGTAGAGGGCATTTTCTTTTCCCTCCTCGTTGTTCTGGGCATGAAGCACACCAAGCGACTCATCTAGCATGGCAGTATTGAGAATCAGCGATCTACTTGGAATGGGAGCGGCCAGCACTGGAGGGTGCAACAAGTACTGTTTGATGCTTTCGAACGATTCTTGACATTCGGCATCCCAGACAAAAGGAGATCCTTTCTTCATGAGCTTTGAGAAGGGCCTACATCTTCCCGATAAATTTGAGATAAACCTTCGTATATAAGCAAGCTTGCCTTGAAAAGATCTTAGCTGCGTCGAATTCTTCGGAGGGGGCATCTCCATGATGGCCTTTATCTTGGATGGGTCAACTTCAATCCTTCGATGTCGGACTATGAAGCCCAGGAATTTTCCCGATGACGCGCCAAAAGCGCACTTTAGAGGATTCATTTTCAGATCGTACTCCCTCAGTCTGGTGAGAACGGTCCTAAGATCTTGGATATCATCGTCTTTGGCTTTAGTCTTGACAACCAGATCATCAACATAACATTCTACGACTTTACGAATTAGGTCATCAAAGATATTAGTCACTGCCCTTTGATATGTAGCACCTGCATTCTTCTGTCCGAACGACATCACTTTCTAGTAGTAAATTCCGATCGGGGTTCGAAATGCTGTGTGTTTCTCATCCTTAGGCGACATCTTGATCTGATTATATCCAGACGAGCCATCCATGAAGGTGAACAACTCGTAATTTGAGGTGTCATCGACCATCATTTCCATCACCGGTAGCGGGAAGTCTTCTTTAGGACATGCCTTGTTGAGGTCCCTGAAATCGACACAAACTCGGATCTGCCCATTTTTCTTCTTCACTGGGACTATGCATGCGATCTAGTCCGCATATTTCTCTTCCCTGATGAAGCCAGCATCGTTAAGTTTCTTAGTTTCCTCGATGACCTTTTCTTCTAGCTCTCTTCTAATTCTTCATGGAGCTTGCTTTATTGGCTTAACATCTGGAGAAATAGCTAGCTTATGCACGGCTATCACAGGGGAAAGGCCATCCATTTGTTTGTATTTCCAAGCGAAGCAGTTGACGAACTCATGCAGTAGGGCGATTATCTGCTCTTTCATTTCCTCAGACAAGAGTGAGCTGATGTAGGTCGGCCTTGGATTATCGGGCATTCCTAAGTCAATCTCGGTTAGCTCGTCAAAGGTTGCTTGTCCGCCATCTTCGAGCTCTTGAGGAGATTCTTCTAGCTCGGCTATCTTGTCATCATCATTTGATCTTTCGCTGGCTTCACCAATATGGATCATGTAGCATGCTTTAGAATTAGGTTGAATGAAGCCTATGCCCCGTCTATCTGGAATTCGTCCATCGATGAGTGCTCGGACCTAGGGAGGATGCCAT
This sequence comes from Agapanthus africanus, assembly GCA_030015575.1. Classification (NCBI taxonomy): domain Eukaryota; kingdom Viridiplantae; phylum Streptophyta; class Magnoliopsida; order Asparagales; family Amaryllidaceae; genus Agapanthus; species Agapanthus africanus. Next base: position 214,099,956 of record JASDDO010000016.1, read on the forward strand.
AGCCCTTCATAAAACCTTGCTTCGGACTCTGTTTGATATAACCGGCATCCGCACCTTTTGAAATATTATCGCATCTCGGGTTCATAATATCTGGGAATGAGGACGGCTCTTTTTCCTCTCTCGGAGGGAAGGCACGCGACAGACAAATCGTCCGAGTGCCCAACGGGGTTTGACCCATAAAACAGGATGCCCTTCTGTCCACTTTTCCTTCCGGGAACGTAGAAAGATTTCAGCTGGTCCATGGTAGAGACTGACAATGCATCGAGCTCTTTACACATCCGTTCCGGCACCCTTGTGATGGCTAGGGGCCCTTCTGCAATTTCGAAGGTCTCTCTTAGTTTCGCTTGTGGCATGGAGGTCCAATCTGCACAGCTGTTGCAAGGCAGGTCCTCTTCCTCCGACTCTTCAGTGTCGCTGCCAAGATGATGGCGGACTTTGCTGCTAGATGGGCCTTCAGTATCATATTCGTCCTTATCGCTACCGAAACGAGGGCGAGTTTTACGGAAGGACGGACTTCCAGCATCGGACTCATCAGTGTCACTACCGAAATGCGGGCGCACTTGGGCATTTTTGCTTCTGAAAGTGACAGCCGGCTTAGGCTTGCTTTTGAGTTTCGGAGCTGTTCTGTCTTTGGTCAGCTGTGACTCAGCACTTTGGAGCTTCACAAAGTACCGAGAATCTTCATATCGGACTTCATGCACACCGAACGGCTGGATTTCTCCGTCAATGCGTCTTTCTACACCATTTTTAGTATACTTCATGAATTGATGGAGAGTTGACGGAATGATGCCATAGTCGTGGAGCCACGGCCGCACCAAGAGAATTTTATAAGACGTGTCAGCGTCGATCACGTATATCTTGGCTTCGGTCTGCATATCCCCAAATTTGATTGGCAGAGCTATGGTCCCCAGAACTTGCTGGCAATTTTGGTTGCATCCTTGAATGACAATCCTTTCCCTTGACAGGTGTCGGACGTCCATTGACAAACTCTTCGGAGTTCGCAAGTTCATGATGTTCACTGAGGACCCGGATCAATCAATATGCGATTAATCCGATCTCCGTCGCTGTACCCGGTCACGTAAAGCGGCCGATTATGCTCATCCGTTCCCAGTAGCAAGTCTTCGTCCTTAAACGTGATTGCGGCGGCGTGCAAAGCGTACTGGGCTTTTTTCATATTAATTTCCGCAAAGCGAGCCTGATACCGCTCAGGGTTTTGTAGAGCGTGAATGAAAATATCTCTAAGCTCCATAGATAGGACCAAGGCATCGTAGATGCTCAGGAGAGACGGAAGCTTCCGGAGATGAGCCAAGACATTATAGTCCACCGAGGAAGGACTTGAGTTTTCATCAGCCGTTCTCTTCCATCTTCCTCATTAGCAACCTGTTTTTCCGTCCCTTTTGGGGCGTTACACTGATTTGGCGGTAGAGCCCGGCCGCTTCTGAGCTGGATTTGATTGGCCTTTGTGGCGAGCTCCTCGTCCAGTTCGGGAAAACAGAGCTCCCCCTCACAGTCGCTGCCCAGATGGATGGCATTGTAAGTCACTATAGGGATCTCTTCATTGGAGTCTTCTTCTGACTCCTCCAGAATTTCAGCCGCTTCTATAGGGAGGAACTCCTTCAATTGAATCAGAGTTCTTTCCTTCTGTTCATAGTCTTCGAGGGAATCGATATATCTTTGAATAGTCGATCTCCCTGCAGACTCTTTTTCGCGCCGAGCTGCACTTTTCTTCTTCTTGAGCATTTTGGATTTTGAGCCTGATGGAGCCGCGTTGGCAGCTGGCATGGTAGGCTTCTTCTGCCCTTCTCATTCCGTTCTGGGCTCTTTTCGAAGTAGATTTATCATCTTCTTCGTCTTATTAGATATGTACGTACTCCACGGAGGCCGCGGTGAGTCCGTTTCATTTCCTAAGGCAGCGGTTCCGGCTGTCTGCTCCCAGAAGGCTTCAGCTTCTGTCTGTATAAAGTTGGTGGTTGCAACTTGATTGTTCACCAACACACTTTTGGACAGCTCAATCTCTCCAGACTTGTACTGCTTCTCGACCCAGTCTTTGAAGATATAACAATCCTCGATCGCATGGCTCACTACTCGGTGGTACGGGCAATACAGGGGATTGTCGGTCATTTTTTCTTCTTGGGGTCTTTTCGACTCTGAAAATTGTATACTGTTGTTCAAGGCATCTTTAAATATCATTCGGACCTTGTCCCTTCTGAAAGAGTAAACTTTGTTCTTTTTCTCCTCTAGGGAAGGCCCTTCTCCTCCCAGCACTGGCTTTCGAGACCGGTTGGTTTTGGATTTGCCCGCCCTTCGCTTTTCTTCATTGTCGGACGCATTGAAGACATTGGTACTGCTGGAACTCCCGCTTCTACGGTTGTCGTCGCGCTTGCTTTTCCAAGTCTTGTCTCTCTGATAGTCCGGGGGAGACTCTTGCTTCGAGTGTTCCAGCATTGGGACTTTCTTGGTTAGCTCCTAAAATGTCTTGAGGCCCGCTGTACACAATAATGGGACCATCCAATTGCTTAGGTTCCCAATGAGATGGCAGACGGACTGGTCCTGCTCCAGCGGCGGTGTAGGGTGTTTTTTGTCACCCCATTGAGATGGGAATACGCGCGCGCTTGTCAGGCGTATACTACAGATTCCCCCTGCCTAGGGTAGGCCGGGGTTTATTGATTGTGGGGATACGAATCTCCGGCAGCCGCGGACTAAGCTGCCGTTAATTACCCCTCTTCTTTGGGGCGAGGGAACCTCCGATTAACGGGTTAAACTGGTCATGCGAACTCAATTTGCAGTGTACGTGTGTTTTGTTTTGGAGGGGGGGATTAAATATATCGGGAGCCACGGAGAGTTTTTTTACGGGGGTCCCGCTATCCGGATAGCCCGCCCGCCATATAGACCGTATGGACGATATATCCGGCCGTCTTTCTATCATTAGCAGCTGATTTCATGGATCGCTGTCTTGACCCCCTTATTTCGGTAGCTGGTGGTCGATTGAAGGCGGCTGGCCTAACCAGGTTCTTGAATGGTACTGGCGCTTCTTTTCTGGGTTTGCCCCGCTGCTTTCGTGCGGCACAGAGTGCTTGATAGACTCTTAAAGAGACAGTTTTATACTTTTTCTGTTGGGGCCGAGACACGTCTCTTTGTGGCACTGTTCGTACCGCTGTCTTCTTGATTCTGGCAGTCATGGCATTTTTGTGAACCCACTTCAGAGGCTTGAAGGAATTGATGATTCTTACGTCCGACTCAGCCTTCGTCGTGGGGCAACACTTCACTTGGAACTTCGCACAATTCCATTTGGCCGAAACCTTGGCCCTCTTGTTGGCTCGATACCTGAGCCGCTTCTGCCTTAACTTTTCTATTCTAAGAACCTGGCAGACTTCGGCTCTATAAGAATACGCCGCAGACCAGGCGATGGAGGGCCTTGGAGATACGCTCGATTGTGCATTTGTTGGAGTCATCGCCTGAGCTCGTCCGCGACATTTGATGTTGCCCTTCCCATCGGAAGTCTTGCCCCCAGCTAGAGCGCCAGGGAGTCGTTCAGACACCATCTTAAGTTTCGGTTGTGGTGCCTTAGCAATCACAACATTCGGCCTCTTGGCCCTTGGGACCGGCTTGGCCACCTGTTCCGACGGGATTTCCGCCAGATAAGCGCATCCGGCAGGGTAGATGATGACGGAGCCAAACTGGCGGGGCGGTTTCTCCCACTGTCGACTAAGGCTTGCGGGGAGAACCACACGAGCGTTGATCTTGACCACATACGGAATCAGGGTCACGTTGGAAGCTGAATTCGTCTGGGGAGACATTGTCGTCGAAGGTTGATTGCTGCACGGGAAAAAAACATCATTTCAGTATAGGCACTCGATATATATATTGATTGAGTTCGCATGAATGTTTAACCCGAAATATGGGAGGTGAGATTGGTCCCACCGGGCGTTCCAGAATTTGTAGGGTATTTTTCGTCACCCTATTGAGATGGGAATACGCGCGCGCTTGTCAGGCGTATACTACAGATTCCCCCTGCATAGGGTAGGCCGGGGTTTATTGATTGTGTGGATACGAATCTCCGGCAGCCGCGGACTAAGCTGCCGTTAATTACCCCTCTCCTTTGGGGCGAGGGAACCTCCGATTAACGGGTTATACTGGTCATGCGAACTCAATGTGCAGTGTACGTGGGTTTTGTTTTGGAGGGGGGTTTAAATATATCGGGAGCCACGCAGAGTTTTTTTACGGGGGTCCCGCTATCCGGATTGCGGGATGGGGGTCAAGGGGGCTAGCAGCCCCTTTGCGGGGTGCGGGGCAGCGCCTCGTTAGAAATTTTTTCTAACAGGGACAATGTCGTGGAGTATGAGTATGTGTACATATGTATACATATGTATATATATACATGTATATATAAATAAAGGGGAAAAAGACATCCAAAGGATGCGTGGGGCCAGCGCCTAGGCGCTTGAGCACAAGCGCGCCACGTGTCGGCACGTGGGCGCTTTGCGCTCGAGCGCAGAGTGCTAGAGCTCAACGCGCCACGTGTCGGCACGTGGGCGCTTTGCGCTTGGACGCTGGGCGCTTGAGCGCAAGCATGCCACGTATCGGCACGTGGGCGCTTTGCGCTCGAGCGCAGAGTGCTGGAGTGCAACGCGCCACTTGTCGGCACGTGGACGCTTTGCGCTCGGACGCTGAGCTCTTGGGTGCAAGCGCGCCACGTGTCGGCACGTGGGCGACTTGCGCTCGAGCGCTTGCGCTTGAGCGCAAGAGCGCCACGTGTCGGCACGGGGGTGACTTGCGCTCGAGCGCTTGCGCTGGGGCGCAAGCGCGCCACGTGTCGGCACAGGGGGGACTTGCGCTCGAGCGCTTGCGCTTGAGCGCAAAAGCGCCAGGTGTCGGCACGGGGGCGACTTGCACTCGAGCGCTTGCGCTGGAGCGCAAGCGCGCCTGATGTCGGCATGTGGTCGCTTTGCGCTTGAGCGCTAAGCGCTGGAGCGCAAGCGCGCCACGTGTCGGCACACGGGCGCTCTGCGTTTGAGCGCCGGCGAGAAAAAGAGGCTTTTAGCCTAAAAAAATTTCTCGGAAGAAAAATCAGAGAGGGGTTGGACTCCTGAGTGTGTTTTTTTTTGGGTTTAATGAAAGATGTTCTTCTTCTTCCTCCTCTGTTAGCTGGATCTTGAAGATCAAAAGATATGGGATTTTTAAAAAATCTCTTCTTTTTGAGATCTAATGGAAGATCTGAGTTCCCCTTTATGGGTTTTGTGGTGAAAAACTATTTTGCTTTATAAAAAGAAGAGTAAAACTCTTGATTTAATTCAAGAGAAAGGAGAAGGTTTTGGAACCTTGAAGAAGGAGAAAAGATCTCAGATCTGGAAGATTTTTAGAGAGAGAAAAAGTTGTTGAGATATTTCATTATCTTTGCCTTTATAGGCTATACACTTTACACATAGCCCCTTGGGCTTCACAAAATGGCATTTTGCCTATCCCATGGCTCATGTGCCATTTCTTTTTGCACATAAGCCATGGGCTTTACAAAAATTTGGCTTTATGCCTATTTTTCTTACATTTATCCATAAAATAAAATAAAAGAAATGCAACAAAATTATTTATTACAAAATTTTTATCTTGGCATGGGGGGAGGCCGGCCGCTTCATGTTCTGGCTCGACCCGGGCATAGGCCCACTGGATCTGGGCTTGGGCCCACTTGGCTTGGGGTTGTCTTTGATTTTGACTTGGTCAACCGGGGTTTAAATTTTTACCCCAACAAATTGCCCCCCATCAATAAATGCACACCACATATATTGGTCGTGTGCATGAAATTGATGGATCTTCTTTCACGTGGAGGCGTCTTGATTTGGTTCCCGCTTTTTGGGAAGCTGGCACTGCCCTTTTTACGACATGGACGGTCGTTGCCTAACATGTCTCCGAGACGGAGTGTCCGTGATAGACGTTTTCCCTGTGCTGGAGTGATCTGGTTCCCGCTTTGTAGGAATCCTGCGCTGCCCTTTTTGCGACTTGGACGGTCGATGCTGCCCTTTTTGTGACTTGGACGGTCGATGCTGCCATTTTAGCGACGTGGACGGTCGGTTCTGCCATTTTAGCGATGTGGACGGTCGGTTCTGCCATTTTAGCGATGTGGACGGTCGCTTTTGCCATTTTAGCGACGTGGACGATCGATGCTGCCATTTTAGCGACTTGGACGGTCGGTTCTGCCCTTTTTGCGACTTGGACGGTCGGTGCTGCCATTTTTGCGACTTGGACGGACGGTTCTTCCCTTTTTGCGACGTGGACAGTCGGTGCTGCCATTTTAGCGACGTGGACGGTCGATGCTGCCCTTTTTGCGACTTGGATGGTCGATGCTGCCATTTTAGCGACTTGGACGGTTGGTTCTGCCCTTTTTGCGACATGGACGGTCGGTGTTGCCATTTTAGCGACTTGGACGGTCGGTTCTGCCCTTTTTGCGACATGGACGGTCGGTGTTGCCATTTTAGCGACGTGGACGGTCGATGCTACCATTTTAGCGATGTGGACGGTCGGTTCTACCATTTTAGCGACGGGGACGGTCGGTTCTGCCATTTTAGCGACGTGGACGGTCGATGCTGCCCTTTTTTCGACGTGGACGGTCGATGCTGCCCTTTTTAGCGACGTGGACTGTCGATTCTGGATTTGACTTGCCCCGCTTCTTGCGGCGTCAGGGATGAAGTTGACTTGTTTCCGAGGTGGAATTTAGTTCTGCCAGGGAGGTCATTGGTTGTTTTGCCGACCTGATGTGATTTGGGTTGACATCAGTATCGCTATGTTGGAATATGGTACCAGGAGCGAATCATCATCTGTCTTTGAGAGGATTTGGGGATTGGTTTTTTTTGTTTGGCATCTGCATTGCTGCACTGGAATAATGACAGGAGCAACTCATCATTTGCCCCGAGTGGATTTGGGGATTGTTTTTTTTTTGTTTGGCATCTGCATTGCTGCACTTGAATAATGCTAGGAGCAACTCATCATTTGCCCCGAAAGGATTTGGGAATTGATGGCTTAGGAGACAGGTTTAGATCCCTATCACCTAAGACTTTTCAATTTTATGGGCCGTAACGGTCCCATAAAAGCATTTTCTCCCTACGAGTCGAAGGGATCTCGTAGGTGTATTTTCTCCTTAGGAGTCGTGGGGACTCCTAAGTGTGTTGCTCCTTTGTGAGTCGTAAGGATCACACGCGGGAATTTTCTCCTCTCAAAGTCGAGAGAGTGCATTTCATCTCCTTTTCACGAGTTTGCGCCCTTTCAGGTTTTCACAAACTCGTCGGCAGTCCTGCTGTTTTTACTCACGGAGCCCTTTCGTGTTTTCATCCGTGCCCATTTTGCTTGTGGACATACCTTTTTTTTTATTAAATTTTTTTTGGGACTTTGAATGTGGTCTCACTGGTAGGACTTAGGAGAGATTGGGATTGTTTTACGCCCGTGGATTGTATACGGTTTTGCAGGATGTATGATCCAGACCGTAGGGCCAAAAGCATTTTGGGTCTTTGTTGGCGTCTGCATCGCTGCACTGGAATATGGTACCAGGAGAGACTCATCATTCACCATTGGGGTATGAGATTTAGAATTTGGTTGGCGTCTGCATCGCTGCACTGGGATATGGTACCAGGAGCGACTCATCATTCGCCACTTCGGGATTTGGATTTGGAATTTGGCTGGCGTCTGCATTGCTGCACTGGAATATGGTACCAGGAGCGACTCATCATTCGCCATTTGGGGATTGGGGAGCGATGGCTTAGGAGATAGGTTTAGATCCCTATCACCTAAGGCTTTTCAATTTTATGGGCCGTGAGGGTCCCATAAAAGCATTTTCTCCCTATGAGTCGTAAGGATCCCGTAGGTGTATTTTCTCCTTGGGAGTCGTGAGGACCCCCAAGTGTGTTTTTCCTTGGTGAGTCGTAAGGATCCCACGAAGGTTTGTTCTCCTCATGCATCGTGAGGACACATGAGTGGGTCTTCTCAATGGAGCATAATTCCAAAGGCGGAGACCAGCCACATAACTGGTGATTGTGGTGGGGCATGGGTATGACGAGAATTATTTGAGCCCGTGGATTGTATACGGTAGTCAATTTGGGGACTAACCGTAGGGCTGGGAGAATTTTGAGAAATTGGATTTTGGTTGTCGTCTGCATCGCTACACTGGAATGTGGTACTAGGAGCGACTCATCATTCGCCGTTTGGGGACTTGGAATTTGGATCTTGTTTGGCATCAGCATTGCTGCACTGGAATAATGCCAGGAGCAACTCATCATTTGCCTTAGGAGGACTTGGGATTTGGGTTTTTGGTCGGCATCAGCACCGCTAACACTGAAGCGAAATGCCAGGAGCGACTCATCGTTTGCTGTTGCTCGTTGGGCAACGATGGCTTAGGAGACAGGTTTGGGTTCTATCACCTAAGGCTTTTCAATTTTATGGGCCGTGAGGGTCCCATAAAAGCATTTTCTCCCTACGAGTCGTGAGGATCCCGCAGGTGTATTTTCTCCTTAGGAATCATGAGGATTCCTAAGTGTGTTGCTCCTTTGTGAGTCGTAAGGATCTCACGCTGGGGTTTTCTCCTCACAAGGTCGAGAGGACTTTGTGAGTGTATTCATTTCTTTTCACGAGTTTGTTCCCTTTCGGGTTTTCACAGACTCGCCGGTAGTCCTGCTGTTTTTACTCACGGAGCCCTTTCGGGTTTTCATCCATGCCCGTTTTGCTTATAGACATAACTTTTATTTTTTTATTTCTCTCCTTTTTTTCTCTTTTCTTTCTCTTTCTTTCTTTTTTTCTTTCCCACTGGTGGGACTTTAAAAGTAGTCTCACCGGCAGGATTTGGGAGAGATAGGGGTCATTTACGCCCGTGAATTGTATACGGTTTTGCAGGATGTATGATCCAGACCGTAGGGCTGATGTGCTCAATTCGCCTGCGACTTAGAGCATTCACGTGTAGTATTTCTTGAGATGTCGGCCATTGATGGATGGCATGGGCCATTCTCCCTCGGCACTTATTTGTTGGTAGGATCCTCCGTCGAACACTTTCTCGATGACGTATGGTCCTTCCCAGTTTGGCTCGAATTTTCCCTTGGCATGTCGATTGGAGATGATCGGTCTTTTGAGGACCAACACCAATTCACCTTTCTTCAAAGCGCGGAGACGGGTTATCTTGTCATAGGCCCGTGACATTTGTGCTCAGTATAGCTCCAGATTTTACTGCACCGCGAGCCTCTTTTCTTCGAGGGCGTCGAGCTCTTCAAGCCGAAGGAGCACGTTTTCCTCCTCCGTCAGCTCGTACTGAACGGCCATTGTTAAGCTTGGGACTTCGACCTCGAGGGGGAGGACCGCCTCCACTCCGAAGAGCAATGAGTATGGAGTGGACTGAGTTGGAGTACGGTGCGTGGTACGACATGCCCACAACGCCTCATGAAGCTTGATATTCTAGTCTCTCTTGTTGGCTGAAGCATTTTTCCTCAGGAGCTTGCATAGAGTCTTATTGAAGGCTTCGGCTAGCCCATTGGCTCTTGGATTATAGATGGAGGAATATCTCCAGTCTATCTTGTGTTGAGTAGCGAATCTTGAGACTTTGAAGCTCTTAAAAGAAGGCCCGTTGTCAGAAATGATTCTTCTTGGTGTACCGAAGCGGTATAGAATATTATGCTGGAAGAATGTTAGAATATCTTTTGTCTTGACTTCTTTTAGCGGGACAGCTTCAGTCCATCTGGAGAAGTAGTTTGTCGTGGCCAGTATGAACCGGTGGCCTTTGGATGACGAAGGATCAATTGGGCCAACAATGTCGGTGCCCCAGACTTCGAAGAGCCACGACGCCACCGTAGGATGCAACGGATTGGGATACTTATGAATGAAATCACCATGGATTTGGCATATCTGACATTTCTTTGCATGCTCTCCGCAATCCCGTATCATGGTGGGCCAATAATACCCAAGCCGTTTGATTTGAAGTCGCATCTTGGGGCCAGATTGGTGAGCACCGCAAACGCCCGAGTGAACATCTTACATGACCTTTTGGGCTTCGACCAATGACAGACACCTGAGCCAGAGTTGGTCATATGACCTGCGGTATAACGTGTCATTTACAAACACTTATCGGAGATATCTTTTCTTCAGCTGAATCCTCGCAGATTTTTCTTCGGGCAACTTGTCGTATCGGAGGTACTCTATGAAAGGTTCTCTCCAATCGGGCTCGTCTTGGATGATCGAAGCTTCTTCGGCGGGACTGCTTTTCTGTTCCGCACTTTCCTCTTCTTGTAGATAGACAGGGGGTAGAATTTTTCGGCTCCTGACTGTGATCAGAATTTCATCCATGTCAGGATCAGCCAGCTCCTTGGTTAAGCGAGCGAGTACGTCAGCCTTTCCGTTCAACGCTCTAGGGACTCTCGTTAGTTCAACGTGAGTGAACCGTTTCAAGAGTTCCACCACCCGGCTTCTGTACCTAGCTAACTCGGGTTTGTATATCTTATAGTCGCCGCTTACTTGGTTGACGACAAGCTAGGAGTCACCCTAAACCCGTAGCCGAAGGATTTCCATTTCTATGGTGAGCTCCAAACCAGCTATCAGAGCTTCATACTCGGACTCATTGTTTGTGCGAGGCTCGGTGAGAGCAAAAGAACGCCGTAGGGTTTTCATTGATGGCGTGATGAACACCAATCCTATCCCTGCTTTTATCTCCGGGACACTTGATTTACTGGAGGTCCTTGTCGATGAGGCCCCATCGAAGTAGAGCTCCCAACATGGCTCGTCATTCTCTAGGTGTAGCACTTGTTCGTCGGGTAACTCGCAATTGAGTGGTGACCCTTCTGGTATGGGATGAGCAGCGAGAAAGTCTGCAAGAGCTTGCCCTTTTACTGCTTTCTGAGGAGTTTAAATTATGTCAAACTCGAGTAGCATGACAGCCCATCTTGCCATTCTGCCGGCTAGACTTGCTTTGGTCATCAAGTGTTTGAGTGGGTCGACCTTGGAGATCAGCATAACCCGGTGAGCGAGCAGATAGTGCCTCAGCATCTTCACAGCAAACATCAGAGCCAAGCATTGCTTTTCGATCGGGGAGTAGTTGTGTTCCGCCCCGACTAAAGTTCGACTGAGGTAGTAGAAGGCATTCTCTTTTCCCTCCTCGTTGTTCTGGGCAAGGAGCGCACCGAGTGACTCATCTAGCGCGGCAGTGTAGAGAATCAACGGTTTATTTGGAATGGGAGCGGCCAGCACTGGAGGGTGCAACAAGTATTGTTTGATGCTTTCGAACGCTGCTTGACATTCGGCATCCCAGATAAAAGGAGCTCCTTTCTTCATGAGCTTTGAGAAGGGCCTACATCTCCCCGATAAATTTGAGATAAACCTCCGTATATAAGCAAGCTTGCCTTGAAAAGATCTTAGCTGCGTCAGACCCTTCGGAGGGGGCATCTCCATGATGGCCTTTATCTTTGATGGGTCAACTTCGATCCCTCGATGTCGGACTATGAACCCCAGGAATTTTCCCGATGACACGCCAAAAGCGCACTTTAGAGGATTCATCTTCAGATCGTATTCCCTCAGTCTGGTGAGAACGGTCCTGAGATCTTGGATATGATCGGCCTTGGCTTTAGTCTTGACGACCAGATCATCAACATAGCATTCGACGACTTTATGGATTAGGTCATCAAAGATATTAGTCATTGCCCTTTGATATGTAGCACCTGCGTTCTTCAGTCCGAATGGCATTACCTTGTAGCAATATATTCCGATCGGGGTTCTAAATGCTGTGTGCTTCTCATCCTCAGGCGACATCTTGTTCTGATTATATCCAGACGAGCCATCCATAAAGGTGAACAGTTCGTAATTTGAGGTGTCATCGACTATCATTTCCATGACCGATAGCGGGAAGTCATCTTTAGGACATGCCTTGTTGAGCTCCCTGAAATCGACACAAAATCGGATCTGCCCATTTTTCTTCTTCACTGGGACTATGCATGCGATCCAGTCCGCATCTTTCTCTTCCCTGATGAAGCCGGCATCGATGAGTTTTTTGGTTTCCTCGATGACCTTTTCTTCCAACTCCCTTCTCATTCTTCGAGGAGCTTGTTTGACTGGCTTAGCATCAGGAGATATAGCCAGCTTATGCACGGCTACCTCAGGGGAAAGGCCAGGCATTTCTTTGTACGTCCACGCGAAGCAGTCGACGAACTTATGCAGCAGGGCTATTGTCTGCTCTTTCATTTCCTCCGACGAGAGTGAGCCGATGTAGGTCGGCATTGGATTATCGGTCGTTCCTAAGTCAATCTCGGTTAGCTCATCGAAGGTTGCTTGTCCGCCATATTCAAGCTCTTGAGGAGCTTCTTCTGGCTCGGCTATTTCTTCATCATCATTTGATCTTTCGCTGCCCTCACCAACATGGATCATGTAGCATGCTTTAGAATCAGGTTGAACGTATCCTATGCCCCGCCTATCTGGAATTCGTCCATCGATAAGTGCTCGGACCTGAGGTGGATGCCATAGCCCGTCGTAAAACTTTGCTTCAGACTCCGTTTGATATAACCGGCATCCGAACTTTTTGAAGTATTCCCACATCTCGGGCGCATAGTACCTGGGATTGAGGATGGCTCTTATGCCTCTCTCATAGGGAAGGCAAGCGACAGAAAGATCATCCGGGTGCACAACGGGGTTTGACCTGTAAAACAGGATGCCCTTCTGTCCATTTTTCCTCCCGGGCACGTAGAAAGTATTCAGCTGGTTCATGGTAGAGACTGACAATGCGTCGAGCTCTTTGCACATCCGTTCCGGCACCCTTGTGATGGCCAGGGACCCTTCTTCGACTTCGAAGGTCTCTCGTAGTTTCGCTTGCTGCATGGGGGGCCAATCTAAACAGCTGTTGCACGACAGGTCCTCTTCTTCTGACTCTTCAGTGTCACTGCCAAGATGAGGGCGGACTTTGCTGCTAGATGGGCCTTCAGTAACAGATTCGTCCGTATCGCTGCTGAAACGAGGGCGAGTTTTACAGAAGGACGGGCTTCCAGCGTCGGACTCATCAGTGTCGCTGCCGAAATGCGGGCGCACTTGGGCGTTTTTGCTTTTGAAAGTGACAGCCGGCGCAGATTTGCTTTTGAGTCTTGGGGCCGGTCTATCCTCAGTCAGTTGTGGCTTAGCATTTTGGTGGTTCATAAAGTACCGAGAATCTTCATAGCGGACTTCATGCACATCGAACGGCTGGATGTCTCCGTCAATGCGTCTTTCATTGCAATTTTTCGTATACTTCATGCATTGATGGAGAGTTGACGGAATGATGCCATAATCGTGGAGATACGGCCGTCCCAAGAGAATCTTATAAGACGTGTCGGCGTCGATCACGTATATCTTAGCTTCAGTTTGCAGATCCCCGAATTTGATTGGCAGAGCTATGGACCCCAGAACTTGCTGGAAATTTTGGTTGAAGCCTTGAATGACAATCCTTTCCCTTGACAGATGTCGGACGTCCATTGACAAACTCTTCAGAGTTCGCAATTTCATGATGTTCACTGAGGACCCCGGATCAATCAATATGCGATTAATTCTATCTCCGTCGCTATACCCGGTCACGTAAAGCGGCCGATTATGCTCAGCCATTCCCAGTAGCAAGTCTTCATCCTTAAATGTGACTGCGGCGGCATGAAAAGCGTGCTGGGCTTCTTTCATATTAATTTCTGCAAAGTGAGCCTGATACCGCTCGGGGTTTTGTAGAGCGTGGATGAGAACATCTCTAAGCTCCTTAGATAGGACCAAGGCGTCGTAGATGCTCAGGGGAGACGGAAGCTTCCGGAGATATGCCATGGCATTATAGTCCACCGAGGAAGGACTTATGTTTTCATCAGCCATTTCCCTGCCATCTTCTTCATTAGCGACTTGTTTTCCTTCCCTTTTGGGGCGTTGCCCTGATTTGGCGGTAGAGCCCTGTCACTTTTGAGCTGGATTTGATTGGCCGTTGTGGCGAGCTCTTCGTCCTCTTCGGGAAAACAGAGCTCCTCTTCCGAGTCGCTGCCAAGATGGATGGCGTAGCAGGTCACTACTGGGATCTCTTCATTGGAGTCTTCTTCTAACTCCTCCAGAATTTCAGCCGCTTGTACAGGGAAAAACTCCTTCAATTGAATCAATGTTCTTTCCTTTTGTTCATATTCTTCGAGGGAATTGATTTATTTTTGAATGGTCGATTTCCCTGCAGACTCTTTTTCATGCCGAGCTGCACTTTTCTTCTTCTTGAGCTTCTTGGATTTTGAGCCTGATGGAGCCGCATTGGCAGCTGGACTGGTAGGCTTCTTCTGTCCTTCCCATTCCATCCTGGGCTCTTTCTGAAGTAGCTTTAGCATCTTCTTCATCTTATTATATATGTGCGTACTCCACGGAGGCCGCGATGAGTAAGTTTCGTTTGTCAGGGAAGCGGGTTCAGCTGTCTGCTCCTAGAAGACTTCAACTTCTGTCAGTATAATGTTGGTGGTTGCAACTTGATTGTTCACCAACATGCTTTTGGACAGCTCGATCTCTCCAGCCTTGTACTGCTTCTCGACCCAGTCCTTAAAGATATAGCAATCCTCAATCGCATGGCTCACTACTCGGTGGTACGGGCAATATAGGGGATTGTCGGTCATTTTTGCTTCTTGGGGTCTTTTCGACTCCAGCAATTGTAGGCCGTTATTCAAGGCATCTTTAAATATCTTGTGGACCTTGTCCCTTCTGAAAGAGTAAACCTTGTTCTTCTTCTCCTCTAGGGAAGGCCCATCTCCTCCCAGCAATGGCTTTCGAGACCGGTTGGTTTTGGAATCGCCCGCCCTTCACTTTTCTTCATTGTCGGACGCATTGAAGACATTGGTACTTCTGGAACTCCCGCTTCTACGGTTGTCGTCCCGCTTGCTTTTCTAAGTTATGTCTCTCTGAAAATCCAGCGGGGACTCTTGCTTCGAGCGTTCCAGCATTTGGACTTTCTTGGTTAGCTCCTGAAACGTCTTGAGGCATGCCGTACACAAGAATGGGACCATCCAAATGCTGAGGTTCCCAATGAGAAGGCTGACGGACTAGTCCTGCTCCAGCGGCGGTTCGCACTTGACTGTGAGATTACGCCATCGAGCGATAAAGTCGGTGTTGCTTTCATTCTTCCCCGGCTTGGTCCTTACAAGGTCGGCAATGGAGATTTTATCACTGACACTCATGAACCTTTGCCGAAACAGAGATTCCATTTAGGCAAAGGTAATGACGGACCCGTCTGGTATGCTCGCGTACTAGTCGAAAGCGACACCGGTCAGGCTATTGACAAACTGACGAAGAAGGAGCGTGTCATTGCCCCCTGTATTTCCGCACGATGCTTTGAAGTGGGCGACGTGCTGATTTGCATTCCCCGTTCCATCAAATCATCCGAACTAAGGAATGACGTAGCCGCTTGGGAACTCAATCAGATCGTACTACGCGAGATATGGCCGCCCACTACTGCCGATTTCTTTCTGAGCTTCAGCTTCGGCCACCAATGTTTTAACCTTGCTGGTGACCAAATCCATTATCCGATCCTGTGGTAGCGGGATAGTCTATCTTGGGCCAAGGCGTCCGCAGAAGCGGAATATGGCCGGCTTTCATCCGGCTCGACCAGTCTTGGTCCCGAAGGAACCGGCATTGGCTGCCTCGGACTGTCATCACCCGGCTAATTAGTAGCGGCTTGTGCCTGATTGGGAGGCGGTCAAGCAATTTGAGCCGTAAGCTGCATCACCACGTTCGTTAAGTCGTCAATCTTAGAATAGAGATTGGCCATCTCTTTATCTTTGCTCCTGAGCTGTTTTCGAAGCTCTTGAAGCAGCTCTTGCTCCGCAGTCCTGGGGCGGAAAGTCGGCTCTTCCTCGCTGTCCGAGCTTGACTCTGCATGGACCGAGGGGTCTTTCTGCCTATCATCCTCATCGAGAGGGTTTTCTTCATCCAGCGGGGGCGGCTGTTCTTGGGCCGCGGCAACCACATTCAGGCTAGATTGGGATTGGGATGTGGTGGCCCCATCCTTGCTTTTGCTGTGAAGGTTATCGCTGGGGCGCCCGCCCGCCATATAGACCGTAAGGACGATATATCCGGCCATCTTTCTATCATTGGCAGCTGATTTCACAGATCGCTGTCTTGACCCCCTTATTTCGGTAGCTGGTAGTCGATTGAAGGAGGCTGGCCTAACCAGGTTCTTGAATGGTGCTGGCGCTTCTTTTCTGGGTTTGCCCCGCTGCTTTCGTGCGCCACAGAGTGCTTTATAGACTCTTGAAAAGACAGTGTCATACTTTTTCTGTTGGGGCCGAGACACGTCTCTTTGTGGCACTGTTCGGACCGCTGTCTTCTTGATTCTGGCGGTCATGGCATTTTTCTGAACCCACTTCAGAGGTTCGAAGGAATTGATGATTCTTACGTCCGACTCAGCCGTCGTCGTGGGGAAACCTTGGACTTGGAACTTTGCACGATTCCATTTGGCCGAAGCCTTGGCCCTCTTGTTGGCTCGATACCTGAGCCGCTTCTGCCTTAACTTTTCTGTTCTAAGCACCTGGCAGACTTCGGCACTTTGGGAAGACACCGCAGACCGGGCGATGGAGGGCCTTGGAGATACGCTCGATTGTTCATTTGTTGGAGTCATCGCCTGAGCTCGTCCACGACATTTGATGTTGCCCTTCACATCGGAAGTCTTGCCCCCAGCTAGAGCGCCAGGGAGTCGTTCAGACACCATCTTAAGTTTCGGTTGTGGTGCCTTAGCAATCACAACATTCGGCCTCTTGCACCTTGGGACCGGCTTGGCCACCTGTTCCGCCGGGATTTCCGCCAGATGAGCGCTTCCGGCAGGGTAGATGATGACGGAGCCAAACTGGCGGGGCGGTTCCTCCCACTGTCGACTAAGGCTTGCGGGGAGAACCACACGAGCGTTGATCTTGACCACGTATGGAATCGGGGTCACGTTGGAAGCTGAATTCGTCTGTGGAGACATTGTCGTCGAAGGTTGATTGCTGCATGGGGAAAAAAACATCATTTCAGTATAGGCAATCGATATGTATATTGATTGAGTTCGCATGAACGTTTAACCCGAAATATGGGATGAGAGATTGGTCCCACCGGGCGTGCCAGAATCTGTAGGGTGTTTTTCGTCACCCCATTGAGATGGGAATACGCGCGCGCTAGTCAGGCGTATACTATAGATTCCCCCTGCCTAGGGTAGGACGGGGTTTGTTGATTGTGGGGATACGAATCTCCGGCAGCCGCGGACTAAGCAGCTGTTAATTACCCCTCTCATTTGGGGTGAGGGAACCTCCGATTAACGGGTTATACTGGTCATGCGAACTCAATGTGCAGTGTACGTGTGTTTTGTTTTGGAGGGGGGTTTAAATATATCGTGAGCCACGCAGAGTTTTTTTACGGGGGTCCCGCTATCCGGATACTGGGCTGGGAGTCAAGGGGGCTAGCAGCCCCCTTGCGGATTGCGGGGCAGCGCCCCGTTAGAAATTTTTTCTAACAGGGACAGTGTCGTGGAGTATGTGTATGTGTACATATGTATATATATACATGTATATATAAATAAAGGGGAAAAAGACATCCAAAGGATGCGTGGGGCCAGCGCCTAGGCGCTTGAGCGCAAGCGCGCCACGTGTCGGCACGTGGGCGCTTTGCGCTCGAGCGCAGAGTGCTGGAGCGCAACGCGCCACGTGTCGGCACGTGTGCGCTTTGCGCTCGGACGCTGGACGCTTGAGCGCAAGCATGCCACGTGTCGGCACGTGGGCGCTTTGCGCTCGAGCGTAGAGTGCTGGAGCGCAACGTGCCACGTGTCGGCACGTGGGCGCTTTATGCTCGGACGCTGAGCGCTTGGGCGCAAGCACGCCACGTGTCGGCATGTGGGCGACTTGCGCTCGAGCGCTTGCGCTGGAGCGCTTGCGCTGGAGCGCAAGAGCGCCACGTGTCGGCACGGGGGCGACTTGCGCTCGAGCGCTTGCACGGGGGCGACTTGCGCTCGAGCGCTTGCGCTGGGGCGCAAGCGCGCCATGTGTCGGCACCGAGGTGACTTGCGCTCGAGCGCAAGAGCGCCACGTGTCGGCATGAGGGCGACTTACGCTCGAGCGCAAGCGCGCCACGTGTTGGCACGTGGATGCTTTGCGCTTGAGCGCTGAGCGTTTGAGCGCAAGCGCGCCACATGTCGGCACGCGGGCGCTCTGCGCTTGAGCGCCGGCGAGAAAAAGAGGCTTTTAGCCTAAAAAAATTTCTCGGAAGAGAAATCAGAGAGGAGTTGGACTCCTGAGTGTGTGTGTGTGTGTGTGTGTGTGTGTGTGTGTGTTTTTGGGGGTTTAGTGAAAGATGTTCTTCTTCTTCCTCCCCTGTTAGCTGGATCTTGAAGATCAAGAGATATGGGTTTTTTAAAAAATCTCTTCTTTTTGAGATCTAATGGAAGATCTGAGTTCCCCTTTATGGGTTTTGTGGTGAAAAACTATTTTGTTTTATAAAAAGAAGAGTAAAACTCTAGATTTAATTCAAGAGAAAGGAGAAGGTTTTGGAACCTTGAAGAAGGAGAAAAGATCTCAGATCTGGAAAATTTTTAGAGAGAGAAAAAGTTGTTGAGATATTTCATTATCTTTGCCTTTATAGGCTATACACTTTGCACATAGCCCCTTGGGCTTCACAAAATGGCATTTTTCCTATCACATGGCTCATGTGCCATTTCTTTTTGCACATAAGCAATGGGCTTTACAAAAATTTGGCTTTATGCCTATTTTTCTTATATTTATCCATAAAATAAAATAAAAGAAATGCAACAAAATTATTTATTATAAAATTTTTATCATGGCTTGGGGAGAGGCCGGCCGCTTCATGTTCTGGCTCGATCCGGGCATGGGCCCACTGGATCTGGGCTTGGGGTTGACTTTGATTTTGACTTGGTCAACCGGGGTGTAAATTTTTACCCCAACAGGCGGTTCGCACTTGACTGTGAGATTAGCCATCGGGCGATAAAGTCAGTGTTGCTTTCATTCTTCCCCGGCTTGGTCCTCACAAGGTCAGCAATGCAGATTTTATAACTAACACTCATGAACCTTTGCCGAAACAGAGACTCCATTTGAGAAAAGGTAATGACGGACCCGTCTAGTATACTCGCGAACCAGTCAAAAGCGACACCGGTCAGGCTGTTGACAAACTGACGAAGGAGCGCATCATTACCCCCTGTATTTCCGCACGATGCTTTAAAGTGGGCGACGTGCTGATTTGCATTTCCCGTTCCGTCAAATCTTCCGAACTTAGGAATGACATGGCCGCTCGGGAACTCGATCAGATCGTACTGTGCGGGATATGGCCGCCCACTTCTGCCAATTTCTTTCTGAGCTTCAGCTTCGGCCACCAATGTTTTAACCTTGCTAGTGACCAAATCCATTATTGGGATAGTGTTATCTGGGGCTAAGGCGTCCCCAGAAGCGGAATGTGGCCGGCTTTCGCGCAGCTTCACGAATCTTGGACCCAAAGAGACAGGCACCGGCCGCTTCGGATTGTCATCATTCGGCTCATGAGTAGCAACTTGTGCTTAATTGGGAGGCGCTCGAGCAATTTAAGCCGTAAGCTACATCATAACGTTCGTTAAGTCGTCAATCTTCGAATAGAGCTTCGCCATGTCTTTATCATTGCTCCTGAGCTGTTTTCGAAGCACTTGAAGCAGCTTTTGCTCCGCGGTCCTTGGGCGGAAAGTTGGCTCTTCCTCGCTGTCCGAGTTTGACTCTGCATAGACCGAAGGGTCTTTCTTCCTATCGTCCTCATCGAGAGGGTTTTCATCAACCAGCGGAGGCGGCTGTTCTTGGGAAGCGGCAAACACATTCAAGCCAGATTGGGCTTAGGATGTGGTGGCCCCGTCCTTGCTTTTGCTGCGAAGGTTGTCGCTGGGGCGCCCGCCCGCCATATAGACCGTATGTATACCATATCCAGCCGTCTCTTTATTATCGGAGGATGATTTCACGGATCGCTGCCTTGATCCTCCTGTTTCGGTAATGGGCAGCCGACTGAAGGCGGCTGGCCTGACCGGATTCTTGAATGGTGCTGACGCTTCCTTTTTGGTTTTGCCCCGCTGTTTTCGAACGGCACAAAGCGCCTGATAGACTCTTGAAAAGACAGTGTCATACTTTTTCTGTTGGGGCTAGGACATGTCTCTTCGTAGCAACGTTCGGACCGCTGTCTTCTTGATTCTGGCGGTCATGGCGTTTTTCTGAACCCACCTCAGAGGTTCGAAGGAGTTGCTGATTTTTACGGCCAATTCAGTCGTCGTCGCAGGATGACTGTGTTCTTGGAATCTCACACGACTCCACCTGGCCGGAGTCCTTGCCCTCTTGTTTGCTCGATACCTGAGCCGCTTCTGCCTTAACTTTTCGGTTTGAAGCACTCGGCAGACTTCGGCTCTTCGGGAAGACACCGTAGGCCGAGTGACAGAGAGCCCAGAGAAGTTTCCTGCTCGCGCGATTGTCTGGGGCCCAAAAACAGTTAAAATTACGACCACGAAATTGTCCGAGTTGTTATTATAGTAAATTAATCATCACATGGCAATTTAGAAAAAATAAACAACACCTGAAACACCAAAACCCAGGAAATAGAATACTGGAAAAATTTGGAAGGGGGCTCGGATTTGGCCCGGGGGGAGGTCTCGCCGGCCCAAACATCACCAATTGCCTCCAAATTTCTTCAGTGTTCATCGTATCACACATAAATGATTCTGTACATGTTTAAAAAAATTTTAGGGCCCGTTTGAAAATCGACAGAAAGTGGGTTTTAGGGTTTCAAGTTTCGGAGTTCGTTTCGTATTTGTAATCTAACATTATCCATATAATTTCCTAGCTAGGCTCTGATACCACTGTAGGTTCCTATCGACGGCAACAAGGTTTCGGGAGGCATCGTCCATGCCATTTTAAAAATTTGCCGTTAAAAGGAACTCGAAACTAGAATCGTTAGCTAGAAATATAATACGGAAACACATGTAAACCATTTACATCTAAGTGAAATCGAAATACAGCCTTTATAGATCGGTCCTTCACTTCATAAGCTCCTTGAAGTAGTCCCTTCGCTGCGATCATCAAACTCTCGGACTCTCGGACGGCTCCATGAGAAGAGGGCAACTGTTTTGCTTGAAGTCTTCGAGGCCGAAGATGATCTACGTCGAGAGAATACGAACTCAAGCTTCCACTTCACCTTGGTGAAGTAAACAACCTATACTAAAGTGCTAATCTAGTAGAGGATGGAGAAATAGGAAGTGGGCTCACTTTAGAATTTCTTTTCTTACAATATTTCCTCACTTAATCAAAACCCTTGCAAGCTTTTTGAGCTTGAGGAAGAAGATGAACTAAAATGAGATAAGAATAATGATTAATTGAGAGAGTGAACCATGGTGAGTGAGTATCATATACTAACTCATGTATAGACATAACCATGGCTAATCCAAATCGTTAGGTTAATAAAAATCTAAAGTAAAAACAAAGTGAGTGGACTTTGTCAAAGCAAAGCAAGCTTCTACAAGCTTCATGCTTGTGACAAAAGCTCCACTAATTTTGTAATTACCTTAAATAATTATAACCCACCATTTAAAATAGAATGGTGTATTTTTTACACACCCATGTATAATGTATCAACAACTATGATACACTTAAATAAATAATGCACATCAATATATATCACATATACATTATATGTACACACATGTGAGAAAAGAATGCTTAAGTGAGCTAATGTTAGTTAATGTAAATTAGTATATCACATATACAATTATATACTAAATTATCAAATCAACTCTTGATTAAATAATCCGGCTATATCCCATATAACCAACTAACACAAAATGTACCAACTTATCGAATGAACACTTGATTCGATAACCCGGTTATATCACATATAACCGGGCGATACTAAAGTTGCGAGAATAGAATACGGTATCACATACACGCATTATTCTTGGTCCCGCACATATCACATATGCGCTCCTATTTCATTTTGCCTGAGCCAGTAAAACCTCTATGTAGGACTCTAAAAACTCGTCAATACGCCGGCAGTAGGTGATGATCACATCAAGCACCCACAAGCCGTCAGTGGTACTAGCTGGACGTAATGGCTACTAGGGTATTGAGCGATCAGAAGATCAGCAAGCAAGCCCTCTCCAACTCCTGCAAAAGCCTGACAATGACACTACCGTACAGTCCGATCTCACCATCTGATATGTCGCATATCAAGTCTAGGGGTGGTAAACGTCAGACCCCAATAACCGATAAATCATGCCGATATGAGGCTTATAACGGGTCGAGAAACTACCGGTAACTCTAAACCAGCCCTGGCCAGGGACTTCCCTGTTATGGCCAATCGAGCACAGTGCAACATCAACCCCCAATACCGGGAGAGACGAAACCCTTCCTATCGCTCATTGCCTCCATGTGACTCAGGACTGTACCCAAAAACCACCGTTTTGCACGCCTTATTGGACTTGGTAAGATGGAAATCAAAGCACGGTGGGAATCACACAAGACTCTATGACGATCTCGGGTCGACAGACTAACCTGTACAAGTGTCACCAGAGAACTGCCATCTGACGTGAGGTATAATACCATCAGGGAGTTCTCGGTGAGTCCATCCTGTGTACCCAGTCTCCACTGAGCACCTGTAAGTGCACGGCGGCGCCCCGGCCGTCAATCCGACGGCCAAACGCGGAAACGGTGATAAACTTTAATTTTGCGGACTTAGCAAACCGGCACCACCGCGCACTAAACCCCGGATGGGGCCATTAAACTAGATCTAGCAAAGTAACAAGATAGGGAAGAGATGTACCGAATGATCCGAGTCCTTCGGTCTTTGTCTCCACTCCGATCTCCCGCGGATGCTTCGTCCTTCATCTCCTCGTTGTCGCCTCTTCGCCGGAAGGGCACCACATCGCCTGGATCTTTTACGGGCTCCCACCTCAATACCGAGGAAACTCGGGCGCGAAGCTGGCGAGTCGACGCGTCCAAGATTTGCTGTAGGAAGTGTAGTGTAGGGGCTATGTCTCATTTGGATTCGTTTCCATTTGAAGATGATGGAGGAAACAAGATAAGAAAAATGGTGCTTGCATTTTTCTAGCATGAAATGAGATGAACAAATTTTCCCTCTCCAAGAAATGAAAATGATCCTCTCTCCTTCTTCTCACTTTTCTAATGAAAACCTTATCAACTTAGAAAAATGGGGGAGGAAAGAATATGAAGCATGAAGGGAGGTGATGGTAGGAGCACAAGTGGTGACCACATCCAAAACATAATCATAACCATCTCACATCAAACTCTAATCCTTTCTTATCATCAAAAAGCAAGTGATGAGAATGGTATCAAAAGATGCTTTCATAATAAATAAATTTACAAGAAAACCCCCTACAATTTGTTATTTGCAAACTTGCAAATAACACCCTCCATCGGAAAAGTCCGGCCGGGAAAGAACAAAGGAAAACCGGCCGGAACGGAATGCAAACTGGCAACTCCAGAAAACTGGTCCCGTAATAAATTACAGGAAAACCCCGATACTGTGCATACACACCCGCATCTGTATTCCGTCCGGATACAAATGCAATGAGACAAAATCTACACTGTACTATACTAGGATCCGGCTTAAACCAAAGCCGACTAGTAATATCCGTTTGATCCTGATCCATGCAATACCGCACGTATCTGATCGAACGCTGCCATATAACCATACGGCCACTAGTACAAACCGTCCGATCCCGATCCGTGCAATACCGCACGTATCTGATCGGACCCTGCCATATCTCCATACGGCCTCTACAGCGTTTCGTCCGAAAGCTTGAGTAACTGTAAGTGTGGTGGACTCTAAAGACTTGTCAATACTATGGCTGTGGATTTAACCACTAGCACGTCAGAGGTATAAGCCAATACGTGACGGGCCACCAGCTATTGACCAAAAGGGACGTCGATCAGCGAACTCATCCTGACACCCTACTGAGCCTGTCAGTGACAATATCCGTACAGTCCGGTCCGTTCGTCTATGAGCAACGTATGTCGGGCCTAGGGGTTTGGTAAAAGTCAGACCCCCAAAAGCAGTACAAGTCGTGTCGGAGTGTAGCCCAGAACACCCTGAGATACTACTGGAATACCTACCAGTAAATCTCCTGCCTTGGCCAAGGTCTTCGTGTAATGGCTCTCCTAGACACAGCGCGACCTCACCCCCAATACCGGGAGAGACGACCCCCTGAAGATCCGCTCACTGCCTCCATGTGGCTCGGGACTGTACCCAACTAAAACCTGTTTGTACGACTCCTTTGAGCCGTGGTAGGGTAGTAATCAAAGCACAGTGGGAACTCACACGAGACAAATGACGATCCCCAGGTCGATGAACTAACCTGTACACATGTCACCTGGGAACTGCTATCTGACGTCAGGTATAAGACCAACTAGCATGTTCCCGGCGAGTCCTGTCCGGTGTACTCATAACCCAATGAGCACCTGTATACATCTTAGGTGAACCAACTGACACCAGTGGCTTGTGAGACCGGCCACCGCCCCTCGTCGGGGTCTCGACTGTATACACTAGTCTACTCTGGAGTATCGATGCCCTATCTCGAAACTCCCACGACTAGGGACCTTTTAAGGATGTGCTTATAGACTACCAGCTCACACGTATATTATCGCCCTCATACTGCCGGTAGTCAAGCAAGAATCCTAGGGGCTCTATCAACGTGCAATAGCGACCTGTCATGTCACCTAAAGCAGTACACGATGATAAAGGTAAACCAGATAGCATACTATCATCTCGAGTAAGACTGTCCTACCGGGATAGGTCCTCCCTCAATCATTGCAATCACGTGCCTGTGATCCAATAATTGACTCTGAGGGCACTATCTCCAACAATCTCCCACTTGCACTCAAGGCTAATTATTGCGATGCCGCAAACTCACAGCCCGTGTGATACCGAACACCCAACTCCTCTACTTGTCAGTCTCACAAATCCCGTTTGCGAAACTATTGCGTTCGAGGAATAGCCTCAGTGAGTGGATCCGCTCTGATGTTTCTTTCTATGTCTCTCTATATCTCAAGTTCGCGGAGAAAGCCATCTCCCGAAATGAGCAATACCTGTCTTAGAGTGTCTGGATGTCTGATGGGACCTAGCTCAAAATCCAAACTTCTTAGACTGTATCGTTAACTGAACTTAATCAGTATCCTGCGCCATGCCACCCTCAGTATTTCCTTGGACCACCTGTCCAAAATACTGCCCCTCGTCAGAAGGAAAACTATAACTCTGACAACCTCCTTGTCGTCCAGGTCACCTTGGAAGCCTGGAATGATAACTGTCTCTCGAATGAGGCTGTCGTTATCATATCCCTAGAACATCCACTTATGTTCTAAAACTGCTTCCGATTGTTTCTCCAGGATTGGATAAATATCAACTTATTGCACCTACTGCAAGAACAACATCTGGTGTGGTACTTGACATCTCATGATTGACTCAATTGCCTAAGTAAGTGATCTGCCAATCATGAACATCCCTCTCCCCTTTAGTCTGTAAGACACCTTTAGAGAGGGTGACTCCATCACCTGCAGGTATACTACCGTGCCAGGAGTCGTCCATTGTAAATACTCATAGAATGCTGTCTAAGTACCCTGATTGGGAAACCACCCAAATCTAGATCTAAAACCATAGATCTAGTAACCAGTATGTCTAATATAATGTCCAAGTCTTATGTGGAGAAAACACTGTGTGACGACCAAAGTATAACCGATCGTAGTATAGGAGTTTCCTTTCCTACTCTGTGTATGTCATCCAAATATCAGGATATCACACCCTACTACCTTCTCAACAGATCCATCCCTTATTCTGATGACGTCAAACCCATGACTGTCACATCAGAAATAGATGATCTATCTCCGCTACATCTGCTTTAGTCTATAAATAGACATAAGCCTGATGTCCACCAATGCTTCCGCTGCTCCCACTGACTACGACAACCCACTGGCAGAGTCATATAGACATGCACTTCTAAAGCTAGTTTAGAACGACGCTATACTCATCCTCCTGCCGGGTCTCGCAGCCTGGAACAACAACAATGGCAAGTGTGGGTAAACAAGAACTTCCCTGTCACAGTCCTTGAGGCTACCGGAGTACCTCTCGGGTGCCTGAAGTTACCCACCTTATCTGCGGAGTGGCCAATGGAATGTCAAATCAGATTGAATCTTTAGGTTCCTTATTAAATCTTCAGTAATCGTTTGCGGTTCTGGAATCACTTCCAGTTCTACCATACTCCCACTTCTGTTTTTGAAAAAATCCATTTTTAATAAAACTGTGGCGAGTCTAGAACAATATTTCTATTGATCTGCCAGATGGTAGAAAGTCAACCCTCGTCATAGCCTGGGTCAACCCACAAACAGCCATTACAGAAACGTGCCTATGAGTTATCCAGAGTCTGGTTTTAATCATAAGCCGGACAACTCCCCGTACCTTAACAACGTTAAGATATGAACTGTTCTATATCCAATATAGAACCAGAGGCACTGATATAATTGAACCAGATTCAAATCATGCAGCTATCTCCAGTGCATGTCAACTAAATGGAGAGAGGCCGATCAGCGTTACTCAACTTAGGAATACTTCCAATTATGAGTAACCCGAAAGAGAGGCAAGTTCTCTTAATCATTACTATCAACTGAATACCATACACAAGTATCTACATCTTCGATCACTTTGAAGAATCCCGATACTTGCAATACCTGGTTCTCTACTTTATTCAAATACCTATAACTTCTCAAAATTCAGACACTGTGTTTCCACGAAACACCTGTCTAAGAACTAGAGAAGTTATAAGTAAACCGAATGTAGTACGAGGACCAACCCCTCTGTCCTTATGGACCCTGGACAACATACAATACTCTGTATAAGTCCCTTGAGTCTAGTGACTCATTCACTGTGTGTCGTAGGTTGAAAACTGTACTTTTGGTTAAGAAGAATTACACCGCTGTTCAATACTCCTTACCTAACCATCCACTGATATAGGTAAATGTCATCGACATAATATCAAAAGGTATATCTCACTCTATGAAAATAGACGTACAGATATATCAATTTGAAATTGGTGCACAACAGCGGATATTCAAAACCAAATATTTGCCGACCGGCAAACAATCCCGGTGGCATCCTCAAATATCACCAATTACAACGAATCCCGATATAATGAGGATGATCACCCAATTCCCAACAATTTACTCCCACTCATCATCTGTAAAAGCATACAGATGTGAGAATCCAACCTGGTAAATACATACCCTGGAGCAAGTGTCTAATTGGGAAATCAGTTTTCTTTTAACAGTACACAGTGAACCTGAAACATTGAAATGTTTCGATGGGGTATCCTGGTATTTCTAGTAATGCCTCTTCCATTATCCAGATTCACAACTATAACCATATAATTCTTTGCCACCTTTCCAAATCCCTTTATATGTCTTTAGTCATTACCTTCTGTACACCCCTTTAAGCCAAATGGTTTTCTTCCTTCCCTACCGTTCGGCACCAGCCTATGGTTTGGAAGAAGACTATCCAAAAAGGAAAAAGGGTGTACTGTCCTAATCCTAGGAGCACTCGCAATGCGAGAGAAGGTGAAGATAAAAGACACCTGAATGTACTTTATTCCTATTTCTCCTGAACCAGGATCCATCCCCGAACTGGAACAAGTTCCTTTCGAGTTCGTATATAACCATACGATGGATTATCCAATAAACTGGGATCTTCGTAGTGATACGGAGTGTCCTGGAGAAATACAAAGGTGATTTAGGATTGGCGAAGAAATACTTGGTTTGGTCGTGAATAGCAGTCGCAACTTACTTTGCCCTCTTACTAATCCATTTCTTTGTCTTAACTTAATACCTTCTGTACACCGTTTAGGCTAACTGGTTTTCTTCATTCCCTACCGGTCGGCACCAGCCTATGGTTTGGAAGAAGACTATCCAATTTGCGTAATAGGTGTACTACTCCTAAACCAAAGAGTACTCGCAGCCTGAGAGAAGGTGAAAAGAAAAGACAACTGAATAGTCCTATCCGTTTTCTCCAGAACCGGAAACCATCCTCGAATAAATTCCTTCGAGTTCGTATATAACCATACGATGGTTTTGTCCAATGGAAGTGGACGTTCGTAGTAATACGGGGTGTCCTGGAGAAAAGGGTAAAAGTAGGAGTGGCAATGAGGTTCGCAACTCTGACAATCCAAAAGCCAGTGTTAAGAAGATTCGGTCAACTTGGTCACTGAGTCATAGTCTAGGGTCGGGTCAATGGTCGCTGCCAGAGAGGGAGAAAAAAGAAACACTCAGCGTGCACTCTATCCTAGATCAGAATGGTTACCAATTTATCTAATCTGGAAACCTCCCACTGTACCTCAAATTCTCCTCCAAACCTGAAAGAAGAATTAGTCGGGGTCACCCGAGGAGTAAACTAACTCATCAGTGGGAATCGGGATCCAACTATCATCGCATGACAACGTGACGGAATCCGCTCACGCTATCACACTCCAGAAGGTATGCGCATATCTGGCAAGTTTCAGTTCTTTTGAAACTCCCGATGTGATTTTTTTCTTACCCCATGCTCTTATGACCTTGACTTTGGCCAACATATCATAAGTCACATGTCAAGTTCAACCCGTCATTCTCCAGGTTAATTTGAATCCACCCGTACCTACCCTTGACTTTGGCCAAAATGGCAGTACGACTGTCCCAAACCACCGCATCTAACTATGCTGCATATGAATACCCCAATAGCTACCAATCACTGTGCCTTGACTTTGGCCAACATACACAGCTTGAATACTATTGACCACCCATATGAAACGACGGAGGGCTACGAATGGTTTCTGGCGAAAACCTTTAACGTAATGAACTTGATATCGTTGAAGGAACGGATAGCTTTTTAGAAAATATAGTGACGAAAACCTTTACTAAAGAGGTCACTCCCGGTGAAGGGATCTCGGCTCTTTCCCCGTAGAATGGGGTGCAGGATATCCCAAATGAATACCACGGTGCAAAGCAAAAGTAATCGGCTATAGTGAAGTTAATGCCCTGACGCAAACTTCTGTCCAAGGGGTCACTCCCGGTGAAGGGATCTCGGCCCTTGCCTCGTCGACTGAGGAGCAGGATATTCCAAATGAATACCACGATGCAAAACAAAAGTGAACGTCCTTGCAATAACAGCTTTTTGAAAAGTGTTCCAACAACATCAGATTAGGTTTGTTTAACTTGCATTGATCCAAATCAACGCAGTCCCATCAATTAATCACACCACAAAGAACGAAAATATACTGACGTACGTATATGCCATCCGCATT
Source organism: Agapanthus africanus (assembly GCA_030015575.1). Lineage (NCBI taxonomy): Eukaryota > Viridiplantae > Streptophyta > Magnoliopsida > Asparagales > Amaryllidaceae > Agapanthus > Agapanthus africanus. Next base: position 214,129,234 of record JASDDO010000016.1, read on the forward strand.
CGCCACTGGGTCCCGTCATCACCCGTTAGGTTAGCTAACTAACGGCAGAGCGGGGACTGGACTAGCACGGATGAAAAACATATACAACATCTACTAATATATATACCAATATATTATGTTTCGCTCAAGGCGTGAAAAGAAATGCAACATCACAAAAATGTACAGCATCACAGAACAATACAGATATCTGGGATCCCCGGGTTTCACAGAGCCACTACTGAAACCCGACGTTCCCCTGGTCGTGTGGATAGCCTGTGCAATGAAATCCTAGACCCCTACGGGCGCGGCAAGTTACCCGCCAAAACCTGAAGCGAGGCAGCCCCCTTCAGCGCCGTGAATGGACCACCCAGCACTTCACGGAATCCGGTAACTTGGGCACCCCTCCTGGGTCAACCTGTACCCCCTACGAGTGCGGCGAATAGCCCGCCAATCCTAGAGTGAAGCCCCTCCGTCCCAATGCCATGAGATGCGGGCTTGTTGCCCTCTAGAACCCGGCCATCCGTGCACTCCACCGCGGGGTAATCCTAGTACAGAAAGTAAAATATACATACACCGGGTACATCGACAGCAACCAGGTCGTGCCCCAAAAGAATAATACAATCAGGCAGTGATGGCTGTCCACATGTCGGACGCTCGCCCCGCAATATCAAATGTACATAATACAACAACACTGTACTAGCATTGCATCCAGGCTATCCCCCATGACCAATCCGCAACATCACAGCATAAACATAGAACATCAACGTGAAAGTCACGTTCGCAAATCCGTCTAACCGGGCTATAGCAGTTTGACCGGATTTACCGATCGAGTGGCATTCACGGTCGCAGAAATAATGTAAATACTGTGAAAAAATGTGTTTAAAATATCCGATCGATCAAAAATTAACAAGTGGGCCCCCAATCAATACTGTAGCACTCACAGAAAACCTGGGCCCAATTTTAATATTCCAAAACCCCTCAAAATAGCCCAGAAGCCCACTGGGGAAAAATGATGCAGTGACGTCACCAATGTGCGGCGGAACCGCGGCCCAATGGGGGGTTTGGCCGTGGATCCACGCTACATTAGTCGACTGACTGTGTCGAATTTTCCCAGTGGTCTTAGAATTTCCTGCACATCATTCTGAGACAACCTGAAAAATTTTTAGAGCAAGAAAAAATTCAACAGAAAACTGATGTGAGGAAAAAAGTTGATTTTGAAATTTTGGTCGATCGGAAATGCAAAACACATCAAACGAAGCTAGACTAAGTCAATGGCGAGGCTCTGATACCACTGTAAGTGCACGGCGGCGCCCCGGCCGTCAATCCGACGGCCAAACGCGGAAACGGTGATAAACTTTAATTTTGCGGACTTAGCAAACCGGCACCACCGCGCACTAAACCCCGGATCGGGCCATTAAACTAGATCTAGCAAAGTAACAAGATAGGGAAGAGATGTACCGAATGATCCGAGTCCTTCGGTCTTTGTCTCCACTCCGATCTCCCGCGGATGCTTCGTCCTTCATCTCCTCGTTGTCGCTTCTTCGCCGGAAGGGCACCACATCGCCTGCATCTTTTACGGGCTCCCACCTCAATACCGAGGCAACTCGGGCGCGAAGCTGGCGAGTCGACGCGTCCAAGATTTGCTGTAGGAAGTGTAGTGTAGGGGCTATGTCTCATTTGGGTTCGTTGCCATTTGAAGATGATGGAGGAAACAAGATAAGAAAAATGGTGCTTGCATTTTTCTAGCATGAAATGAGATGAACAAATTTTCCCTCTCCAAGAAATGAAAATGATCCTCTCTCCTTCTTCTCACTTTTCTAATGAAAATCTTATCAACTTAGAAAAATGGTGGAGGAAAGAATATGAAGCATGAAGGGAGGTGATGGTAGGAGCACAAGTGGTGACCACATCCAAAACATAATCATAACCATCTCACATCAAACTCTAATCCTTTCTTATCATCAAAAAGCAAGTGATGAGAATGGTATCAAAAGATGCTTTCATAATAAATACATTTACAAGAAAACCCCCCACAATGTGTTATTTGCAAACTTGCAAATAACACCCTCCATCTGAAAAGTCCGGCCGGGAAAGAACAAAGGAAAACCGGCCGGAACGGAATGAAAACTGGCAACTCCAGAAAACTGGTCCCGTAATAAATTACAGGAAAACCCCGATACTGTGCATACACACCCGCATCTGTATTCCGTCCGGATACAAATGCAATGAGACAAAATCTACACTGTACTATACTAGGATCCGGCTTAAACCAAAGCCGGCTAGTAATATCCGTCTGATCCTGATCCGTGCAATACCGCACGTATCTGATCGAACGCTGCCATATAACCATACGGCCACTAGTACAAACCGTCCGATCCTGATCCGTGCAATACCGCACGTATCTGATCGGACCCTGCCATATATCCATACGGCCTTTACAGCGTTTCGCCCGAAAGCTTGAGTAACTGTAAGTGTGGTGGACTCTAAAGACTCGGCAATACTATGGCTGTGGATTTAACCACTAGCACGTCAGAGGTATAAGCCAATACGTGACGGGCCACCAGCTATTGACCAAAAGGGACGTCGATGAGCGAACTCATCCTGACACCCTACTGAGCCTGTCAGTGACAATATCCGTACAGTCCGGTCCGTTTGTCTATGAGCATCGCATGTCGGGCCAAGGGGGTAGGTAAAAGTCAGACCCCCTAAAGCGGTACAAGTCGTGTCGGAGTGTAGCCCAGAACACCCTGAGATACTACTGGAATACCTACCAGTAAATCTCCTGCCTTGGCCAAGGTCTTCGTGTAATGGCTCTCCTAGACACAGCGCGACCTCACCCCCAATACCGGGAGAGACGACCCCCTGAAGATCCGCTCACTGCCTCCATGTGGCTCGGGACTGTACCCAACTAAAACCTGTTTGCACGACTCCTTTGAGCCGTGGTAGGGTAGTAATCAAAGCACAGTGGGAACTCACACGAGACAAATGACGATCCCCAGGTCGATGAACTAACCTGTACACATGTCACCTGGGAACTGCTATCTGACGTCAGGTATAAGACCAACTAGCATGTTCCCGGCGAGTCCTGTCCGGTGTACTCATAACCCAATGAGCACCTGTATACATCTTAGGTGAACCAACTGACACCAGTGGCTTGTGAGACCGGCCACCGCCCCTCGTCGGGGTCTCGACTGTATACACTAGTCTACTCTGGAGTATCGATGCCCTATCTCGAAACTCCCATGACTAGGGACCTTTTAAGGATGTGCTTATAGACTACCAGCTCCCACGTATATGATCGCCCTCATACTGCCGGTAGTCAAGCAAGAATCCTAGGGGCTCTATCAACGTGCAATAGCGACCTGTCATGTCACCTAAAGCAGTACACGATGATAAAGGTAAACCAGATAGCATACTATCATCTCGAGTAAGACTGTCCTACCGGGATAGGTCCTCCCTCAATCATTGCAATCACGTGCCTGTGATCCAATAATTGACTCTGAGGGCACTATCTCCAACAGCACCCGTATATCATCTCTGATGTCAAACACCAATGGATATGGGATCATCCATCGCCCATCTGTATGGGTCGAGAAGCTATACACTAGCCTACTCTGGTATATCGATGCCCCGTCTCGATACACCTACGACTAGGGACATTAAAGGATGTACTTATGGACTACTCTGTCCCCACTAGTATGATCTGCATCATAGTCCAGGTAGTCAAGTACACTTCCTAAGGACTTTACCAACATGTAACAGAGAGACAATAAGTGTACACGTTAAGTTAAAGAGTAACCAGATAGCATACTATCATGTCGAGCAAGAAAGTCCTCCCTATATATGTCCAAGCATCCACTTCAATATACATCTCATGTATAGTAATGGCATCTAGGGCATACATATAACTAACAGTCTCTCCCAAATCATGTCTCTGCCGAACTATCCGGAAGTTATCACTATGTACTTAATCCATTTCTTGTTCTAGAACGGCTGCATACTCTTCACGACTTCTTCTGGAAGATATATCCATATTCAACGCCTCTTCATGCGTATTACATCTCTGATGTCAATGGAGTGGAACGTCATCTCGTCATAATCTCGTACGAACCTCTTACTCCACATTTATTCAACATGGGCGAATTCGGAATCATCTCTTCTTAGCTGTGTGGACTGCGCTACAAACGGTTGCACTCATATCTAGAGTCTCCTTTCCGAGGCAACGTACTCGGCAACTCAAATATCCTGTGGTAGGCGTCTTGCCAATAACCTTCTCGGGAACTCGTTCAAATTGTCGGAGTGATGCGCTTACGCTCGTCCTCTCCCGATCGACTCACAACATGCATGTTGTGAGGTTCTTTTCTAACTAAAGCTAGCAAATCCAGCGATCTTGCATCGGGGTATCCAAACGAACCACATGTCCTGGTCATTCCTCAATGGGTGACTAGCGATCTTCTATCGTATCCCTAAGTACAAACTCGTGCTGTAATAGCTTCAAACATCTGGGGCGATATCTTTTCAGTCGTAGCAACAACTGGCTCATTGGTCCGCACGATAGACAATTCCTCAATCATCAAGAATAAACAGTGCATTGACAATCATCACATTCTGGATGGCCTCTAGCGGTGGCCCAATCCTCTGGTGCTGATCTGAACGTTCAGGAAATCTTAGTAAAAACAATCCATCAGAAACTCATGTCACGAAAAAAACAATAAAACGACATATCTATGCAATCGTGTCACCGGAATACATCCTGGACAGTCCTCGTCGAAGATGAGCTCATGCTGACCGCAACTCTAGCCGCAGCTCTCTCTTTGCTCGTGTAACCGTGGTAACAGAAACCACAATCCGATATCGATGAGGATGGATCATAGGAATGAATAGAAATACAATGCATAAGAAATGTACATCCTAAGGCTTCTTAAGCGGATTAGTGTATCGTAAGTATGCCGTGGAACATACACACGGTACGTCACTCCACTTAAGTCACCTCCTCCATCAACCAAGGTCAACCTACACGACGAAAGTTCGGTCCTAATACTCCCTCGGCTAAGTCTAAGTTCTGTAAGGTCAAACCTAGGTTCTGAATATATATATATATATATACTCCCTAGACTCCGCCTAGTCAAACCTAGACTCGAACTAAAGTTAAACCTAACGCTCTGATACCAACTTTATCACGATCCAAAATGGCACGTGACTGGCACTTGAATCATGTGATGTCTATAGGACCCCACCTAATTCAAGTAAGCCAAATGCCCAGAAATCTAAACATTTTAGGGAAAATAGTGGAGGTGAAGTTTTGAAATAAGGTTTAACGAAATCAGGTTCCTTCTTTAAATACATAAGTAATATAATATTAAAACAACGTTTTGTAACTAATTGAAAACACTTTTCGCCATTAAAAATTACGGCAACACCTCTTTTGTATATTTTAACCCGAAACGGTACAAGGAATATAATAAAGGCATCCCAAGCGGGAGCTAGCTCTTCGCCAAAAGGCGGAAAAACCATGCAAGATAAAATGAATATACAACGCCGAAGGGCGAGGATCAAAACTCAGAAAGAAAACCAAGATCCTTAAGAAAACCATAGAAAAATCATAATAATACAAGCGCGCGACTCTAAGGTCGAAAGAATAAACAACTGTGGTTTATTAAGTCTACTAAATATACAAGTCTGGTTGATGGAGCTTACTAGATAATGTTGGTTATGTATATGCCCTAGAGGCCATTGTTGAACATATGATGTATATTATAGTCGATGCTTGGATATATATAGAGATGACTTTCTTGCTCGATATGATAATATGCTATCTGGTTGCTCTTTGCCTTAACCTGTTGATTTGTATTGTATTATTGACGTACTCTCACATGTTGATAAAGCCATTAGGATATGTACTTGACTACTAGGACTATGATGCAGATCATACTAGTGGGGCCAGGGTAGTCCAAAAGTACATTCTATAATTTTTCCTAGTCGATGGTGTATCGAGACAGGGCAACGATACTCCAGAGTAGACTAGCATATGCGCATCTTGACCCATATGATGGGCGATGGATGATCCTACATCCATTGGTGTTTGACATCAAAGATGGTATACGGGTGCTCAGTGGAGACTGGGTACACTGAACGGACTCGCCGAGAACTCCTAGATGGTATTATACCAATCGTCAGATAGCAGTTCTCTGGTGACACTGGTACAGGTTAGTCTGTAGACCCGAGATCGTCATAGAGTCTTCTGTGATTCCCACTGTGCTTTGATTTCCACCTTACCACGTTCATGAGAACATGCAAAACGGTGGTATTTGGGTACAGTCCCGAATCACATGGAGGCAATGAGCGATAGGAGGGGTTTCGTCTCTCCCGGGATTGGGGGTTGATGTTGCGCTGTGTTCGATTGGCTATAACTGGAAGACCCTGGCCAGGACTGATATGGAGATCTACTGGTAAGTGTTATCTGTAGTTTCTCGACCCGTTATGAGCCTCACATCGACATGACTTATCGGTTACTGGGGTCTGACGTTTAGCACCCCTAGACTCGATATGCGACATATCAGAAGAAGAGACCGGACTGTACGGTAGTGTTACTGATTGGATTCACAGGAGTGTGAGAAGGCTTGCTTGTTGATCTTCTGATCGCTCAATACCCGGGTGGCCGTTACGTTTAGCTGACCACTTGCGGCTTGTAGGTGTTTGATATGATCATCACCTACTGCCGACGTAATGACGATTCTATAGTGTCCTACACAGAGGTTTCCTAGCTCAGGCAAAACGGAGTAGGAGCACATATGTGATATATGCGGGACCGAGATTGATACGTGTATGTGATACCGTATTCTTTTCTCGCGATATGTGATATCGGCCGGTTATATGTGATATGGCTGGTCATCGGATCATGTGTTGATTCGATGAAATGATAAATTTTGTATTAGTCGGTTATATGTGATATAGCCGGATTATTAAATCAAGTATTGATTTAATAATTTAATGTATAATTATATATTTGATATATTAACTTACATTAACTAATATATGCTCACTTAAGTATTTCATTTTCTCGCATTTGGATACATTTAATATATATGTGATATATGTTTAATGTATTCTTTTCTTTTGTTACAAAATTATATATATATATGTGATATGTATAATTGTAACATGCTAGGTTATATATGCAACTTGTGTGTGAGAGACTTATACCATGCTAGGGTTAATATTAGGGTTTGTATTTATTTTTAAGTAATTCAAAATTGTGGATTTAGTCATGGTTCAAAGCTTGTATAAGCTTGTAGGTTCTTTGACTTGGTCCACTCTTTTGTCAAGCTTAAGATATTTATCAACCTAACCTTTAACCCTAGCTCATGGTCAAGTCTTTGCAAGGGTTAAGCATGACACATAATTAACCCAAGGTTGCATTTCTAACCTTATTCTCTTCATCACTTCATCTTCTTCTTCCTCAAAAAAGCTTGCTAGCGTTTTCTTTTGTGATGAAGATTGTGAGAAAAAGAAAATTAAAGAGAGAAAAATTCCTACTTCATCATCCTCTTCTATACTAGCCATATAGATTAGTGTGTTAGCTTCACTAATTCCAAATTAGTGAAGTCGTAGCCTGAGTTCGTGTTTCCTCGAAGTAGATCATCATGGATTTCGAAGTCTTCAAGCAATCATGGATCATTCACCTTGCGGAGCTTTTGAAGAGTCCGGGAGTTAATGGATCGCAGCGAAGGGACCACTACTTGGAGCTTGTGAAGTGAAGGAGAGGACAACAAAGGTTGTAATCACTAATCAGTTAGAAGTAAAGTAGTTTGCATATCGTTTCGTATGATTCTATAGTTAAAGATCTATCTTTAGGGTTAGCTAGAACGACAAAAAATTGAAATTGTCATGGACGATACCTCCCGAAACCTTGCTGTCGTGCTAGACATCCCAACAGTGGTATCAGAGCCTAACTAGATAATTTGACAGTTATTGTAGGATTACGAAATCGAAACAACTTCGAAACACCCGAATCGAAACCCTCGTTTCTGTCGAAATTTTATGAGAGTCAATTTTTTTTTTAAAACGGTTGCAGAATGTTGAATGAGATGCAAGATGAACACTGTACAAAATTCACCCCCCCTCACCTTTTTTGGGCCGGCCACAGAGCAAGAAATTCCGGCCAGATCGGCCATGCTAGGGATTTTGGGGCTGTATTTTTTACAGAGTTCTAGTCTCTGGGGTTTGGTATTTCAGGTGTTGTTTGTTTTTGCTAAATTTGCATGTGATGTTATCTTTTTACAGAGGCAATTCGGAGTGTTTCGTATTCGTAATTCTAGTTTGTTTTTAGGTTATTTAGACGGTGTTAAAAAGTTCGATCGGATATCAAATACCCACTTTAACCCTCGCCGGAAAATTTTCTAAGAGTTGGATTTTTTCATAGTTAAAGAACATTCAAATATCGTGCAAGTGATGTGGTGGACCCTCTAGAAGAACAAAACCCTAACTCAATTTTGTGACCATAAGAACCGCTGCTAAACCTTAGGGTTTGCGGTAGTTCCACGGTGCCACAAGTGATGCATTGGTTGACCCTTCTACGGCTGGTTCATAGCTACTGTGGCATGTACTGAGTATTTTTAGACTACGCTCAAGTGTTGAGATTTTGGGAAATTTTGGGTGTTTGTTGATTCGATCGGAATGTTTAACGTCGTCTAGATTTTTCTGGAATGTGATAAAATATCTGGAATTCATATAGTTAGGCATGAAATCCGTAATATGTGATATTTCAGGTTTACGATGTCTAAGTTTCCAAATGTTTTAGTTTGACATTTTCTTTTCTGCGACCGTAAGTGTAATATGTTGTGTATCACCGTTCTCGTTGCTATATGTCAACGACAATTGTGATACGCATATTTACTTACGTTGATGACATGTGATGTTATGTGTTGTTGTAATATGTTATATTGGATCGTCGTGATTTGACTAGCCGGGGGTTTTATGTGAGATGGGAGTTCTTTTATTTTCATTCATGTAAAATTCATTGTATGTAATATTCTTTTTTGGGGGCATTTCCGGGTTGAGGATGAAGTCACCATTGTATATTATTTACTTTTCCGCATTAGGATAGACCCAAGGTGGGGAACACAGGTAACCAGGTTTTAGAGTCTAGTGGGAGACCAACTCGAGGAGTCGAGTCCGGGTCTCCTAACTCTAGAATTGGTAGGGTTGCTTAACGCTCTCATAGGGGTCTAGGGATGTGGGTTTGGCTATTCATTGCGACCGTAGAATCCGTGTTTTATACAGGCTCAAAATAAAATACGGACCACCTAGTATATCCAATATTTCATAAGTTATCCTCTGCTGCTGATATTCTGTGATGTGATCATTTTATATGCGTGTGACGAATGCTTTATTATTGTATATATGATATATAATAAATGTTGCTTTTGTTTTGCACCCGCGCAAGTCCCGCCCCGGTATGCCGTTAGTTAAGTAACCTAACGGTGCATAACGGGACACGGTGGCGAATGTGGATGGAAAAAGTGTACGTTGTATTTTCGTTTCTTCTGTGATACTTAGGAAGCATAAATGATGGGACATCATTAAAGAGATTAATGAAAGAAAAGAAACCTAAAATAAGTTGTAGAATCAAATTTATAAAAATGGTAGCTCTACTTTTTGCTTTGCATAGCGGTATTCCTTGTAGAATATCCAGCACCTTATTCGATAAGGAAAGAGCCTAGATCCCTTCACCGAGAGTGACCACTTTAGCGAAACTAGCAGATGCTACAACTCACTCAGTTTTGTTTTTGATTGCTTCTATAGTTCTTGCTTTGCATAGCGGTATTTATGAAATATCCTGCACCTTATTCGATAAGGAAAGAGCCGAGATCCCTTCACCGGGAGTGAGCACTTTAGCGAAATTAGTAAAAGCCTAAAAAACACTCCTTTTCAAAATCACTAGTTTCTACAACGATATCAAGTTCATTACGCGAATGGTTTTCTGAAAAACCTGATGTCGCCCCCCGTCATTTCAGATAAGTCCTACTTAGTATTCGTGCTACGTTTGTTGACTATGTTAAGGTGTAGTGTGCGGTATCTACATAGTGCTTATCTACTAAAGCATGAGATGCGATTGGATCAAGGAAGTCGTACGACTTTGTTGACTATGTTAAGGATCGTGATGGTGGGTTTGATTCAATCAGGAAATGACGGGTTGAACTTGGCTAGCGATTATGATTTGTTGACTATGTTAAGGTCATAAGTTGCTAGGGGCAAAAGAATATTATCAGGAATTTTAAGTGTTGAAATTTGCAATGAGATTGCATACCTTCTATGAGATGGCTGGATCCCAATACCCACTGCGAGTAAGAGTTACTCCTGGGAGAGTTTTACACATGACATTTAGCCGATCAAGTAGGTGTCTAGAAAGGTGTTAACGGGGTTATGCCTTTGGGAAAACGAGATTTATTTTAATTAGGTCCGTGCGATAGAACGGGGAACCTCCCTCAAAGTACCAATACTGGCCTGGCCGAAAGATTGGCGAACATGTAAGGTGTAATTAATCCCGGCTAGTCATACTTTTTAGGGTTTGAAGGAAGATTTGATGAAAACAGTGGGAGCCATCCTGATTAGATAAGATAATAAGCCATCAAATCTTGCAAGAGCGTATGCTAAAGTGTTTTCTTCTCTCTCTCTCTCCAGGTAGCGACCATGTCAGGCCTAAATCAAGATAATAATATGGATGTATTGACCGAACTTGCTTATTATACTGAGAAGGGGAACATTGGTTCCGTTTTTCTTATAATTGTTATAAGGCAGAGCAGGAAATATGGGAATATCCGGATTCCCACGCCGCCCAAACGAAGAATAAACATATTGATGCATTTTCTTCGGGTGTGTTAGTTATAGAGAATTGTTTCTCAGTTCACTCTATGTCCTGGGTATTAGATACCGGATCGAGATTCCACATATGTAATATATTACATAGGCTAAGAAAAGGTAGAGAACTGGGAGAGGGTGATCCTTCCATAAGAGTAGGGAATGGTGCAAATGTTGCAGCCAAAGCAGTTGGCGAATATCACCTTGTGTTACCAAATGGTAATACATTGATTCTGAACGAATGGTATTACATACCAACCCCAATATGCAATCTTATATCAGTTTCTTTACTAAGTAAAGAAGCATATAATTTTGTAGTACAGGATAATATTATGAACATCATTCTGAATCAAAAGTTGATTGGATCAGGCTCGTTAAATAATGACATATACGTTCTAAATCAAACTACAGTTCTTAATGTACAGAACACACACAAGAGGAAAAGTTCAGAAATGAACGAATCCTTCTTATGGCATTATAGAGTAGGTCATATCAACGCGACACGACTAGCTAAATTACATAAGGATGGATATTTGAATACGTTCGAATTTTCATCTTATGATACTTGACTGTCATGTCTGAGTTGAAAGAGACCATATTTTAAACAAGTTAGAATATGGGGTTGTCCGGCCTATGTCAAAAGGCAAAATCCGGACAAACTCGTGGCACGATCAGTTCTTTGCAAGTTTGTGGGATACCCTAAGAATTCACAAGGATATATTTTCTACCACACTGAGGAACAAAAGGTGTTTGTTTCTCAATATGCCACCTTTTTGAAAAAGGAATTTCTTGTAAGAGAAATTAGTGGCGAAGAGGTAGAGCTGGAAGAAGTTCTAGCAGCACAAACTACAACTGATGATTTATTGGAACCAGAGGATTCAATAGTTCCCGACGAACCTCAGCCGCTCCGCCAATCTAGTAAGGTTCCTCATCCACCTGAAAGATACTACGGTTTTCTGATTGATTGTGGGAGCGAGGAATGCATCATTGAAGATGATGACCCGACTAGCTTCGAGCAGGCCATCACGAGTGGAGACTCTGTGAAATGGCTGGATGCAATGCGATCTGAGATGGAATCCATGTACACCAACAAAGTATGGACTTTGGAAGTTTCTCCTGAAGGGGTAAAATCCATTGGGAGCAAATGGATCTTTAAAAAGAAACTTGGTGTAGATAGAAAAGTTGAGACTTTCAAATCTAGACTTGTTGCAAAAGATTTTCGTCAATGACCAGGTGTGGACTATGATGAAACCTTTTCTCCTATGGCTTTGCTTAAGTCCATCCGGATCTTACTTGCTATTGCTGTATACCATGACTATGAAATCTGGCAAATGGATGTTAAGACCGCCTTTCTAAATGGTGATTTAGAGGAGTGCGTGTACATGACTCAGCCAGAGGGCTTCGTAGAAACTGGGAGCAGCGGGAAGGTGTGCAAGCTGCTTAAATCCATCTACGGGTTAAAGCAGGCATCGCGGAGTTGGAACATCTGTTTTGATGTGGTAGTCAAAGAGTTTGACTTCATCAAGAACGTAGATGAACCTTTTATATACAAGAAGGTGACAGAGAGTAAGGTTGTCTTCCTCGTATTGTACGTGGATGACATACTCTTGATAGGAAATGATGTTCCTATGCTGCACTCGGTCAAGCTTTTCTTATCACATAGATGTAGGGTTGCTAGGCACGCGCACAAGGGTCTACGAGGCATCAACCATGCCCGATTAAAAATTTAGTCGTGCTGAACAACCCGAATACGGATCTTTAAACTAGAAATTAGGCGAAAACTAACAAGTTAACAATTTTAACACTAAGTGAGAGGGATTACAACCTTTGTAGATCCGGTCCTTCACTTCATATGTTCCGTGTTGTGGTCCCTTCGCTGCGATCATCGGGTTCCGGACTCTCGAGAGGTTCCACGAAGAGAAAGATGCAACCTTTGCTTCCGATCTTCGATACTAAGATGATCTACCTTGAAGTTTCTTTAACACAAGCTAACACTCATGAAATGATGTGAACACCCTCATCTAAATGGCAAGGGAAGATGAGGATGATGAAGTAGGATTATTGCTCTTTTTATTTATCTTTTTCTCATATTTATTCATCACTTTAGAAAAACTAGTAAGCTTTTTCATGAAGAGAATGAAGGAAGAAGATGAACAATCATATAATAGATTTTCTTTTGTGATGAATAATAAAAGAGATAATGATGAATTATGCAACGATGGTCAAGTAACCATTGTAGAGATTGAACTAGGGTTAAAGGGTGTGGTTGGGTTAAGAAATATCATGCTAAAATATCTTTTCCAAAACAAAAAAGAAAACCTTCTAGAAACATCTAGAAAGGTTTAACCCTAATCAAACCCTAACCATGTTTAATCTCTACTAAACATGTTGCATTAGTAATCATATCATGTTACAATATTATATATCACATATATAATATTTATTGTAACCAAATAAAATAATACATATAACATATATCGCATATATATCAATGTATTACCCGAGTGAGAAAAAGAATCTTTTAGTGAGCTAATATTAGTTAATGTAATTTAATATATCATATATATTATTATACATTAAATTATCGAATCAACACTTGATCCGACAATCCGGCTATATCGCATATAACCGACTAATATTTATCCGTACCGATTCATCGAATCAACACTTGATCCGATGACCCGGCTGATATCAAATATCGTGAGAATATAATACGATATCACATATCGCATTATCCTCGGTCCCGCACATATCACATATGTGCTCCTACTCCGTTTTTCCTGAGCCAAGAAACCTCTGTGTAGGACTCTAAAGAATCGTCAATACGCCGGCAGTAGGTGATGATCATATCAAACACCCACAAGCTGCAAGTGGTCAGCTAAACGTAACAGCTACCCAGGTATCGAGCGCTCAGAAGATCAGCAAGCAAGCCTGTAACTTCTCCTGTGAATCCAAACAGTAACACTCCCGTACAGTCCAGTCTCGTCGCTGATATGTCGTATATCTCGCCTAGGGGTGGTAAACGTCAGACCCCAGTAGCTCGATAAGTCGTGTCGATATGAGGTCTATAACAGTTCGAGAAACTACTGATAACACTTACCAGTAAATCTCAGCAACCCTGGCCAGGGATCTCCGGTTATAGCCAATCGAACACAGCACAACATCAACTCCCTATACCGGGAGAGACGAATCCCCTCCTATCGCTCATTGCCTCCATGTGATTCGGGACTGTACCCAAAAGCCACCTTTTTGCACGCCCTCAAGGACGTGGTATGATGGAAATCAAAGCACAGTGGGAATCACACAAGACTCTATGACGATTTCGGGTCAACAGACTACTCTGTACCAGTGTCACTGGAGAACTGCCATCTGACATGAGGTAAATACCATCTGGGAGTTCTCGGCGAGTCCGTCCAGTGTACCCAGTCTCCACTGAGCACCCGTACACCATCCTTGATGTCAAACACCGATGGATATGGGATCATCCATCGCCCATCATATGGGTCAAGATGCGTATATGCTAGTCTACTCTGGCGTATCGATGCCCTGTCTCGATACACCCTCGACTAGGAACAGTTATAGGATGTACTCGTCGACTACCGTGGCCCCACTAGTATGATCTCATCATAGTCCCAATAGTGGAGTACATATCCTAAGGGCTTTATCAACATGTAACATAGAGACAATCAGAGTACATGTTAAGATAAAGTACAACCAGATTGCATACTATCATGTCGAGCAAGAAAGTCCTCCCTATATATGTCCTACCATCCACTACAATATACATCGTATGTACAGTAATGGCCTCTAGGGCATACATATAACTAACAATCTCCCACTTGCACTAGGTCCATCTTTTGTGGTATCGCATACCCAACAATTAGCTGCGGTTGAAGTATCTCATACTCAACCATCCCATAAAAGTCTCTACTGGGAAAAAAGGCCTTCGTGAGTGGATCCGCGCTGTTGTCCTTTGTGTCTACTCTCCTAACCTGGATCTCCCTGGAGATCAACCATCTCCATGATCAGGTGATACTGCCTAAGAATTATATCTGGATTTCTGATGGGACCGGGGGTTCCTTGGCAAAAGCCACAACTCTATTGTCACACAATGGTAGGAACGAAGTTCATCTTATGAACTTATATATATCCAGACTGCCTCTTTGGTAGCATCCTTGGTAACAATGTATCTTTCCTTTAATCGTCTAGTATGTCACGGTATCTAGCTTGGAGCTCTTCCAACATACCGTCCCTCCACTGAGGGTAAAGACAATGCCTGCGACTGACATTCAGTCGTCCTTATCACCCTGGAACCTTTCCAGTGATTTTCCCCAGGATCGATTGATACCATCTCACTACAACTAGTGAGAATCCTAACATCCAATTAGATCTATCTCATAGATCCAAAAACGCAGGATTTAGGAGGTATCACTTTGATCCTATAAGGAGAATCCTTGTGATAAGCGGAGATCGACCGAGCGTAGCATAGGAAACTCCTTCCCTATCAAGAGTATGTCATCCACGTACTCTACGAGGATCACCACCATACTCTCTACTACCTTTTTGTATACACAAGGTTCATCTACCATTTTGATGAAGTCAAACTCTTTGACTACCACATCAAAACAGATGTTCCAACTCCGCGATGCCTGTTTTTATCATATAAAACATCTTGCACACGTTTCCGCTGCTCCCACTGTCTGCGAAGCCCTCTGGCTGTGTACTTATAGACGCTCTTTTCTAAAACATCATTTAGAAAAGCAGTCATGACACCCAACCGCCAGATATCGTAGTCATGGTATGTAGCCGTGGCAAGTAGGATCTGGATGGACTTAAGCATAGCTTTGAAAATCTCAACTTTTCCATGTACACCAAGTAATCTTCTCATGATATACTCGCTCCTGATGGGGATTTAACCCTTCAGATAAAGCAACCAAAGTCCATACTTTGTTGGTGTATAAGGATTCCATCTCAGATCGATAAGCATCCAGCCATTCTTACAGAGTCCCACTCTTGATGGCCAGCTTGAAACTAGTTGGGTCATCATCTCATGATGCAATCCTCGCTCCCACTGTCATAGAGAAACCGAAGTATCTCTCAGGTGGGTGAGGAACCCTACTAGATCGGCGGAGAGGTCGAGGTTCGTTGGTTACTATTGAATCATTTGCTTCTACCAAATCATCAGCTGCAGCTTGTATAGCTGGAACATTTCCAGTTCTACATAACAGACCTTACCTCGATCTTGTCCAGATTTTGCTTTTAGACATAAGCCAGACAACCCCAAATCTTAACAAACATAAGATATGGGCTCCTCCCTTTCCATATCACATATGAAGTGGTAGGCAACTGATTTGATTTGAACCCTATTCAATAGGTATGCAGCTTCTCAAGCGCATAATATCCAAAAGGAAATAGGAAAATCAGTAGTACTCATCATAGAGCACACCATATCACATAGGTGCTATTGCTCCGCCCCGATATACCATCGTGCTTTGGTGTATACGGAGGAGTAATGCTGAGAGAGAATCTCATTCTCCTTTAGAATAGTCCAGGAATTCCGTGCTCAAGTATTCTCCTCCTTGATCTCATCAAAGGACATAATACTTTTACCCTTATTTTGGTTCTCTACTTCTAACTTATATTCTGTGATTATCTCAAAAGTTTCGGACTTGTGTTTCAACAGGAACATATGTCTGAATCTTGAAAGATCATCAGAGAATGTAATGAAGTACAAAGAACCGGTCTTGGCATGTGTAGACAGGAGACTTTCACACATCAGCATGTATCAATCCCAAGAGTTCACTAACTCTTTCTCTGTTTCCAATAAACAGAGCTATGGTCATCTTATCTTTGTGACATGACCGGCAAGTTTCACAAGATGTAAATTCAAACTAATTTGAATATTCATCTAAATGTAACTTCAGCTAGTCGGGTCGCATTGATCTGACCTAGTCTACAATACCTCAAGAAGGATTCGTTCATTTCTGAACTCTTCTTCTTGTGTGTGTTCCGTTTACTAAGAACTGTAGTTTGATTTAGAACGTCAATGCTTTTAGATAACGTGCCTGAACCGATCAACTCTTGATATAGGAAATGTTCAAAACATTATCCAACAATACAAAATTATATCACTTCTTTACTAATAAAGAAACTGATATGATGTTGTATATCAGGTTCGGTATCTAATAACATTCTTTCAGAATCAGTGTATTCTGGTAATACAGGGTGATAGTGACCAACAGACTTGGCTGCAACACTTGCATCGTTTTCTGTCTCATGAAACTTATCACCCGTTCTCAGTTCTCTACCTATCTGTAGCCCATGTAACAGATTACATATGCGGGATCCTGATCCGGTATCACATACCCAGGACGTAAAGGATACTGAGAAACAATTCTCTGTAATGAACACACCCGAAGATGATGCATCAACATGCACTTTCTTCGTTTGGGCGGCACGGGAAATCTGGTATTCCCCAATTTCCTGCTCTGTCTTATAACAATTATATGTTGGAGCGGGACCAACGTTCCCCAGCTCAGTATAACAAGCGGGTTCGGTCAATATATCCGTTTTATTATCTTGATTAAGGCGTGTATGGTCGCTACCTGGAGAGAGAGAGAAGAAAACACGCAGCGTATGCTCTTGCAAGATTAGATTGGTTATCTAATATATCTAATCAGGATGTCTCCCACTGTTTTAGTCAAATCTTCCTTCAAACCCTAAAAGGAAAGACTAGCCGGGATTAATTACACGCTACAAGTTCGCTAATCTTTCAGCCAGGCCAGTGTCGGTACTTTGAGGGAGGTCCCCCGTGCTTTCGCACGAACCTAATTAAAGTAAACCTCGTTTTCCCAGGGGCGTAACCCCGTTGACACCTTTCTAGACACCTACTTGATCGGCTAATTGTAATGTGTAAAACTCTCCCAGGAGTAACTCTTACTCGCAGCGGGTATCGGGATCCAACTATCTCATAGAAGGTATACAATCTCATTACAAATTTCAACACTTGAAATTCCCGATAATATTTTACCCCTAGCACTTATGACCTTAACTAAGGTCAACATATCATAAGCACTAGTCAAGTTCTACCCGTCATTTCATGATTAATCAGACCCACCCTACATGACCCTCAAATATGGTCGACATAATCACATGAATGTCCTAACTAATCGCATCATATGCCGTGTAGGAAGACATCACTTAGCTACCGTACACTACGCCTCAACTAAAGTCGACATACGCAGCACGACTACTAAGTACTCTACATCCTAAAATGACGGAGGGCTACGACAGGTTTTTATGAAAACCCTTTGCGTAATGAACTTGATATCGTTGTAGAATCGAGTGATTTTAAATGGAGTGTTTTGAGGCTTTTCTAGTTTTGCTAAAGGGGTCACTCCCGGTGAAGGGATCGTCGGCCCTTTCCTCATCGAATAAGGTGCGGGATATATCATATATATCATTGTGAAAAGCAAAAACTATATAAGCAATCAAAAGACAAACCGAGGGTTTGTAGCATCTGCCAGTTATTGCTAAAGGAGTCACTCCCGGTGAAGGGATCTCGGTCCTTTCCTTATCGAATATGGTGCTGGATGTTCTACAAGGAACACCGCTATGCAAAGCAAGAACTAGAGCTACCAGTTTTTAAACAAGTTTCTACAACATCTTAGGTTTCTTTTAGTTTCATTAATCTCATTAATGAAGTCCCATTTTATTATGCTTCGCAAGCATCACATTTGAAACGAAATCTGCAATATAACATATATCTCATATATAATATAAACATTCATCTCAGGCAGTAATATGATCTCATCACAGAACATTGCAGCAGAAGAACATATATGAAATATTGGATATACTAGGACGTCCGTGTTTTCAATACGAGCCTGTATAAAACACGGATTCCACGGTCGTGATGAATAGCCAAACCCATATCCCTAGACCCCTACGAGAGCGGCAAGCAACACTGCCAATTCTAGGGTTAGGAGACCAGGTCCCGACTCCTCGAGATGGTCTCCCACTGGACCCTAGAACCCGGTTACTTGTGCTCCCCTCCTTGGGTCTACCTAATGCGGAAAAGTAAATAATATACAACGGTGACATCATCCGCAACCTGGAAGTGCCCCAATAAAAGAATATTACATACAAATGAATTTTACATGAATGAAAAAGAAAAACTCTCATCTCACATAAAACCCCCGGCTATTCAAAACGCGACGATCCAATATAACATATCACAGCAACACATAATATCTCATATCATCAACGTAAGCAAGTATGCGTATCCCGATTGTCGTTGATGTATAGCAACGAAGCCGGCGATACACAACATACTACGCTTACGGTCATAGAAAAAAAAGTGTAAAACTACAACTGTTGGAATCCGCAACCTTCTTAGACATCGCATGCCTAACCAAATGAATTCCTTAGACATCGCATGCCTAATAATTATAAACCCCGCATTTTAGTCTCTTTATCGAAAACTCTTTTCAATGTCAAGCCGGGAATTCAATAAGATTCCCGATATTCTGATCGAATGCTCGTCGCAAAGTTTAGTAGACGGCCGCACCCCTGGATGTCGTCGACAAAGTGCACTAAGGCGCAACACCGCTGCCGCAAGCACCCGAATGGATGCTTTTGGCGACGGGGTTCTCCTACAGTCACTTGGTCGGGGCTATGGGTCGTGGCTGTCTATTAAGTTTACCCGGCGAGTATCCGCGTACGCTACGTGATTGCGACGGACTTTTGATCACATCAAAATTCCGTGGCAACCGATCATCTGAGACTGAACTGCTAGATTTATAATATTCAAATTAGTTATCTCATAACTTTTTGTGGATTCCAAATATTGTATGACATTCCAGATAAATAGACAAAGTTAAACTTTCCGATCGAATCATCAAACACCCAAGATTTCCCCAATGTATCTCAACACTTGAAATCAGTTTAAAAACATCCATCACATGCCACAGTACCAACGGTCCAGCCGTAGAAGGGTCAAGCCAACGCCTCACATGTGGCACACCATACTGCCCCAAACCCTAAGGTTCAAAAGGCAGTTCAAGACGGTCACATAATAGAGTTATGGTTTGTTGTCTTCTAGAGGGTCCACCGCGTTACTTGCACGACTTAGAACATTCTTAAACACGAGAAAAAATCCAACTTTTGAAAAATTTTCCGACTGGGGAAAAAGTTAGTTATTGATATCCGTTCGAACTTTTTAACAGTTTCAAAAAATTATTCGGAACAACTAAACAAAGTTAAAACATCCGATCGAATCAACGATTCCCCAATACAACCCTTGAAAACTCAACACTTGAGTGGAATTAAAATATTCCCAGAAAAACTTAACAAGAAAGGGCCTAAAAATAATTACATGAAATTTCAGGGACTAAGTCCAAATTTGGCCGCGGAACCGCCGCAAAACCCATGGTTTGGCCGCGGTTCCGCGCTCCAATTTTGGAATTAGAAGTCCGTACTTCACAGTAATTCTTAGTTTTTCCTGCTTGTTTTTCTGAGCATTTTTAATTCAGAAAATATCAACTTTTTGAAAAATGTACAGAGAGGGTTCCGTGTCGGGGTTTCGGCGTTCGATCGGACTTTAAATTTCGTCTAGACTTCTCCTAAAGTTCTAGCTTGGCTCTGATACCACTGTAGGGTTCCTAGGCACGCGCACAAGGGTCTACGAGGCATCAACCATGCCCGATTAAAAATTTAGCCGTGCCGAACAACCCAAATACAGATCTTTAAACTAGAAATTAGGCGAAAACTAACATGTTAACAACTTTAACACTAAGTGAGAGGGATTACAACCTTTGTAGATCCGGTCCTTCACTTCATATGCTACGTGTTGTGGTCCCTTCGCTGCGATCATCGGGTTCCGGACTCTCGAGAGGTTCCACGAAGAGAAAGATGCAACCTTTGCTTCCGATCTTCGATACTAAGATGATCTACCTTGAAGTTTCTTTAACACAAGCTAACACTCATGAAATGATGTGAACACCCTCATCTAAATGGCAAGGGAAGATGAGGATGATGAAGTAGGATTATTGCTCTCTTTATTTATCTTTTTCTCATATTTATTCATCACTTTAGAAAAACTAGTAAGCTTTTTCATGAAGAGAATGAAGGAAGAAGATGAACAATCATATAATAGATTTTCTTTTGTGATGAATAATAAAAGAGATAATGATGAATTTTGCAACCATGGTCAAGTAACCATTGTAGAGATTGAACTAGGGTTAAAGGGTGTGGTTGGGTTAAGA
Source organism: Agapanthus africanus (assembly GCA_030015575.1). Taxonomy (NCBI): domain Eukaryota; kingdom Viridiplantae; phylum Streptophyta; class Magnoliopsida; order Asparagales; family Amaryllidaceae; genus Agapanthus; species Agapanthus africanus. The sequence continues at coordinate 214,150,338 of JASDDO010000016.1, forward strand.
AATAACATGCTAAAATATCTTTTCCAAAACAAAAAAGAAAACCTTCTAGAAACATCTAGAAAGGTTTAACCCTAATCAAACCCTAACCATGTTTAATCTCTACTAAACATGTTGCATTAGTAATCATATCATGTTACAATATTATATATCACATATATAATATTTATTGTAACCAAATAAAATAATACATTTAACATATATCGCATATATATCAATGTATTACCCGAGTGGGAAAAAGAATCTTTTAGTGAGCTAATATTAGTTAATGTAATTTAATATATCATATATTTTATTATACATTAAATTATCGAATCAACACTTGATCCGACAATCCGGCTATATCGCATATAACCGACTAATATTTATCCGTACCGATTCATCGAATCAACACTTGATCCGATGACCCGGCTGATATCAAATATCGCGAGAATATAATACGGTATCACATATCGCATTATCCTCGGTCCCGCACATATCACATATGTGCTCCTACTCCGTTTTGCCTGAGCCAAGAAACGTCTGTGTAGGACTCTAAAGAATCGTCAATACGCCGGCAGTAGGTGATGATCATATCAAACACCCACAAGCTGCAAGCGGTCAGCTAAACGTAACAGCTACCCAGGTATCGAGCGCTCAGAAGATCAGCAAGCAAGCCTGTAACTTCTCCTGTGAATCCAAACAGTAACACTCCCATACAGTCCGGTCTCGTCGTCTGATATGTCGTATATCTCGCCTAGGGGTGGTAAACGTCAGACCCCAGTAGCTCGATAAGTCGTGTCGATATGAGGCCTATAACAGTTCGAGAAACTACTGATAACACTTACCAGTAAATCTCAGCAACCCTGGCCAGGGATTTCCGGTTATAGCCAATCGAACACAGCACAACATCAACTCCCTATACCGGGAGAGACGAATCCCCTCCTATCGCTCATTGCCTCCATGTGATTCGGGACTGTACCCAAAAGCCACCTTTTTGCACGCCCTCAAGGACGTGGTATGATGGAAATCAAAGCACAGTGGGAATCACACAAGACTCTATGACGATCTCGGGTCAACAGACTACTCTGTACCAGTGTCACCGGAGAACTGCCATCTGACATGAGGTATAATACCATCTGGGAGTTCTCGGTGAGTCCGTCCAGTGTACCCAGTCTCCACTGAGCACCCGTACACCATCCTTGATGTCAAACACCGATGGATATGGGATCATCCATCGCCCATCATATAGGTCAAGATGCGTATACGCTAGTCTACTCTGGCGTATCGATGCCCTGTCTCGATACACCCTCGACTAGGAACAGTTATAGGATGTACTCGTCGACTACCGTAGCCCTACTAGTATGATCTCATCATAGTCCCAGTAGTCGAGTACATATCCTAAGGGCTTTATCAACATGTAACATAGAGACAATCAGAGTACATGTTAAGATAATGTACAACCAGATAGCATACTATCATGTCGAGCAAGAAAGTCCTCCCTATATATGTCCTAGCATCCACTACAATATACATCGTATGTACAGTAATGGCCTCTAGGGCATACATATAACTAACAATAGATTCTCAATGAAAGATCTAGGTGATTCCTCCGTCATCTTGGGGATTAAGATCTATAGAGATAGATCTAAACGGATACTGGGATTTTTCCAATCCAGGTACATTGACTCCATACTAAAGAAGTTTAGTATGGATGAATCCAAGCATGGGAATTTACCCACATTCTCTGTACTCACTCTCTCCAAAGAGGTGTCTCCTAAGACTGATTTGGAAAGAGCTCGCATGCAAGGGATACCCTATGCTTCGGCATTAGGCTCTATTATGTATGTGATGCTATGTACCAGACCCGATGTAGCATACTCACTAAGTGTAGTGAGTAGGTATCAAGCAGATCTAGGAGAGAGTCGCTGGACAGCTGTGAAGAATATTCTCAAGTACTTTAGAAGGACTAAAGAGATGTTCTTGGTGTATGGTAATTGAGAACTCCAGGTGGAGTCGTTTACCGATTCGAGCCTCCAAAGTGATAAGGATGACTCTAAGTCGCACTCAGGCTTTGTCTTTACCCTTAATAGAGGGAAGATTTGTTGGAAGAGTTCCAAACAGGAAACCGTGGCAGACTCGACGATGAAGGCTGAATACATCGCTGCCAACGATGCCGCCAAAGAGGCTGTCTGGATGAACAAGTTCATAACTGAACTTGTTGTTGTTCTATCCATGGAGCATCCAATACCTTTGTATTGCGATAACAATGGACATGTGGCTTTAGCCAAGGAACCCAGGTCCCATCACAATCCATGCATATTCTGAGGCGGTATCACCTGATCTGGGAGATAGTTGATCGCCCAGAAATCGAGGTCAGGAGAGTTAACACGAAGAATAACACGGTGGATCAACTCACGAAGGACATACCCCAGATACAATTTGAGAGACTCTTCAGGATGTTGGGTATGAAATACTACAACAGCTGGCCTTAGTGAAAGTGGGAGATTGTTAGTTTTGTATATGCCATAGAGGCCATTGTTGTACATATGATGTATATTATAGTGTATTCTTGGATATATATAGTGAGGGCTTTCTTTCTCGATATGGTAGTATTCAATCTGGTTGCTCTTTGTCGTAACATTTGATTTGTATTGTATTACTGTCTTGCTCTCACATGTTGATAAAGCCCTTTGGATATGTACTTGACTACTAAGACTATGATGCAGATCATACTAGTGGGGCCAGTGTAGTCCAAAAGTACATCCTATAATTGTTCCTAGACGAGGGTGTATCGAGACAGGGCGTCGATACTCCAGAGTATACTAGCGAATACGCCTCTTGACCCATATGATGGGCGATGGATGATCCTACATCCATTGGTGTTTGATAACAAAGATGGTATAGGGGTGCTCAGTGGAGACTGGGTACACTGAACGGACTCGCCGAGAACTCCTAGATGGTATTATACCTATCATCAGATAGCAGTTCTCTGGTGACACTAGTATAGGTTAGTCTGTAGACCCGAGATCGTCATAGAGTCTTGTGTGATTCCCACGGTGCTCTGATTTCCACCTTACCACGTTCATGAGAACGTGAAAAATGGTGGCTTTTGGGTACAGTTCCGAATCATATGGAGGCAATGAACGATAGGAGGGGTTTCGTCTCTGCCGGTATTGGGGGTTGATGTTGCGCTGTGTTCTATTGGCTATAACTGGAAGTCTCTGGCCAGGGCTGATATAGAGATCTACTGGTAAGTGTTATCAGTAGTTTTTCGACTCGTTATGAGCATCACATCGACACGACTTATCGGTTACTGGGGTCTGACGTTTACCACCCATAGACTGGATATGCGACATATCAGAAGGAGAGACCAGACTGTACGGTAGTTTTACTGATTAGATTCACAGGAGTGTGAGTAGGCTTGCTTGTTGATCTTCTGATCTCTTAATACCCGGTGGCCGTTACGTTTAGCTGACCGCTTTCGGCTTGTGGGTGTTTGATATGAGCATCACCTACTGCCGGCAAATTGACGAGTCTTTAGAGTCCTACACAGTGGTTTCTTGGCTCAGGTGAATCGGAGTAGGAGCACATATATGATATGTATGGGACCGAGATTGATACGTGTATGTGATACAGTATTCTACTCTCGCGATATGTGATATCGGCCGGTTATATGTGATATGGCCGGGTAATCGGATTAAGTGTTGATTCGATGAAATGATACATTTTGTATTAGTTGGTTATATGTGATATAGCCGGATTATTAAATCAAGTATTGATTTAATAATTTAATGTATAATTATATATTTGATATATTAAATTACGTTAACTAATATATGCACACGTAAGTATTTCATTTTCTCACATTTGGATACATTTAACATATATGTGATATATGTTTAATGTATTCTTTTCTTTTGTTACAAAATTATATATATATATATATATATATATGTGTGTGTGATATGTATAATTGTAACATGCTAGGTTATATATGCAACTTTTGTGTGAGAGACTTATACCATGCTAGGGTTAAGATTAGGGTTTGTATTTATTTTTAAGTAATTCAATATTGTGGTTTTAGTCATGGTTCAAAGCTTGTAGAAGCTTGTAGGTTCTTTGACTTGGTCCAGTCTTTTGTCAAGCTTAAGATATTTATCAACCTAACCTTTAACCCTAGCTCATGGTTAAGTCACTACAAGGGTTATGCATGACACATAATTAACCCATGGTTACATTTCTAACCTCACGACATGTCCCGAAAGTACGGAATATGACTGGCACTTAAACTATGAAACGTCTCAAGGCGTACGTAATCTAAGTAAGCCGAAAACCCAGAAAACCAAACCAAGAAAAGTATTGGAGAGAAGGAAAACCAACTAAAAGAAAGTAGTTTTAATAGCATAAGCCGAATTATGCGTTTTTAAAACATCAAATATTTCCTGAAAATTTCGGCAGAGTCTCCTTTGTAAATACTGGCACCCAAACGGGATACAACATGAATAGTATACGAAATCAATAAAAAGGCATCCCCAAGCGGGAGCTAGCTCTTCGTCAATTGACGGTCACAACAACACAAGCAATATAATATACAACGCCAAAGGCGAGGATCAAAACTCAAAAGGAAACTTAAAACAGCAAAAAATCCATAGAATTACAACGCGCGACTCTAAGGTAGAAAGAATAAACATCACTGGTCTCTATCTCTGAGATAAATACTTGTTTGCTTGATGGAACTTCTAGATACAACTGAATAATAATATACAAAGTATAATGATGGGTACGATACAAATAAACCTACCTACTAGCAAGTCACCTGAAAAGAAACAGTGCCAGCAAAGCCGTAATGAAACCTGTACGGCAAAACCTGCAAGAAACTATGGCACAATGGGGGTGAGTTGCCAACTCGTGAGTAGAAAACATCTACGAACAGAAATCCCATGAACAACGCAATCCTAAGTCATACAATCATAATATATCCTCAAATATATTACCAGCAGCCTATAACAATGGCTAGGGTATACCTCTAAACAACGGTAATACCAAGTGCTCGTGTCAGTGCCTCAGGTAGCAATATATCATATGGATGAGGTATGAATGCATGAAACAGAATGTATGTACTGAAGAAAACTACTTTCATAAATTAGTGAGATTTCTGTATCTTTTTAAAAGAGGTATCATAAATGAAATCAGCATAAACAGTGTCTAGCATCGACACAAAACATAAATCTCAATGTCTCAAAATCTCAGGCTCCGGCAATCCGGACTGGCCTGTATCATCAAATCTCAGTACCTCAATAGCTCAAAATCTCAATTTCTTAATCTTAATATCTAGGGTTCCGTCTGTCCAGACCGGCCCCTACCATCCATCTCAAGACTACGACGGTACCCTCCGGATATCCGACGCGTCGGGTAAAATCACCGGTCGGTAGTGCTCCCGGCTCAACGCCATCATCTGCGATCCTCTTGCCCCGGGGTACCACACCGGGTCCACCATATACCCGAAACGGTTCCTCCACTCCTCGAACTCGGGTCTCGAAATCCATCAGCAAACTCATGGTAGACGACTCATACATCATAGGAAAACCGCGCTTTTTATTAAAAAGAGAGAAGTTTGTATAAGTTTTGCGGTTTTCCCCCAAATCCAGAAAATCTCATGGAAATCCGAATCCAAAACCTCAATAGCACGTAAGATAGTGAATATATGCATGAGAATCCATGAATGCGGCATAACAGTGAATAATAACATGCATGAAGTAGCAGGTAATAACTACAATGTCCAAACTAGCATATAAGGCATGTACACTAATATCATGTCTAAACTATTAGCTAACAGGCTATGTCAATGTAATAGTATTTTCTATGTGTAGGTGACATGGCAATTACCGATGAAAATGTGTGTGAGCCGACAAATAAGTGTACGTGGTACATACGCATCATCGGTAATGGTTATGGTGTCCTAACCGCATGATATCAATAATGAAATATGAATTACAATAAGTATGCGATGCGGAGCAACAACAATAATATGTGGGAGCTGAATACTAGACACAACGATAACTAATCTGCATTACCCTAATATAAGTACTACAATAGTGCCTTTTGAAATAACACGAATCGCGGTGTTTTGAAAATAAGGGCTACGGTGTTTTAAAGAAAAAATACGTCTTTTGAAATGTAACGTTTTAAAATAATTAAATAAATAAAATCGTTTAAGTGAATTTTATGATTTTCGGTAAAGTAAAACGTATTTTTCGTAAAACAAAACAGTAATTATTTTTCACTATAAATTTAAAAATACCTATTTTAATTATGTTATTACTAGTAAATGGTGTTTATTTAGTCACTTATAAATTTTTAGTTTAATAAAATATTTTTCCTAAATTAATTATTTTAAATATTAACATAAGCTTTATTTATGCACTAAATTAGTGTAAATTACAAATTTGAAGGGGTTTAATTTGCAAAAATGAACCATTGCATATTAGAATCTAGTGTGTATCATGCAAAATTTATTTACAAATTTTTCCATGATTCTAGACATTTCTTTGGTTTATTTACATTAGAAATGAAAGAAATTAAAGAAAATGTTGAAAAGACATAAAGAGGTGATATTTTGGTGGAAGTTTCTACATCATTCTTCACTCTTTTCTTTCTCTCTCTCACCTCCTAATTTTTGGCCGGCCTCATCCCCTTGGCAGCCCCCTATTTTTCTCATTTGATTTTGTTGCAAAAATCCACCAAAATTCATTAAAAATCCAAATAAAAATCCACAAAATCCTAATAAATTCCTACCCTTTATTCTTTGCTCATATTTAAATGGATTTTGGAGATGGAAAGCACTCATTTTGGAGGCTCATTTTCATGTTTGGATTTCATGTTGTGGAGGTATAAATCTTTTTCTTTTGAATTATTTTTATTAGATGTTTCTTTTAAGCATAATTAGATTTATTAAATTAATTCTATTTGCAAGTTTTAAAATTCAAGTTAGGGTTTGTAAATTCAAGCTGTGGTTTTATTAATTCATTAGGGTTATAATAACTAGTTTAACACTTTTGGAAAATGAAAAGTCATGCATGGTTGTTATATTGTAAATTTTTATCCAAAATTGTTTAAATTAAACCATTTTTGCAAACTAGATTTCTATATATTATATATATTGGTGAGATAAATTCCAAATAATGTTTGTAACATTATATTGTTGTTTAAATGTGGATATTGACATGTTTAAGGAATGAAAAACATAATTTGGTCACTAGTTTCTTTTGATAATTGAAAAAAATACTAATAAAAATGCAATTTTTGCTAACTAGTTTTTGGAAATTCTTAAATAAATGAGATTTAAAATATAATTTATCGTTTCATTATATCATTATCATTATAAATTTTAGTTTAATACATTAATTCATGCAAAATCAAGTTTGTTGTGGAATTGTGGAATATTGCTTGTAAGATGTTGAAAATTTATAAAGGTTGCAAACTAGGAATTTTGTATTAATACAAATTTATGTAATAAAAATATAGTAATGGGTTGTATAGTCTAGTTATGCTATTTAATGAGTTTTATGACCATTGGTTTCATTTAAATGTCAAGTTTTGAAGAAAAACGGTAAATTGGCATTTTCGGGTTTTACGAAATCGGGCGATTTGATGGATTTTAGGGTTTCGATGAATTAAATAATGTTTTATATTATAAGTAATGAGTTTTAAAACTATGAGTTGGTTGTTGATGTTTATCTCGATTAATCGGAGTTTGTACGCCGATATCGAGCGATATTTGGTTCTTTTACGTGAACGGGACATAGGATTTAACCTATGCGCGTTCCGTGTGTCGTTTTGACTTTTGTCCGTGATTTAGTTTACGATACTATATATGTTTACGTATAGGTACCCCTCATATGGACTGCGGGCGATGAAGAAGAGGATGGCGACACCATCTTCGGCAGACATGGACCAGGTGAGTAGATGTATATCTACGGGGGGAAGTCGGGTGGATGGCGTTTAGCACCCCCGCACGTAGAATATGAACGGTACTTATTGACATTAGGAAGACAGATGTGACCCTAGATTCTTAATAAGTAGGACCCTAGTAATGACTCTAGGCTGGACTAGACTGATTTAGGAAGACCATACCAGAGGATGAATACCTTGGAAGAGATTCGTAGGTTTCAGGTAGATACACACACATGCACACTGAAACTCGACGTGGTGTATATGTGTATGTGTATATATATATATAGGACTAGGTGTAGGTATATATATATATATATATACAACACGTATATGGGATACAATGATGTGATATGATACACGGGAATGAAACAGTATAACTGGGCTTGATGCCGTGATTCTTGGCTACAGTCATATTACATTGTTAGCGGATCATTGGAAAATGAGATAGTGAACAGGTATACATAAATTATAATGGGTGGTGATGATATTGAGGTAGATGGGACTCTAAAATAAAACCCGGACTGTAACTTGTGACTGATCACGTTATGATGTATGTATGACTTGATGTCGATACTATATAGGTGTGACCTGATGTCGATATCATATAGATGTGACCTGATGTCGATGTCATATAGATGTGACTTGATGTCGGTATCATATAGGTGTGACTTGATGACGATATGATATAAGTGTGACTTACTCAATATGATACATATGACATGATATTTCTAAGGATAATTAATGATGTATATCTATGATGGCAATGATATATGATGGATGTATGCGATTACAGTATAGCACCTTGATCATGACATGTGTTTACGATGGTATTACGAATGATGAGACACTTAGGTGAGACTTGACCTGTACCCGATTTTGGGATGCCATACGATGGATTTTACCGTACGAGGTATAGATGTGATGATTGATCCGCACTCTTGATTCGAGAAAGCCGTACTATGTACGTGACACTATTGAGGCTGGATCGCCGACTATTAGAGATATGGATGCAGACTTTAGGTGTACTCTTATTTATTATCGACTAGTTTCTTAGGTTTAGTTCCTTAGTAGGTTAGATAGACACTAGTTTAGGTTCGAGACATATAGTTATAGTTATACTTGTATATCAAATGAGTGGATAGTTCACATCCGTTTTACTTTCACACTGTAATCATCATGGTGCATGTTCATTCATATGTTTCTATAATCAGTATAAAACTCTGCCTGTTAGGACACCAGCACCATTACCGATGATGCGTATTTTCCACGCACACTTATTTGCCGGCTCACACACATCATCATCGGTAATTGCTATGTCATGTACACTTTAGATCATATTATCTTTTATTGATAGAATCAGCTAATAGCTAGATTGATATAATATTGTGATTACTCTCGGGTGTTAGTATAAACATGGCATTTATTACTTAGACATTTCATGCATTCACATTTTCATGTTATCATACAGTATTATGGGCATATGCCGATATTTATCATATACTTACTCATGATTTTGGGATTTGGTTTTCTATGTGATTTCTGGATTTTGGGGAAAACCACAAGAATATATAAAAACTTCTCTCTCCTCCTCCTCTCTTTTTAAAACTTATGATGCGGTTTTCTCGTGATGTATGCGTCGTCCACCATGAGATTTCATGTTTTCTGTTGGATTTCGAGACCCGATTCGAGGAGTGGATGAACCGTCTCAGGTACATGGTGGGCCCGGTATGGTACCCCGGGGCAAGAAGATCGAGTTGTAGACGATGAGCCTGGCAGGGGAAGGCTACCTACCGGTGATGTCTGGCGCGGCGGATATCCGGAGGATACCGACCGTTGTCGTGAGATTTGATGATATGGGCCGATCCGGACTGACGGAGCCCGAGATATTGAGACTTGAGATTTACATGCTTTGGGTCGATGCTTGACACGGATTTCCATGGATTTCATTGTTGATATTTCAGATTTCTATACACATTTACTATGATAAAAGTTAAAGATTTCTTATACAGATATACCTAGATTTCAGGATTGGTCATTTTACATTCATGGTGCATGCATACTCATTCATATGACATAGTACTATATGAGGCACTGACACGAGCACGGAGTATTTGCATTTACACGTAGCTTATTATCCTGTCTTACTTGATGACTAGAAGTATATTAGTATATTATTATGACCTAGGATAGCGTCGTGCATTCGATTTCTTTTCGTAGATGTCTTCTACTCACGAGTTAGCAACTCACCCCCGTTGTGCCAAATTTTATTACAGGTTGATGTACAGGGTCCCTTGGCAATTGCTGGCACATCATTTTCATTCCGGCTGATTTGCACGGTAGGTTGGTTCATTTGTATCTGAACCGCCGTTGTATTTTTTATTATTTCATTTGTATCTAGAAAGCTCCATCAACCAAACTTGTATTATTTGATAGATTACTGGACCATTTATTTATTTCGACCTTAGAGTCGCGTGTATTATTTTGATTTGGTGGATTTGTTTTCTTTTGAGTTTTAAGCCTCGCCCTTTGGCGTTGTATATTATTGTGCTTGTTGTGGTTTTTTCCGCCTGTTGGCGTTGAGCTAGCTCCCGTTTGGGGATGCTTTTTATTGTTTATTTATATTATACTTGTTGTACCCGTTTGGGGCCAGTTTTTACAAAGGAGACTCTGCCGAAATTTTTAGGAAAATTTGCTGATGCTTTTAAACTTGTTTTCTTCATGTTTTTCTTTTACTTCTTCTTCTTTTATATGGTTTAGATTTCTGGGCTTCGGCTTACTTAGGTTACGTTGCGCCTCTAGACGTTTCGTAATCTAAGTGCCGGTTACGTTCCGTACTTTCGGGTCGTGACATGAAATATCCGTAGAATCCCTTGACCCGTCTTTTAAAATACCCATGATTCGTTAGTTTTGAAATAGGTAAGAGTCTAATCTATTCTAACAACTACACTAAACTATACGGCTGAACTAACAAGCTGAACTACAGGTAAGGAAACCGCCTAATATCTGAGTCGATACATATACATACCTGTATATATATTAGTCGGTGATCCCGCCTCAATAATATCATATCCGATACCATATCTTTAATCAGACATCCCAAGTCAAGAGTGCGGATCAATCATCAATATATATCTCGTACGTAAATCCGTCATACAGCATCCCCAAATCTGGGTACAGGTCAATATCATACTCATCATACTGTTCATCTGGTATCCTCTTTATCAAGATCATCATCTGGGGTACTGACCTACGTCTAGTACACTACTAATATCACTATTCACATGGCATTGTCATCCAAAGATCCGCTATAACATCAAGACGTATCTCAAGTACGAATCCTGCTATATCACCGATCTCACGGCCTCAACTCAAATCTCATCGACTCATTTCAATCCCTAGCATCATCCGCAAATCCAGTATATGAACACCTAGTCCCATACCCAGGTGAACACATAAACACATATCCCCATATACGCACAGGTAATAACATAGATGTATGCATGTGTGTGTGTGCCTGTATGGGTGTAACAACTACTCTAGGGTTTCGCAACTAACGCTAAACTAATCCATGAACACCTAGAATCTACCTTTATCATCAAGTCTCATATCAACATAATATATATAATCAAAATATATGTGTGTATACGTATTCGTATACATCACCACGAACTGCGGGGGTGTTATACGCCATCCACCCGATTTCTCCCCGTAGATATAAATCTACTCACCTGGTCCTTGCTCGCCGGTGCCGACGTCGCCACACGCTTGCTTGTCGTCTCAAAGTCTACATGGGATACCTACATATCATAACGCACCGTATCGCATTAAAATCCGACTCATGACCAAAACGACATACGAATCCCACATAGGTCAAAACCTATGGTTGCTTTCACAATTCAACCTAAAAACCCTCGACGTCAGCTTACAAACGCCAAACCATCGAGAAAAACCCAAACACACTCATTTGCACATTCACAAACACTAATTATAATATGAAATAGGTTGCAATTCACAAAACCTCAAACTCACTTAAAAAGCTATTTTTCCGAAAATCTAGCAAGCAAAATTAACCGTTTTAGTACAAAACTTGATATTTAAACAAACCTAGCGGCCACAATATCCTCTAAATATTATAAATAAGTCATACAACCCTAATTAGATTTTTAATCTTATCAAGTTCATTAAACCCAAAAACTTAGTTTACAAATAGCTTAATTAGCAAAATTTTGAAATAACAATTTGCAACTAGCTACAAGGTTTGGTTTTTAGCATTCCATTAACATGTTAAACTCCTCATGAAAACACAATCATATAATAAAATCCTCACAATAGTTTTATCTCACATAAGAAAATATTTTACAAAATCTAGTTTGCACTAGAAATCGAAAAATTGCGCAAACATCGCGGATTTGCGACAAAATGGTCACAACATTGCACAATCACCCAATCCACACTACTAGCTAGCTACAACACTCAAATTAACCCACATGAAATGATTCAATTTCAATTTCTATGATCAACCCTTCTCTTGAATTTCATCACACAAGCAACAACAACCAAATTAACACTTTAAAAGCCTATTTTAGCATAATCAAACTACAAATTAAACATTAGATTAGAATTATACCTCTCAAGTTTGAAACCCTAGGTTCTCTAGCCTCCAAAGACACCTCCTTTCACCATGCTTTAAACCAATTTGAATGTTAGAAGAGGTAGAATAGGGATTAGCTTTGAATTATGGATTTTTTTGATGTGTTTTGAGATGAAATTGAAGCAAAAGAGATTGGAATTTGGGGGGGGGGGGAAATGGGGCTGCTGCTGGTCATTTTCGGCCATGGGAGGAAGTGTGGAGTTGTGAGGGAATGGAGTGGAAAAAAAACTAAGTCAAAGCCCCTCCCAATTACCATAATACCCCCACCTACATAAATATATATAAAAAAAACCTTTATTTTAACCATTCTTTTCACATGAAACACGTAAAAAGGAGGGGTAAAGTGAGTGGGCTGTTGTTGGTGGTGGTGGGGCGGCCCATGAGTGGATGAGGATGGGTGAGAGAGAGTACAAGAAAATTCCATGCAAAAAGAACCCCTCAAGTTACCAAATTGCAAGTTTTAGTTAAACTATTTAAATTTTAGTTTTCCCCTTAATTAATACCAATTAGAACTTGAAATAAATTGCTAAAAATTTATATTACTAACTAGATTTTAGTTTTCAAGGTTCTATAGTGTGTAATTAGCCTATTCAAATTTGTATTTATCGCTAAATATAATGTATTTGTGACGGCTTAAAATAATATTAAAATAATTAATTTCGGAAAAAATTTCAGAAAATTAGAAATTTTACCAGTGGATCAATAAATACCAAATACTAGTAATTACATAGTTAGAATATGTATATTTAATTGTATATTAAAGATATTTACATTTTGACTTTTTACGGAAATCCCCCTTATTTTACCGATTTTCCGAAATTTCACCGAAACGATTTTCAAAACGTTACACCTCATTCTCTTCATCACATCATCTTCTTCTTCCTCAAAAAAGCATGCAAGCTTTTTCTTTTGTGATGAAAGATTGTGAGAAAAAGAAAACTAAAGAGAGCAAAATTCCTATTTCATCATCCTCTTCTATACTAGCCATATAGATTAGTGTGTTAGCTTCACTAATTCCAAATTTATTAAGTCATAGCTTGAGTTCGTGTTTCCTCGAAGTAGATCATCTTGGATTTCGAAGTCTTCAAGCAAGCATGGATCATTCACCTTGCGGAGCCTCTCAAGAGTCCGGGAGTTCATGGATCGCAGCGAAGGGATCACTACTTGGAGCTTGTGAAGTGAAGGAGAGGACTACAAAGGTTGTAATCTCTAATCACTTTGAAATAAAGTAGTTTGCATATCGTTTCGTACGATTCTCTAGTTAAAGATCTAGCTTTAGGGTTATCTAGAACGGTAAAAATTTGAAATTGGCATGGGCAATGCCTCCCGAAACCTTTCTGCCGTGCTATACAGCCTAATAGATACAACTGAAATAAATAAAAGTACAACGGTGGTCACGAAGAAAGTGAACCCTCTTACCTATGCAATCACCCGGAAGGAAGCAGTGTGCCAACAAGCCGCCACGAAACCTGTATGGCCAAATCTGCAAGAAACTGTTGCACAATGGGGGTGAGTTGCCAACTCGTGAGTAGAAGACATCACGGAGCAGAAATCTAAAGTATGACTATCTCCTAGGTCATACAGTAATGTCCTCATAATATAACCTGGAACATCTAAAAATGGCAAGGGTAATCATCTAAACTTAAGTGTAATACCATGTGCTCGTGTCAGTTCCTCAGGTGGCAACATGTCACATATATGATGTACGAATGCATTAAGAATGAAAGCGGAATACATATTGTACGACAAAACTGCTTTCTTATCTCAGTAAGATTTTAGTGTAAAACCCGAAGTATCATCAATGAAATCGACAGAAAATCCGTGTCAAGCATCGACACAATATATACATATGTATCCCGTTATCTCACTGCCTCAATATCTCAATATCTCAATGTCTCAATATCTCAGTATCTCGGGCTCCGTCAGTCCGGATCGACCAATATCATCAAATCTCACGACTACGTCGGTATCCTCCGGATATCCGCCGCGTCATAAATAACCAATCGGTAGTGCTCCCCTGCCGGGCTCAACGCCATCATCTACCACCATCTTGCCCCGAGGTACCGTACCGGGTCCACCATGTACCCGCAGACGGTTTCCTCCTCCTCCTCGAATCGGGTGTATGATACCGCTCAAGAGCCGAGAAAACTCATGGCAGACACCTCTCACATCATATCACGAGAAAACCGTAAATTTCAATCGTTAGAAAAGATAACGAGTTTATAAAAGCCTTGCGGTTTCTCCAAATTCAGAAATCTCATGGAAAAATCGAAATCCCAAAATCGAGAGTAAACAAACAGTGAATTACCGGCATAAAGCCCCATAATATTGCTTGACAAATGAATATATACATGCATGGGTATCTAAGTGTAACATTTCAGAAAAATAAAATATTATTTTTGCGAATTTTTATAATTAAATAATAAATATTATGAATATTTAATTAATGCGGTATAATTAAATACCGATAAATCGGAAAATATTTGGAAAATTTTAGGAATTCCGGAAATGACGGTGTTTTATATGATTTAAGAAATTATAAAATTGTTATGATTAATTATATTCCATTTTAATGCTAATCGCGATTAAATATCACTAATCGCGCATTAAGCTTGATTTGTGTACATGACATGCACCATGTTATATTACACACATGTTACATTTTCTACAATGGCTTTTCTTTATTTTTCTGCATGGTTTTGTTTTAATTGAGGAGAGATGAGAAAAGAAAAGAAATGAGAATAAACTATTGGGTATGGGCAAGAGAGAGAGAGGGTGATGGGTTAACCTTGGAACATGGCTCATCATTCTCACTTCATCATTTCCTCCCCTCTTTCCCCATGGCAGCCCTCCACCTCCTCCTTCCTCTACCTCCTCCCAACTCCATGAAAAACACATCAAAACTTCACCCCCCTTCACTTAAAATATGCACAAGCTCATCACAAGCACTTTGGACTAAGCAAAATTTGATTTTGAGCACTTGGGGCAACTCAAGAAAATTCTTGAGTTGCCAAATGAGGTACTTTCTTCACTATTAGTGTAGAATTTCTTTCACTTTTGCATCTTGACATGTTTAGAAGTGTTTTTGTGAAGTTTAGTGAACTTGGAAAATTCCAAGTTAAGGTTAGAGCTTGATTTGAGTTGTGATGATGCATGTGAGTGTATTAGTGACTACAAACCCCCCTTTTTCTGTTAAACATGAACCAAACCAGAGCTAGAACCCAAGACTTAGACTTTAGATGTCCAATGTCCGTTTTGGGAGAATTTAGTGCCTACAGGGAATCTGGGACGACCTGGAACGTTTACGAGAAAAGCAAACAATATCAGAGACCTGATAGAGCACTAAGAGACCACCCTATGAACATAAGGCCCAACGGAGCATTAGGGGCCAAGGTGGCCGGATTTTGGGACAATGTGGCCGGCCCCTTGGTGGAGTTTGGGGTCTAGGTTGTTCCAGTATCTCATATACCTCTTATATAACACCCCATTATTGTTTGCTTACCCCAATTTCACCTGAACTAAAATCCGGGAGTGAATTCTTGAGTTGCTGTTTTGATTCGGGATTATGTTTTACGTATTTTGAATTCTTGGTTTTAGTATTTGGTATTGTATTCGGTCATATGACGTTTGTGCGTCTATATCGAGTGTTAATTGGTTGATTTGCGTGAGTAGACTATAGGTTTTGACCTATGTGAGATTCGTGTGTCGTTTTGGTTTTGAATTGGATTTTAATGCGGCGCGATATGTTATGAAATGTAGGTACCCTCACGAGGACTTCGAGACGACAAGCAAGCGTGTGGCGACATCGGCACCGGCAAGCGAAGATCAAGGTGAGTAGATATATATCCACGGGGGATGTCGGGTGGATGGCGTATAGCACCCCCGCAGTTTCATAGTATGGTATACGAATACGTATACCTATTTATATATTATGTTTATTATGAGACTAGATGATTATCTAGATAGACCTTAGGAGTTCGTGGATAAATTTTAGCGGAATTGGATGATAGTGTCGTTAGCTAGTTTTTAATCGCGAAACCTTAGAGTAAAGATTTTTGCATACACGCACGCACACACACTCGCATACAATTTTCCTTCCTGTGCATATATGGGGATATGTATATATATATATACACATAGGTATGGGACTACGTATATATATATATATATACGTATACATATACATGAATGATGAGGATAGTATATGGTATTTGGAGATGAGTCGATGAGATTGGGCATAATGCCATGAGATCGGTGATGTGACATGGTTCGTATTATGAAATACGACATGATATTAGAGGGTCCTAAGGCGTTGTGTTTTCATACACACGCATATATATATATGTAGAAGGTATCAGCTTGTACTAGACTTTAGATCACTACCCAGTTTATGATATGATGATAAGGATACTAAATGAATGATGAGATAATGTGATATTTGACCCGTACCATGATTTGGGATGCTGTACGATGGATTTACCGTACGTGATATGATTATGATGATAGATCCGCACTCTTGAATCGAGCATGTCATATTATATATTGTATCGTATGTGATACTATTGAGGAAGGATCACCGACTATTATATATGTATATATATCGACTCAGATTTAAGTGGTTTCCTTATCCCTTTCGATTAGTCTGTTAGTTTAGACCTGTAGTTTACTTAGTAGATGTTAGACTGTACTTGAGTCATACTTATTTCAAAACTAACGAATAGTGAGTATTTTAAAGACATGCCAAGGGATTTTACGGATATTTCAAAGGACGTACCTTTTCTTAAAAACACCGTAGCCCTATTTTCTAAACACCACGATTCGTGTTATTTCAAATGACAATTGTGTGACTCGTATGCTTAGTGTAGATTCCTTATTGTTACATTTATTATTTATCCTGTATACTCATGCTGTTCATATCGCATCACATTGCATGTTTAAATGTACTTTTATTGTTATTATGAAACCCTGTTGTCAGGACACCAACACCATTACCGATAATGCGTATGTCTACGAACACTTACTTGCCGGCTTACACACATCATCATCGGTAATTGCCATGTCACGTACACTTTAGAGAATATTAGTTCATTGTTATCGCTTGTTAGCTAATAGTTCCGATATATCATTATTGTGCTAGTTAGATGTTGCATTTATTACTGTGATTTTTCATGTAATTTTATATATTCATTACCATGATATTAGGGGCCAGTCCGGACTGCCGGAGCCCAGTATTGATTATTATTGACTTTTCATTTTGGATTTCGGATTTACATGAGATTTATGGATTTGGAGAAACCGCAAGATTTATTAAACTCATTTTCATTTTAAAGATAAAAAGTGCGGTTTTCTCATGATATGATTTGAGATATGTCCACCATAAGTTTTCCCGGCTCTTGAGCGATATCATACAACCGATTCGTTGAGGAGAGGAACCGTATGTGGGTGCATGGTGGACCTGGTGCGGTACCCCGGGGCGAGAAGGTCGCAGATGATGGCGTAGAGCCCGGCAGGGGAGCACTACCGACCGATGATTGTATTGTGACTCGACGGATATCCGGAGGATACCGATCGAGGTATGGGCCAGTCCAGATAGCCGGAGCCCTAGATATTGAGATTTGATGATATGGGCCAGTCCGGATAGCCGGTGCCCTAGATATTGAGATTCGAGGTTACAGGCCAGTCCGGATTGCCGGAGCCTGAGATATTGAGATATTGGGATTTATATATATTTTGTGTCGATGCTAGACACTGATTTCCCTGTTGATTTTATTGGTGATAACTCGATTTATTTATACAGACATCTCACTGAGATAAGAAAACAGTTTTCTCATTTAGATGTATTCTGTTTTCAAGCATTCATACATCATATTTATGATATGTTGCTACCTGAGGCACTGACACGAGAACTTGGTATTACACTTATGTATAGATGTTTACCCTTGCCATTTTATCATGCTTCAGGCCATATTATTGAGTATATTACTGATCATTGTTGAAGTCAAAATTTGCACCCCGGTTGACCGAGTCAAAGTCAAGGTCAGCCCCCAGCTAGGTGGGCCCAAGCCCAGGTCGAGCGGGCCCATGTCCAAGTCGAGCCCGCGGCCAGCCTCCCCATGCCAACAACGAAATCATGTAATAAATAATTTTTATATGATTTTTTATATATGAATGTATGCAAAATGGGCATAAAGCCAATATTTTGTAAGCCCATGGCTTATGTTCCAAAATGAAATGGCACATGAGCCATGAGATAGGCAAAATGCCATTTTTTTATGCCCAAGGCACTACATGTAAATATGTAAGCCTATAAAAGGCAAAATGATGATGAATAAAGGAACAACTTTAATCTCTCTCCCAAAATTTTTCAGATCTGAGATCTTTTCTTCTTCTTCAAGGTTCCAAAACCTTCCATTTTCTCTTGAATTAAATCAAGAGTTTTACTCTTCTTTTTATAAAACAAATTAGTTTTTCACCACAAAACCCATAAAGTGGAACTCAGATCTTCCATTAGATCTCAAAAAGAAGAGATTTTTAAAAATCTCATATCTCTTGATCTTCAAGATCCAGCTAACAGAGGAGGAAGAAGAAGAGCATCTTTCACTAAACCCAAAAAAAAACACTCAGGAGTCCAACTTCTCTCTGATTTCAAGTCCGAGAAATTTTTTACCCGGAGTTCTCCGTTACCTCCATTTAGGGTAAAGACAAATCCCGAGTGCGACTTAGATTCTTCCTTATCTCTTTGGAAGCTGGAATCGGTAAAGGACTCCATCCAGAGTTCTCCGTTACCATACACCAAGAACATGTCTCTAGTCCTTCGCAAGTACTTGAGAATGTTCTTCACAGCTGTCCAGTGACTCTCTCCAGGATCTGCTTGATACCGACTCACTACACTTAGTGAGTATGCTATATCGGGTCTGGTACATAGCATCGCATACATGATAGAGCCTACTGCCGAAGCATAGGGTATCCCTTGCATGCGAGCTCTCTCCAAATCAGTCTTGGGAGACATCTCTTTGGAGAGAGTGAGTCCAGAGATCGTGGGTTGGTTCCCACGCTTGGATTCTTCCATACTAAACCTCTTTAGTATGGTGTCAATGTACCTGGATTGGGACAGTCCCAGTATCCGTTTAGATCTATCTCTATAGATCATGATTCCCAATATGCAGGAGGCATCACCTAGATCTTTCATTAAGAATCTTTGTGATAAGAAGAGCTTGACTGATTGCAGCATAGGAATATCATTTCCTATCAAGAGTATGTCATCTACTTACAATATGAGGAAGACAACCTTACTCTCTGCTACCTTTTTATAGATACAAGGTTCATCTATATTTTTGATGAAGTCAAACTCTTAGACTACAACATCAAAACAGATGTTCCAACTCCGCGATGCTTGCTTCAACCCATAAATGGATTTAAGCAGCTTGCACACCTTTCCGCTACTCCCGCTATCTACGAAGCCCTCTGGCTGAGTTATGTACACGCACTCTTCTAAATCACCGTTTAGAAAGGCGGGCTTACCATCCATTTGCCAGATTTCGTAGTCATGATATGCAGCAATGGCAAGTAAGATCCGGATGGACTTAAGCATAGCCACTGGAGAAAAATTTTCGTCATAATCCACACCTGGTCGTTGACGAAAACCCTTTGCTACAAGTCTAGATTTGAAAGTCTCAACTTTTCCATCTACACCAAATTTCTTTTTAAAAATCCACTTGCTCCCAATGGGTTTTACTCCTTCAGGAGCATTTTCAAAAGTCCATACTTTATTGGTGTATATGGATTCCATCTCAGATCGCATTGCATCCAGCCATTTCACAGAGTCACCACTCGTGATGGCCTGCTCGAAACTATTCGGGTCATCATCTTCCATGATGCAATCCTCGCTTCCACCATCAATGAGAAAACCGTAGTATCTCTCAGGCGGATGAGAAACCCTTCTAGATCGGCGGAGAGGCTGGGGTTCGTCGGGTACAACCGAATCCTCTGGTTCTACCAAGTCTTCTGTTATAGTTTGTGTCACTGGAACCTCTTCCAGTTCTACCTCAATGCCACTAATCTGTTTCATAAGAAAACCTTTTTCTAAGAAAGTGGTATGTCGAGAAACAAACACCTTTTATTCCTCGGGGTGGTAGAAGATATACCCTTGTGAATTTTTGGGATATCCTACAAACTTACATAAGACAGATCTTGCATCGAGTTTGTCCGGATTATGTCTTTTGACATACGCTGGACAACCCCAAATCTTAACATACTTAAGAGATGGTCTTTTCCCTTTCCATATCTCATATGGTGTTGTAGGCACTGATTTGGTAGGAACCATATTCAATAGGTGTATGGCTGTCTCAAACGCATACCCCCAGAAGGAAATAGGTAACTCAGCTGTACTCATCATTGAGCGCACCATATCTAATAGGGTGCGATTTTTCCGTTTCGATACACCGTTGTGTTGTGGTGTATAAGGTGGAGTAAGCTGAGAGAGAATCCCTTTCTCTTTTAGATAATCTTGGAACTCATTGCTTAAGTATTCTCCTCCTCGATCAGATCGAAGGATCTTAATACTTTTGCCCGTTTGATTCTCTACTTCATGCTTATATTCTCTGAATTTCTCAAAAGCTTCAGACTTGTGTTTTAACAGGAACACATGCCCGTATCTAGAGAGATCGTCAGTGAATGTAAAGAAGTAGGAAGAACCGTTTCTGGCATGCGTAGACATGGGACCGCATACATCACTATGTACCAGTCCTAAGAGTTCCGTAGCTCTTTCTATGTGTCCACTAAACGGAGCTTTGCTCATTTTTCCTTTGAGACATGAATGGCAAGTATCATAAGATGCTAATTCGAACGGATTCAAATATCCATCTTTATGTAACTTAACCAGTCGTGTCGCATTGATATGACCAAGTCTACAATTCCACAAGAAGGATTCGTTCATTTCTGAACTCTTCCTCTTGTGTGTGTTTTGTATATTAAGGACTGTATTTTGATTTAGAATGAATATGCTATTATGTAACGAGCCTGATGCAATCAACTTTTGATCTAGGAATATGTTCATAACATTATCCTGTACTACAAAATTATATCCTTCTTTACTTAATAAAGAAACTGATATAATGTTGCACATCATGTTCGGTATATAATAGCACTCATTCAGAATCAGTGTATCACCACTTGGTAATACTAGATGATATTCGCCAACTACTTTGGCTGCAACATTTGCCCATTCACAACTTGAACGGAATGATCACCTTTTCCCAGTTCTCTACCTTTCCGCAGACCATGTAACATTTTACATATGTGGGATCCTGATCCGGTATCTAATACCCAGGACGTAGCGTGAACTGAGAAACAGTTCTCAATAAATAACACTCCTGAAGAAGATGCATCAACATGCATGTTCTTTTGGGCGGCTTGAGAATCCAGATATTCCTCTATTCCCTGTTCAGTCTTATAACTCTTATAAGAAAGAACGGGTCCAACGTTACCCTGCTCAGTATAATAAGCAGGTTCAGTCAATACATCCATATTATTATCTTGATTATGGCCTGACATGGTCGCTACCTGGAGAGAGAGAGAAGAAAACACTTTAGCGTATGCTCTTGCAAGATTGGATTGGTTATTATCTTATCTAATCAGGATGTCTCCCACTGTTTTTATCATATCTACCTTCAAACCCTAAAAGGTAAGATTAGCCGGGATTAATTACACCCTACAATTTCGTCAATTTTTCAGCCAGATCAGTGTCGGTACTTGAGGGAGGTTCCCCGTGCTTTCGCACGGACCTAATTAAAGTAAACCTCATTTTCCCAGAGGCGTAACCTCCTTAACACTTTTCTAGACACCTACTTGATCGGCTAATTGTCCTGTGTAAAACTCTCACAGGAGTAACTCTTACTCGGAGTGGGTATCGGGATCCAACTATCTCATAGGAGGTATGCAATCTCATTGCAAATTTCAACACTTGAAATTACCGATAATATTTTGCCCCTAACGTTCTATGACCTTGACGAATGCTAAACAACTCATAGTCCGCTAGTCAAGTTCAACTCGTACATTTCTTGATTGAATTAAACCCACGCGCACGACCCTTGACGAATGCCAAACAACGTCGTACGAATACCCTAATCCAATCGCATCATATGCTACAGATAAATAGTAAATAGCTACCGTACACTACGCCTTGACGAATGCCAAACAACCGTAGCATGAATACTAAGTAGTATCTATCTGAAATGTCGGAGGGCTACGACAGGTTTTTCTGAAAACCTATTGCGCAATGAACTTGATATCGTTGTAGAATCAAGTGAAATTTTGAAATGGAGTGTTTTTTAGGCTTTCGTTAGTTTTGCTAAAGAGGTCACTCCCGGTGAAGGGATCTCGGCTCTTTCCTCATCGAATAAGGTGCAGGACATATCATATATATCACCGTGCAAAGCAAAACTCTAAAAACAATCAAAAGACAAACCGAGTTTTGTAGCATCTGCCAGTTTCTCTAAAGAGGTCACTCCTGGTGAAGGGATCTAGGCTCTTTCCTCATCGAATAAGGTGCAGGGTATATCATATATACCGCTATGCAAAGCAAAACTGTAGCTACCCTTTTTATAAAGTTTTGATTCTACAACATCTTTAGGTTTCTTTTCTTTTATTAATCTCATTAATAAAAAAATCCCATCAGCTTATGCTTCCTAAGCATTACAGAAGAAACGAAAGCAGTAATATTTATATATCAGCATATATATATATATTTTATAAGCATTCGTCTCAGACAGTAATATGATATCATCACAGAACATTGCAGCAGAAGAACATATATGAAATATTGGATATACTAGGATGTCCGTGTTTTCAATACGAGCCGGTATAAAACACGGATTCCACGGTCGCGATGAATAGCCAACCCACATCCCTAGACCCTTACGAGAGCGGCAAGTAACACTGCCAATTCTAGGGTCAGGAGACCCGGTCTCGACTCCTCGAGATGGCCTCCCACTGGACCCTAGAACCCGGTTACTTGTTCTCCCCTCTTTGGGTCTACCTAATGCGGAAAAGTAAATAATATACAATGGTGACATCAACCTTATCCCGGAAGTGCCCCAATAAAAGAATATTACATACAATTGAATTTTACATGAATGAAAATAAAAACCCTCATCTCACATAAAACCCCCGGCTATTCAGAACACGACGATCCAATATAACTTGTCACAGCAACACATAATATCACATATCATCAACGTAAGTAAGTATGCATACACCGAATGTCGTTTTCGTATAGCAAGGAAAAAACAGCAATACAACTACACACTATATTTACGGTCACAGAAAAGAAATTG